>JAAGVU020000111.1:333463-360573 GCA_011763525.2 Mormyrus iriodes | reverse complement strand
CCATGACATTGACATATTCTACTGAACATACTCATATTACACTGCATGACACTAGCATTTATTACTGAGCATGCTCACATCACACTCCATGACACTGGCATATTCTACTGAGCATACTCACATCACACTCCATGACACTGGCATATTCTACTGAGCATGCTCAAATTACACTCCATGACATTGACATATTCTACTGAACATACTCATATTACACTGCATGGCACTAGCATTTATTACTGAGCATGCTCAAATTATACTCCATGACACTGGCATATTCTACTGAGCATGCTCACATCACACTCCATGACGCTGGTACATTCTACTGAGCATACTCACATTAAACTCCATGACACTGGCATATTCTGCTGAGCATGCTCAAATTACACTCAATGTCATTGGTATATTCTACTGAGCATGCTCACATTACACTCTGTGTCATTGGTATATTCTACTGAGCATGCTCACATTACACTCTATGTCATTGGTTTATTCTACTGAGTATGCTCACATTGGCACATGTAATTGGCACATTTTAATGAACATGCTCAATTTCTCCAGAGATGCCTGTCTAGTTTAGATAAAAGGCAGTTGTGTGTGTGTGAAATGCAGAGGGACAAACCATAGATGTCAAAGGGGTTGCAGTACTCAGGACATCCATATCCACAGTCACTAAAGAAATCCACCATCTCCTCAGGTTGCCCACAGAACACAAGTTCTCCCAGGCTCATGATGGCTATCCTGCTGAACACCTGTGTCATGAATGGGGTTCAGTCACTTCTAACTGAAAAGACAGGCACTGTCCAGAGCAAGCAGACTCACTGTACAGTTCTGACACATACTTATTACACTAAGAGTACAGTTTAATAGCATGTAATTAATACTCTAAAAAGTAGCTGTCTACATTTCTGAAGAACATACAAATATAAAAAGCAATATATAATATAAAGCAAAATATAAGAAATAGATGAGAATTAGGCCCTAAAAGATTCACCTTAAAGAGCTCAGAACGTGGCTGGTGGATGGTTACTATGACAATACGGTCACTCTTGGCCAGCTCAGCCAGAAGGACCACTATCTGATTGGCCGTCATGCTGTCCAGACCTGTGGTTGGCTCATCCAACAGGATGATCTCTGGGGGCGGGGGGTAGAGAGGAGAACTTTGAAGACAGAAAACTTTTCAAAAGCAGCTTGGCGTTAGTAGAGTGTCTGCCCCCTCTGGAGAGCAAGCTCAGCACTCATTAAGATAAGGAGGCTGACGACTTTTTGAAATTCTCCAATTAGAACAATTAATTTTTTTTTAATTAAATGAGGAAATGATTAAGAAACGAATTAATTATATTTTCTAATTAATAAATGTCGTGCTTGATTGGATAAGCCACTGGATTGGAGGTCCTTGTCACGGCAGACTTCAGCATTCCTGCAAATTGCCCATCTAATCGGGGCGAGCCCTGTAACGGCACTGAGCCCTGGGCCTCTCCGAGGGACGCCATCTAATCCGCTGCCCATTATAACCCACTCCTCCTCATACATACCGTATTGCCCCAGTTCCCCCTCCTTCTCTCCACCTCTCATGGGTGAAAACAAAGGGGCATGTCTGGGCCTTCTGGGGGCAGGAGTCAGTGTGTATCTGCTATCAAGGATGGAGGAAGGTGGTGCTACACAGCATGTGTATGTCTTGATTGTGACATGTATGTAAAAGAATGTGACACGTGTTTGTGACCACAAACTCAAACAGTCGACAATGCTGGATAAGCCAACAGTGAGTGTACGTGTGTCTGTGTGTGTGTGTGGGGCACGAGGCCTCTCACTTACTAGGGTCCTGCAGCAGCTGGCTCGCAATGGAGACCCGTCTCCTCTCCCCACCCGAGATCCCAGGAAAGATGCGCCCCCCGATGACGCTGTGGGCCACGTGGCTCAGACTAAGCTCCGCCATCACTGCCCCCACCTGCAGGTCAGGAGGTCATAGGTCATTCCACCCTCCCATTGCCTCCTCCATCTCTCCCAGAACCACTGTGAAAATTGCCTCTCTCCACTCACTTCTTCAAACCAAAGAATAACATTATTAATGTAATAATAATCTGCATTTGAACTTTATATTTCACAGTACACATGAACAGACTTACAATGCTACTGTACCACCTGTGGTTGGAGGTGCTTAGCTAAATGCATTACAGGGTATATATTTTCTATGGTAGTGCCTGAAATATTGTGTTCTTCATTATATTTAGGGTACTACCTTCTGTATTCTACGTTAATGAAATATATCTAGGCTAATGTAATGTATCTTTGGTAGTATGTACGCCCTGGGTGTTTCTCAAGATCAAGTACGCAAAGATCATACTTGTGGTCTTGCCAAAACTGGTCTTGCTAACTTGCCTCCCAAGAACAAACTTGGGGAGCAATGAATCATGGGATTGATCTCGTTCGGCAAAGCTGCGACCGATGTATCCTTGATATTTGGGGTGGGGCAAAAACGACATCTGGGGATTTTTGCCATCCTCTGTACTTCTGTTCTTGAGTATTGGAACTGGTCTTCGGCAATGGAAGATGATGTAAATCAGGTACACGAGACCACAAGTATGGTCAATTACGCTTATTGAGAAACACCCCCTTTCTTAGTGGATAATGTCTATGGTAGGCCTAGAGGATGCCCCTTGTTGGTAATATCTATGCCAGTGCCTAGCATGCTGATAATGCCAAATTGTGATATATGTGTTGGCTCTTTGGTTACCTTCTTGCGGATGGCATCTGCAGAGTGTTGCCTTAGCGCCAGCTGTGCTGTGAAGGTCAGGGTTTCCTCCACCGTCAGGTAGCTGAGAAGGTTGTCACTCTGACAGAAAATGAGAGACGTTCGGTTCGGGCCGAACTGGCTGGTACGCGATCAAACAATGTTTTATTTTGCAATAACTAATACGTCATATATGGACCTCAAAGTACTAGGTACAATATAACATTGGGAAGAAATGCTAGTAAACAAAAAATGTATACTGTCATTAGAAGAAATAGTTTCTCTGTATAAAACAGTTATGTAAAGTTTTTTGACAAAGAATAATTTAAACTGCAATGTGTAAGGTGAAGACTCTTTGGCATGCCATGCAGAAGATTTTTTCAAAATTTGAGTTTTACAGTCAGCCATGTTTGTTGAGATGTTCTCTGTCTTCGAATGAGGTGAGCATTAATGATTCATCATGAAATTATGGGTGAAAACCTGGCTCCGCTGCGTCTGCCATCTCAATAGATTAAGCTGCCATGCTCTAGTCTCTCCAACCACCCCCACCCCCACCCCCAGGAAGCCTCTAAACATACTTTTTAACTCTCTGCCACCCCTCGGAATCTCCCAGGATTTACAAACCCCAACAGACACATTATCACCACTATTTCTGGAGCTTACGATGAAAATTAAACGACTGGATTAGTCAGCTGCTCTGGCAGCTACTGTGGATTTTATCAACGGGATGAAGTTAAATTAGATCATTTCATTATATGAAAGCAGTTTATCCCTTTGCTGTTTCATTAAGCTGTGGATCCACTTGAACACTCCCTGGGAAGATAACGAGGGACCTATCTGTACCTTCAGATAATTCCACTCGTTTCTCCAAGCCATCAGCCTGGAGCTTCCGGGTTGGTGCCTTCACCTGACCTTGGGTAACCCTATTCTAGACCTCTAACACACTTCCCCTCACATGCCAAGGAGAAGTTTACAATGCTAAAGTTCACTTTGACGTCCTCCTCAAGTTTCTTCTCCAGGTCTGAGACCTCTCTCTGCGTCCTTAGGATGATGACAAGGAGGTTAGTGTTATCACTACACATGTGTTAAATACCTGCAGCACGTAAGAGAAGCAGTCCTGGAACTGATCTCTCTTCAATTTCCTGCCGTTCACCAGCACCTCTCCCCGGAGGTGCCCTGCATTCCCGATCCGGCCGGAGATCACGTCCAGAAGGGTGGTTTTCCCTGAGCCTGTGGTACACACAATCACACACAGAGACAGTTAACACGTTAACACAAAAAGCACGGCGTGTCCGCACCAGTCTGTCATCGCGGCACCATCCATCCCAGTGCACCTACCGGAGTTTCCCAGAATTCCCATGATCTGGCCACTCTGCACATGGAAGGACACGTCTCTGAGGATCTGCCGTGTCCACTTCTTCTTGTAAGAGGCCAGGTCCCACCATGGACCTAGACGTTCACTGCGAGGCATAGACCCAAGCGCTGATGTCACGGATCCCCAAGAGTCACAGCACAACAGACACGCATCAGTCAAAGCTCACTGACAGCACTGGATAGGCAGGACTCTCCTAAACTCATACTGCAGGTATGACACCCACCTCCCCCCACTGTAGGATGCTATGCTGCCGAGAGGCGATCGGCGGCCCCTACCTGACAGTGTAGGACACCTGACTTACGCTCAGGCAGCAGGGGGGTCGGCCATCCTCCTTATGCACTGCGGTCAACGGAGTGCCCGTTTCCGGAACAAATTTAAAGGACTCTTTAAAACCGGCATCCTTCTGTCTCCCCTCACCCGACAAGGAGTAAGATCTGTTCATGGTCACTGTGGTCAACTCAGTCCAGTGTGTATGAAATTCAGCCCCTTGCTGGTGTCAACCACGGAGCTACAATCCTGCGGTTATTCCACGGCGTGTGGCGCCAGCCAAGCCGGCCCGACCCGGTGCAGTGCAGCAGACCTGGCGAGCCTCTTATCAGAGAACTTTGGCCCCCTGGCATATACAGACAGCTGCATCTGGGGGGCGGAGAGGTTTTTATTCTGCATGTTGGGGAATCAGGGAGAAGAGAGCAGCAGAAGGAAGGAGATCGCGGAGCGGGAGGACCGTGCGGTGAGGTGACCCTGGCGACCCCGGCGACCCCAAACAGTCGGTGCACTGCAATGGCAACCGAGAGCAGCCTCCAATTAGGAATGGACCCCGTCCACATCAGACCCACTCAGGTGGTGAGTCAACATTCCTCCTGTCGCGTGGACAGGGACCATAAACACACTCGGCCCTGTCCTGTCTGCGTTTAGGCACCGATTCCTTTATATCCTCCTCTAATTCCTGTTTATTCTACTGCACCGAGAAAATAGTCCATATTGTTTACGGCAGGATTGTGCACTGGACTTAAAAACGTCTGACATTAAGTAATCCCTGTTCTGCTCTGAACCCTGGACCAGCTGGGTGTTCACTGCCAAACTCAATGCCAAGCAGGCAGCTGATAAAACGATAACGCGAAAAATGGTAATTTCATTATCACAGATCGCTTAACCATCCATGAAACTTGCAGAAACATTCATATTCCCTACACACAGTTTAGGTCTGTAAATCACAGATTAACTGTCTGTGTATTGGATATGACTGATGTAAGAAGCTCAGTGATTAGACTGACAGGCACAATGTTTTTCTGACTGAAGTGATGAATGTTTTGTGAAGGTATACATTTTTGGCTATATTTTACCTGTAAAGAATAAGTAAAACTGAAGAAGACACAGGTCTTCTGACCCCCCCCCCCCCACCCCTTGCTGCTGGACCGAATGTATCAGATACATAGACTATTATAAATTATCTTCTGACACCTGGAAATACAAGAGAAACAATAAATAACTGAGACCTCTAGAGATCAGCTGAGTGTCAAAGTAGAATGGAATGTCTTTAATTAGGTAATCAGCTCCTCCCACCAAGCAATTATAATTTATTATCTCTATTGACAAAAGAGGGCACTCGAACCAAATTAGACCCATTGAGTAAAGACGCAATATGAATTATAGTGAGGCGTGTCTTCCTGCTTATACCCAGAACCCACAGGATCAGCTGTTTTCATCTGCAGAGGAAGACAGCAGCCTGTACTTCACCTATGGAGGGCGCCGTAATGAGCTAGAGGTCAGGAACCTGCACTATGAGGTATAAACCCAGTCTGTTTTCCCTCCATTTCAGGCAGATTGTCAGCCCAACCTAACCTGAGATGTTTCTTAGCTGCTCATTTTGTCTTTGATGGATTAATCCTGTCTGTTTTTGTACATACTAATGTCACCAGGCACTACAGATAACATTGTGTGTATTTGTGTGTGTGTGTGTGTGTGTGTGTGTGTGTGTGTGTGTGTGTGTGTGTGTGTGTGTGTGTGTGTACCCTGACAGGTGGACACGGCCGCACAGATACCGTGGTATGAGAAGCTGTCAGAGTTCAAGATGCCCTGGGAGATGCAGTGCAGCAAGCAGATGGCCATCGAGGGCCTCAACCTTCGCGTCCACAGTGGCCAAATGCTGGCCATTATCGGCAGCTCAGGTGTGCAGTTCCACCTGCCAACAGCAGGGGGCAGGCTTTTAAAATGCAAGGTGTATTTTTCCACTACTATAGTAAACTTAGGAATATCAAGTTATTTCAGAAAAGGTTATATTGTAAATAAAATAAATATTAATTTTAACTTTTATTTAGAAATTACACTTAATTAGATAAACTAAATTAAAGAGTGACTCTCAGGCTGTGGGAAAACTTCCCTGCTGGATATCATCACTTGCCGTGACGAGGGCGGCACCGTGAAGTCCGGCCAGGTGCTGATCAACGGGCGGTCCAGCACACCCCAGCTGGTGCAGAAGAGCATCGCCCATGTGCGGCAGGATGACCGACTGCTGCCACACCTCACCGTGCGCGAGACACTGGCCTTCGTGGCCAAGCTACGGCTGCCCACGCACTTCACCCAGGCCCAACGAGACCAGCGGGTGGGTGGAACTGGGAGGAAAAGCTGATACACAGCAAGTCAAATCAGCCGATACACAGCCAACACTACTCAAGGCTCCCTCCCAAGGCTGGCTTTTCCGTCCCTTAATTCATTAATTTGCCTGGATTGAACTGGTGTCTCTCATTCCAAATCACATTAAATTGAACTTGTTTGCTTGGTTTCATTTTGATAGCTGAAAAATAGACAGGATCTTAAAGTAGTTTTTCCCTCTAAATGGATGGTTTATGCCCATTCTGTTATTACCTTCATGGCCACCTGATGTGTGAAATGCCCCCACCTCCCCAGTCAACTGGAATATAAGCAATCATTGGGGTCAGGTGAGACAGTACAGGCCTGTGACCGCTGTCCTTTCTGTCCATACAGGTGGACGACGTGATTGCGGAGTTACGTCTGCGGCAGTGCGCCAACACCAGGGTCGGCAATGATTATGTGCGGGGCGTGTCCGGAGGAGAGAGGCGACGGGTCAGCATCGCCGTGCAGCTGCTATGGAACCCAGGTGCGTTGGGGAGGTTAGGGGCAGACAGGATCCAGAAAGGGAAGGGGCGTGTCCTAAGAAGATACCACCAATAACATGTGACAAGAGTGAATGAAAGGGGCAGGTCCTAAGGAGATATCACCAATAACATGTGACAAGAGTGAATGAAAGGGGTGGGGTCTGTAAAGGGAAGGGTTTAGAGGAGCATGACTCAATATGCAGGTTCCTCTGGCTGACTTAGCATTAGAAAGCAGTTCTTTTATACATATGGGCACCTGGCTATGTTAATGTGGTCTTTAAATTTGCAATACAAGTGAGTTTCACTGCTGATGCCTAGTACATGTCAGCAGCTGTACTACCTGTGTCATCAGACTCTCAGCTTCCTGTAGGTGTTCTCATTGGAACCACGATCTGTTTCTACAGGCATCCTTATCCTGGATGAGCCCACCTCAGGTCTGGACAGCTTCACAGCACACAACCTGGTGATCACGCTGTCCCGCCTGGCCCGGGGGAACCGGCTGGTGCTGCTCTCGGTCCACCAGCCGCGCTCGGACATCTTCCAGCTCTTCGACCTGGTGGTGCTGCTGTCCTCTGGCTCGGCCGTGTATTTTGGCCCTGCCCGAGATATGGTGCCCTACTTCACCACCTTGGGCCACCCGTGCCCCCGCTACTGCAACCCCTCCGACTTCTATGGTAAGTCTTTGCCATCACCAGATGATTGCCAATTTGTCATCAGAAGGCACTTAAGTCTAGGTCTTTATTCTGTGCCACCTAGTGGATCTGATCAGTATTGACCGGCGTAGCCCTGAGCGTGAGGTGGAGTGTCTGGAGCGGGCTAGGGTGCTGGCTGCCCAGTTTGTTGAGAAAGTGAAGGGGACCACAGACTTTATGTGGAAGGGTGAAGAGGCTGGTGCTGCCATCGACCCCCACAGGTACAAACACGCCAGCTGCCCCCACCCCAGATTCCCTCCCTGAACTACCCCACCTCCCCCAGGCATCTGGCCAAATACCTTTCTGCTGATCGTTGTTCTACAGCAGCAAGCTCTCCTCGAAGCCCCAGGAACAGGTGATCGCTGTGTCCAATCAGAAGAACCGCCTACCAGGCCGCTGGCATCAGTTCACCATCCTGCTGAGGTACAACCTTTAGGGGGCACTGTTTTGTATCTTCATTCACCTTTCAGATTGGTTTTCAACCATCTATGACCCAAGTTTCCCGCACACCTTAGGAGGCAAGTATACAATGACTTCCGGGACCTAGTCACCCTGCTGGTGCATGGGCTGGAGGCCCTTCTGATGTCCCTGCTCATTGGCTTCCTGTACTTCGGGGCAGGAGAGTCACGCCTGTCTGTGCAGGACACCGTGGCCCTCCTTTACATGATGGGGGCGCTAACTCCCTTTGCAGTGGTGCTGGACGTCATCGCCAAGTGTGAGTGTCGACCCATGTACCAAGTCTCCTGGCAACAACACTATTGCTCCAAAACTGACAGGGCTTGAATTAAATTCTCTCAAGTGATGGCACTGTAATTTTAATAATATGATATCATTCTGTGAAAGCTTTGGACTACCTTTGCCTGATTCCCACAGGTCACTCCGAAAGAGCGATGCTGTACCATGAGCTTGAAGACGGAATGTACTCAGTCACTTCATACTTCTTTGCCAAGGTACTACATTAATCCCATTATCAGTCAAAAATAACAAAGAAAAATAAAAACACAGACACACTTTGACCACTGGGTGTCAGTAGAGATCTATGACTGGACTTTTTCCAGCGGAGAAGCAAAAGAAAAGTGCTTTTAATGAAGCAAGCCAGTAGACACAGGGGCCAGCCATTTCTTCCAACTCTCAGGGACACACATTTTGTAGACCAATCAGAGAAATGGGAGCCCTGTGACCCTCCACCTGGAGACCACAGTGTCGACAGGATGATAGCAGATTAGTGTCCCTGGCATACACAAGCAGTACCTGTGTCAGGTGACTCCCACAGTGCAATGTGCAGGTCCTGGGCGAGCTTCCTGAGCACTGCGTCTTCACGCTGGTGTACGGTGTGCCCATCTACTGGCTGGCGGGTCTGAACAGGGCGCCGGACCGCTTCCTGCTCAACTTCCTGCTCACCTGGCTGGTGGTGTACTGCAGTCGCTCCATGGCGCTCTTTGTGGCGGCGGCGCTGCCCACACTGCAGACCTCAGCCTTCATGGGCAATGCACTCTTCACCGTCTTCTACCTCACGGGCGGCTTCGTCATCAGCCTGGGGAACATGTGGCTGGGTGAGTCCCGTCTTCCCGGGGACACGCCCACTGTCTGCCACATTGACGACAAGCTGGATACGGCCTCAACATCTAATCTCACACGTTAATGGAGAAGATCACTGCTATAAAAATCATAATCAGTCTTTTAAAAAAAATAACCATTTCAAATTAAAAATGTTTAATCAGTAAACATCACAACGCTCCTGTCTGCCATCCAGTGGCCTCTTGGTTCTCCTACATCTCCTTCATGCGCTGGGGTTTCGAAGGAATGCTGCAAGTCCAGTTTCGAGGACTCAAGTACCCCATCACAATGGGAAATTACACATTAAACATTGACGGGATATTAGTAAGTCAGCCGAGATCGCCGAAGCCCTGCCCCCCACTGTGTTTTTCTCTGAAAACGTTTGTACAATTTTTATAATAATCTCTCAACATGCTGTTTGACAGGTGGTAGAAGCCATGGAAATGAATCAGTACCCGCTATACTCCTGCTACCTCGTTCTCATAGCGGTTTGCATCATCTTCATGTTGCTCTACTATCTATCACTGAAGTTCATCAAACAGAAGTCTAGCCAGGATTGGTGAAGATCTTGGCGTTCCGCCGTCCATTTCTCCAATTCTATCATTGGGCCTACCAACCGCAGTACCAAAGCCTGCCACTGGAGGGCAGCAAAGTACTGTGGTTTTAATCCAATAGAAGAAAGCTACCAACGAGTTTTTTGACGTTTTGTCCAGCTTATCTGCAAGCAGCTTGTGGCCTCTCCTTTATAAAGCTTGATTTTATATTATTTGCAAAGATTAAAAACATGTATGTCAGAAGAAGCTGGTCTTGAAAAGCTTATATTCTGAGCTTTTTCCCCTAAGTGAAATTTTTGCACTGGTGCAAATGTTCAATGGATTGGTTAGTGATGAATTTCTTAAAATAAAACAAATCTCTTGAAATCCATTTACAATTTATGCCTCATGTGAGCAACTCAAATCCATTACAAATGCAGAGAAACATGTAGGTCAGGATGCGAGAGGAGGAACGTGGAGAAAAGAAATGTGTATCAACCACGCAGAAAATAAGATTTGAACAATTAACCCATACCAAATGTTCTCTCACGTCAATCAACAGTTGATTTAGTGGAGAACAGACTCAGATGAAGAGAAAATGAACCTTATCATCTCAAGATGGACATTTTCTAAAGGTTTGCAGCTCGTTTCGCTTAGCTGTAAGAAAGGTGCTTCTACAGGCGCTACGGGGCATGCAGCAGTGACAGAGCACAGAGTGACACCTAGTTTGCTCTGTTACATCGAAGGTTTAAAAAGGCAGGTTTATGGTATACGTGACAACAGAAGGCAGAGTGGTTGTTTGGGGGGTGGGGGTGGGGGGGGGAACCTTCCTAACTTACAGCCTGTGCAGAAGAACCTCACAGCTTGGACAAAAATACAGAGCCCGACCCGTGCTGGCCGTCTGACAGACAGGGCGCGGAGAAATGTGAAGCGAATCACGTTTTCATCACTGGAGTTTATTGACAGGCATAAATACTTTTTTTACAGTATCATTTGGGGGCTCACAGAGTTTAATATCGTTCACTTTCCAGAGAGTTTCACATACTGCTGGCACAGTTTATATTAAAAAAACAAAAAATAAACAAGTTGAAAATAGCAGATGGGGATGGGGGACGGGGGGGGGGGGGTGTCTACTCCTCCTCATCCCGAGTCTGCCGTTGGGACTTCAGCTTCTGAGCGTAAAAACTGAAGGACTCCTGGAAAATTCAGAAGGACAGCCAAAAGTTACTCAACCCACACACCACCCGGACCGGCACGGTCACCTTAAGCCTAGGCTATGACCAATACCTCATTAGCTGGTGGACCAATCACAAGCCGGCATTTTATCACCAGGGCCACATTAAAACACGAGCGGCACAATCGACTTGTTTTGCTCGACCCTGGGGTATCGAATCAGAGGGGCGTCTGCGGATAAGCGAGCCTATTAAGCCGCGATGCTCAGATTGCCCTGTACACTGGTGTCCATTAAAGGTGTATTTAAAGCTGATAAACAGGGAGATGGTCCATGGGAGGTTGCTGATGACATCCAATCCAACCCCCATCCCCCAGAACCCCCCACTCCTCATCATCTCCCAGGAGATATTAGGCTGAAGGTCTGAGGACTGGTGAGCAGAGGGTCTCTCTGAAACAGCTTCATCCCACAGAATGAACAGCGAGCTCACCCCCACGGTGTCCACATCACCCATTCTGTGCCCTGTCGATCTGCTCAGCCTGGCTCTTACAAGACATTATTAAGCCCAATTTGGGGGGCCCCCATTAACCTTACAACCCTCCCCCCACCCTGTTCCAGGAACACTGTGCGATGCACACCTTGCCCTGGCAGGGTGCCAACTAAGGCAGTGAATCACTAGCTAATCGCCCCCCATGATGGGTCGTTTCCACTCAGGGGCCACATTAGGGGGGTGGCACGGACACGACCCCCCAATCAATGCGCCCAGACATGTCCCGCGCAGAGCTGACGACCCTTTGTGGCAGATGGGGCATACTCCAACCAGCAGGGGGCAACGATGAGCAAGAGGAGCAGGGGGGTCGGGGAGTTAGCTCAGCAGGATGTAAGACGCTCAGCGAGAGGTATGTGAGTTGGGGAGAAACGGGGAGACGTATGATGAAGTGAATCTAAAGGCTTACAGGGGGCTCCTCAAACGGGACGGGCTCCCCAGCCTCCTTGTACAAGACGGCGAGCCTCTTGAGGGTCAGCTCATCCACGTGCATCCCCTCCGCCTGCATTTGGACATACAGCACCTTGGCAGTGGCAATGTCCTTCTCCCTGGCTGTACGGGTAGGAATGAGGGTTAGGTGAAATAGTACATATAAAACCCCAATGTAACACATCAGGTGCTGGGGGGCTCCGCAAAAGCAGAGCATGGAATAATCATGTAACTGGTATAAAGGAAAGTCTAAGTACTTTAATGTGTTGGGGTTTGGATGGCAGAGATCAGACTTTACAGACACTCCCTCACAACCCAGCCACGGAGTCGATTGGGGGCTCCGATCCTCCTTTTAAATTGCCGGTTCGCCAGTCTGACCGCACTCATTATAGGCACCAAAAATCATACCTAATATTAACGTTCACCAGAAAACACGGTGTGAAATCTCACCAGCCACCAGGTGCCCATAGGTCCCTCAGAGTAGGGAACCTGATCTTGATTAAAAATAAGTTCACCTTAGTGGAGAACATGATTGGATGATGACAGCGGCAGCGGGTGGAGCTCACCGTAGCACTTCATTAGGTAACTGCACACAACCTCCTTCTCCAGGATGTCCGGAAGGAGCTCTACCAGGTTTCGGATCTTCTGTGCCTAGGGTGGAGAAGAGACACTCAGTCGGCTATAGGGAGTGGGAGACTCATGCGAGGGTCAGGGCGGGGCATGTCTTACGTGGCCGTTTTTCAGCGACATTCTGGTGACGAAGGCGGTCAGCACAGCCTTCTGCTCTGCAATGGCAGGAACGCGCTACGGGAAGCATACAAGGGCGAAAAAGACCATTAGCTTCACTGTTGTGCCTTTGACACATGGGATTATAACTTATAGGTGGGGATACTACCACTGACTAGCATGGAGTGACCTAGTCTAGCGGGATGTGGACCCGTCATCTACACACACAGGCTCTGTCAGCCGACTACCTTTTAATTGTAAATCAGAGAGTCTGCATATGCACACGTGTGTGTGTGTGTGTGTGTGTGTGTGTGTGTGTGTGTGTGCGTGCGTGTGTGTGTGTGCGCGCGTGTGTGTGTGTGCGCGCGTGTGTGTGTGTGTGTGTGTGTGTGCGCTGGCACCCTCGCTCTCGTGTCTGAACCATGAAGCCCGTCCTTTCTGTCTCCTGGAACGCTGAAGTGTCCTCCGCAGCTGAAGGTTAATTACACAGTTCATAAGTTTCTCACCAGATAACCGCTCATTTCTATATAAAAATTAAACGTACAGCGCCTGTTCTCTTTAAAGTATAATTATCTGCACTTAGTCACACAAAAGGCACGATTCCCATCTCCCCGCTCAGTCTGAAAGCCTTTTCACTCACGCTTTCCTCCCTTTTCATATCTGCCCTTTTTCCTGGCCGTTAGTTAAATATCAGCAGCACAGAGCATCAATGGGGAGGGGGGACCTGATCACCAAGAGGAACAACCCATCAGTGTGGGGGGGGGGGGTTGGGCAGACATTGACGAGTGGACAGGGAGAGAGAGAGAGAGACAGGGAGCCAGGATTAAGATGTGAGAGGCAGCGACGGGGGTGGCGAGTTCAACAATTGACAGCCCCGTTACAAGGATAATGAAATGATTACGTGCCATTAGTGATTAGAACAAAAAACTGTATGGAGTCAAGCGTCTGATCCCTGGACAGAGAGAGTCATCTCTGGACAGCATGAAAAACAACCTGTACTTTGTGGAGTCTTGGTACCCCCCATCCCCGTCCCGTGTCTGTGTTATACACTCCTGTGACACCCCTTTTTCTCTCCCCAAGGCAGTGAAAGAGGGCACTTTCCCCAACTAGTAATGTCATTTTCTTTTGTGAGCCTCCCTCCCCTCCAAAAAAACGGCCCCCAGAGCCCATTAAATGGGCCTGGAGATTCGAGCTGGACCTGGCCGCTTCCAGAATCCCCGGTGGCTCTGGATCCCTGGCCACATCGGAACAACTCAAAGCGGCTGCCCCACGTTCGCTTAATAGCTCTACCGGGTCCGTTAAAAACTGACGGCCCGGCCTTGAGGGATCCAGTTAGCACCGGTTCTGCTCAGTCTCTCAAGTACTTAATCAGACCCTCTGAATTACTGTCAGAAGCTTTTCTGAGGCATAATGGATATCCCATCAGACAAAAGACAGGGAGATGTTTTTAACCTTAAAATTGCTTCCCTACTTCCCTACCCAAAGAACCTTCCAGAAATGAGGCAAGCTTGAGAATTTCCTGGAAACGTGAGGAGACCTAACGCTCTGAAGTAGTAGAGCTGGACGTCCTGTTATTCTACCCCTTCCCCTTGTTCTTGACGCAGGGGTACGAAGCTGGAGCTCACAACCCAGACCCCGAACTGGTTAAAAGTGGAGAGGATGAGCTGAGACTCACACGACATCTGTCTGCATTTACCTGCAGCTGGAAACGGGCCTCGTCAATGCGGTCCAGTTCCACATTAGTCAGGAACAGGCTGGTGACAGGCCAGTAGGAAGCAAACTGATTGGCCAACCTCTCCGCCATGGCACTCACTGAAAGCAGAAGCAGCTGCTCAGACAACATGTCACTCACTGTCACGGTTACTCCCATCTGTCTTCATGTATCCCATAAACCACTGCAGGGCCAAGGCTGAGTGGCCGTCCCCCTCTTACACTTATCGAAAGCCTCCTCATTCTTCTCCTCTATCACTTTACGGAAAATGTAGGAGATGTTGGTCGGCTGGCTGTCTTCTTGGGCCTCCGTAGTGGGGGTATACAAGGCCTCAAGTCCCTCGACTGCTGTCTGGATGTCCCCACTGTAAAGGGGGTTATTACAGGTTCAGTGACCGAGTGAGTATGTGGGAAGGGGAGACGCAGCAACCGAGACCTGGGGCTTCGGCCTAAGTGAATGACACATGCCTGACCCGAGCCGACCAGGCATGTGGATCCCGAGCAGAGTTAGAGAGATCTGGTCTTAAATTATTCACACTACTTGGCCGTCATCCCAATCACACAACATTATTCCGCCTAATATTCATTCAAGTGGGCCTGGGGGTGGCGGGGGGGTTGTTCATTTGTAAGAATAAGTTGGTCCACCAGTTTGAGCCCCTAGACCACAGCTTGTTCGACTGCCCCAACCACCACCGGCACTGGTGTCAGAAGCCGGGTCCTGGGGGCAGCACTGTTTGAGGGGGGGAACTTACTTCTTGATGTGCGCCAGGGCAATGTTGTTTATGAAGAGCATCTTGGACAAGTCGATGGGTGAGCTCATGTTCTTGATCAAGGCCTCCGTTTCCCTCACGCCCTCCACATCGCCGTTCGCAGACAGGGCCTGCACCAGACGTGTCAGGGACAGCTGCTGGGGCACCTGGTCGGCCTGCAGCATCGCCCTGAGGGTGATCTGAGCGTCTGGGAGTGGGGGAGAGGGTCACTCATAAACCCACAGTACTGGCCCGCTAATCAGCAGGTGACCGCAGGAGGACTGTGGAGCACGTTAACCGCCTGTGAGCTGCTGTCGCCTTCAATTCACATCAAGGTACCCGTTATAAAGCCTAAATATTCAATTCAATTCTTTATTGTCATGTGTGCAAGTACGAGTACTATGTACAATGAAATGCTTGCTTGCATGTGAACATAGACAACAAGTGAATATACATAAGTAAATAAATAGGACCAGAATGAAATAAAATAGTAAAATAAGGCCAGAGGTGGCACATATTATTATTATTATTATTAAATACCTAACAAAGGTACTGGCGTTTCACAGACTAAGGACAGCAATCAACGGACCACTGTAGATGGAAGTACAGTGTTAAGTATGGCCAAGGGATGGGGCATCAAAATGAGGGGTGGTTCACTGGGTTGGGAAAGGGGGCGGAGCCAACTCACCTTTCACTTTGCCATGCTTCACCTGCGTGGTGATCAGGAGGCTGTTGGAGGTGTCGCATAGCGCGAAACCCTGCAGTTGCCTGGCAGCACTGAGGAAGGAGAGCGGAAGAGAGGGAGGGAGAAAAAGAGACTGTCAGGTGCTCCGGAACGACACCATGGCAGAGAGGTGGAGACCCGTGTTAGGGTTAACAGTAAGCCAATGATGGATGACCACAAGACCAGGCCAAGGCACTCAGAAGATATATTAAAAACAGGGCTTTTCCAGGGGTCCACATGAGATTAATGAGATTTTAACAAGCTTATGATGAACAATTCCCTTCTCTACCATGCTCAATCTTTTAAAAATAAATGGGGGCTATATATATATATATATGACAACTTTTTAAAAATAAAATTCTACAGAATTAAAGCTCAATCCAAGTATTTTTCTCCTCAGTCCTTATAAACCGGCTCCGGGTGGATTAATCCGACTGTTCAATTGAGCATCAACGGCTCCTCCTCATCCTTATCGCCACGGTGACCGCCCCACCGCTGCTCAGCGGATCGCCGGGGGGACCGTAGGGTCGGAATTACTCTAGTTGGTCCCAAGAAAATCTCGCCCCACAGAACAGCCTCTCATGTCCTGCACTCCAGGGGGGCTTTAGCCCCCCGGCCCAATCTTCCCAATCCCCTTAATCTCTCTGTTAGAGCCCCATTGCTCAGTTGTGATGCAGTGGAAGCCCATGTGCCCCCCCAGCCCCACAATTCACCATCTCGAACGTGAGAGCGGGTCACGTGATGCCCCACCATTACCGCTATCCAGGCAATTCTGTAATCCTACAACATGATTAAATCACAGCCAATCCATCCCCCCAGCCCCCAAAACATCCATTAAAAGAGAACTGAGGAGGACAGTGTAAACAGGTTTGCCTGTTTAAGTAGGACAGGGTAAGATCTAAGAAAATAACATTAATCTTTGGACTGGCGGAGTGTTGCAAGACTACAGTAGTAACATCACATGGATGGATAATGGACTACAGCTCCCATACCACCCTAACCGTTCTTGGGGCCTTCTGGGATATCGTCATCATAAAGGACCACAAGAACATCACGGCTTCTCAGAAAGACACTCACATGTCTCGGACCTCCAGGGCCTCTGTCAAACAGCCTTTCGCCAACAGCGTGCGGATGACCGTCAGGTACGTGGGCTCTCGGAGGGCCACGCCCTTCCCATCCACCTCCTTCAACAGCGTGTAGACCTCTGGAGAGAGAGGGACGGCACAGAGGTAGGGGGAGGCACCACGGCAGGGAAAGCGCAGCAAGAGAGACCAAACGCATGGTTTCCCTGCGGCCCATGCAACAAGAACCTACACCATACTGGCTGGTTGCCCTGTGACAAACTCCATTCTGGTTTTAAACCCTTTAACCACGAAATAATCCTTCTTTGTTCTCTCGGTCGGATCTCTGGTGAGAAAAACATCTGGCAAGAGACTCTGGGGCAGCGGCCAATGGTGTGGCAAGCCAACCAAGCGAAGCCGGTCTATGGATGACCAGCAGGAGAGAAGATGCACGGAGTGAGGCCTTGTACATTGGCATTGGCGCCAACACCAAGCTGGGATGGGGGATGAAGTAGGGGTGGGGGGTGTTGGCTTAAGGGTAGGGGGGGGATTAATAAACAACTGCACCTGCAACAAATCGAACAGCAGAGCCAGCTGGCAGTGCTATGGGTTGAGGGTTTGTAGATGGGTAACTGTACCACAAGACCAGGATGCACTGGGGCAGCATACCTTCCACACTGCCATCCTTGGCCTTGCAGAGCTTCATGAGGCGAGCCTGGTACTCAAAAGCCAATCCCTTTGCCGGAGACCTGCCGCTTTGAGCTGACCCCATACTTTTCACCACAGGGGACGGGACCTTTGACATTTCTTGCTGGGGCACTGTCTCGACATCTGCATACCATGCCTGCACACACCAAACAAACCCAAACATTTTTTAGCCATTGACTTTATAGATACACAAAAAAAAAACACCATGACAGAGGAAAGAGAGCGATGTCAGTCTCTGAGGACTAAAACCCACATTAGTACCATTTACTAACTTAGACTTTAGGATATACAAGTACTGAGCTATGTGAGAGGGGCACTATAAACCCAGCCCCACTTAGCACGCCTAAATCAGCTGGGCTATGGGGTGTTTAAATCCCTGTCAAGTGGGATATTGGATTTTGATATGATCATGGGGGGGATCTAGAGTTTAGAGGAATTAAAGGGCCAGATAGTGATCCGTGCTCTGTGGGTAGAAGAGGATGAAGGATACAGGCAGCGTGATGACAAGGGGAAAGCCACTATCACCGAATTAATCATCCCCCCCTCTGTGGGAGATCTAAACTCTACAATAAATGGTTTGACTCACACACACACCTATGTATTCATATCTTTGAGGTGACTCTCCATTCATTTCTATGGGAAAAACCCTAATCCCAACAATGACAACCTTAACCCCCACCCAGCCCCAACCGTAATCTTATGTAACCAAATAAAATACAAGACTTTTGGCATTTTTAGTTTTTTGACTGCAGTCACAGATTTTTATAAAATTGACTTTCCCCTTATGAGGACTGGGAAAATGGTCACCACATCATCAAAATAAGTTTTTATCAAAGGTCTCCACAATGTAATATATACCGCGCACACACAGCGCTCAGAAGTAGGGTCACTTGTGTAGTTTTACCTCAGGCACCCCAAAGGGCACCTCCTGGCCATTACGTTTGAGAATGTCAGCCAGGAGACGAAGGGTCCTCTCACGCGGGATCACGTTCTCCTCCTGTATCTTTGTCCAGGCAGATTCCGCCTTGCGCCAGTCGTTCATGTCACCTGGGAATCGCCACAGTGACACGTCAGCCGGAGAGAGAAATAAAGACCCGAGAGGGCAAATCTGATCAGTTAACACACATCTAGAGTTAAACTCTCAGACTAAGTCCTAGCAAATGTTTTGAGGTTATAACAGCACGGAGGAAAGCCCATCTGCCAGGAGATCAATCACAAATGCAATTTGGAGTTTTCACCAAGACCTCCACCCCCTTATCTTTTAAGACTCCCCACACTTGGTTTTCCCATTAGAGGACGAAAAGTGAAAGATGTCAGGCAGGTAAGGAGGTTAGGTAAGAGACTCTGGTCCAGAAGGGGTGGAGCTTCAAGCCTGAGTATCACCTACTGCAGAGGCGGAGCATGTAGTGGTACATCTCATCCCTGTCGCATTCAAACAGCTTGGTCGTCATCTCCACCAGGTTCTCCAGAGGTTCCATCTATGGCCAAAGGTCGACAGTCGGGGGCGGGATCAGTCAACCCGGTTCACGCATGACGGTCTGCAAAGCTCGATGGCACCCACCTGTTCGTTGGAGATGCACTTCTCAGCAAACCACTGCAGGCGTCCAGGCCTCGCTCTGAGGCCAGGGGTCTATGGAAAAGCAAACGGCAGAGTAGGAGAAAATCAGCTGAGCTCCCAATATGGCCACCCTGAAAAACCCGCCCGGACCACCAGTTTAAAACGAGGGTGTCCGCGCTGGACCAAGCCAATGGCTTTAACTCACTCTGTAGCGCCCTCTACAGTGACACTCAGGAGACATACAAAACAAGCAGGAAACACCAGAAAGGAACATGATTCCCTTGGCCACGCCCACTTAAATGAGTTCTATAAAAATGTGCATCCTCTGCAGATTGCCCCATCTACATACACACAATCTCAAGTTCTTAAAACTCCCATCTGTCCATCTCTGAGCAGCCCGATAATGCCAGTCCCTGAGATTGATGTGCAATTTCTCTAAGAATATCATATCGGCGGTATAAAATGCATGCTCCATCATCATCATCTTACACAACCATCTATACTAACAAATTAAAATTTGTCCCACTCTCCATCTCATCTAATCTACTTTCACAAAAGACCAAGTACAAGTGGTAATTCCCCACCCCCTCCCCCCCAGCTTTTTTCATTCCTTTGCTCTACCCCCAGCTGCAGATCTAAGCCTGAGACAAATCCACCACGATGAAGTTATGATTACGACGCTGGGCTGGGGGCAGGCAGCCAACATACCCCATCACCACTAAGACACCCCCCCATCCCCACAGTGTCAATCTCAGTTGCAGGGTGTCAGCTGCCAACCCTCAAAAGGAGATCTAGGTCCCATGAGCTGGTCATGACCTCACCCCCCTCCCAGAACAAGGGATCAGGGAATTGATGCCAAAACGACACCTCGCATGCAGTACACACGTGTGCAGAATTCACACACACAAGCCGAGCTGCAACAACACCCTCACCAGAAATGCACTGATCTGACCAAACATTTACATCTATTATGTTTCACTTAATTACCCACAATTAATAACCTTACAATTATATACAACAGATTCATTTGCATCTCGCCTCTCCCGCGCTGTAAATGATGTATTCGAGGGGGCAGGTTTCCTGGGATACATTTTTTCCACCCCCCCATATAACCTCATAGGTGTCACTTGTTTTAATGAGGACCTGGTTCAGTGGTGAAGAGCGGGGAGCCGCTGAAATGGGGCCGACACCAACGAGAGGATTTTGACCCACGAGTCAAACACAACATGTGCTGTTAAAAACACTCCTGATACTGAATAGGGGGGCTATTACCAGTTTTTAAATTATTATTCAACTTAATTCACTGTCCTTTGTCAGTCTGTTGCTAAAAACCCAGTAAAAAGTACAAAGCAACGGCTTCCAGAGATTGTGGAAACAGACAGCAGGCAGCAGGACGTCATCTGGCCTCAGGGCTGTGCTTCTAATGGTGAACCGAGCCAGAACCAGGCCAGAAAGAAACGGGAAAGTTCTGACGGCAATTTGAGGCCAGTCACACACCAAACCAAGAGACAATGTCACGCACCGCACTGGATAAACCGCTAGTGAGCTTAATTCCACTTGCATAAATATTTACATGTGCCAGTCAAGAGAGGTCAGGGGACGATACGATCGCTATGGTAACCCACAGAAGAACCATACAACTCAAACTGTGAAACAGAACTTACTAATTTATAACATTCAGATTTATTAAAGCTTAAATCACTTATGTCCTTACACAACAACAGAGCTGCCATAAAGAGGCCCTTCCTTCAACTTGGCATTTTTAATCTGCAGCCGGCCCCCCCCAACCCCCAGAATGCTTGCCTGGTCAGGCAGAGATAAGCACTTGGAGCTGTGTGTGTCCAGCATGCAACTGGTCTTTGACATTTCCAGAACTTTCCGACACTGCACAAGACCATCAGAGGAGCACGACCTTAGAGATCGGCCTCCAACATCACGGAATGGCCCACTTTGGTGGTGAAGAGTTATCAAGAACAGCTAGTTTTTAGTTCGTGGTCAAATGCTTCACCCCCCAACCCACAGATGGAAGTATAAAGCTTTCTGGGTAAGAGAACATTAATACCCAAAAGAAGCATGTTGACATTAATAAGGCCCACGTCCCAAATCCCCATCCAAAACCACTGGAGGCAGGCGCTGGCCCTTTCAGCTGTGCCTGGGGGGGGGACATCATAGCTTATCTTGTAAACTAAAATCTCTGGGCCACGGGGACAGAATAATTCTTACTTAGTGCAGGTTAAATGGCGTAAAATCACCTGTTACATATCAACATTCCTAAAAAAACACTTTCTCCCTGTCCTCAGCAGGGTCGTTCCTTCAATGTTTCAAACAAAGCCAAACTTACAGATGGTCATCAAATAATAGCAGTGAAAAACCTGGCAACAATCACGGAGGGAGTAGGCTTAGGAACTGATCGGCGGGGGTCACCCCAGTGTTGGAAATTAACATGGACAAAGGGCAGAAAAGCTCCTCAGAATGCCCCTAAAATTGTGATCAGCAGATATTAAAGAGAATCTTGGAATTTAAAAGACTGAACTTTTCACTTTATCCATAAACTAATACATGATACATATGCAACAGTTATTAAGAGCTAAATGAAAGCCGAAATGGTTAGAACTGTGTCCTGCTTCCTCTCGCATATAGATGATATTCTATACACATACAAAACAGCATTAGGACGCTTTTTATTTACTCATGTTGGCACAAGGTGGTGATTTACTGTATGTATTGAAATCTGGGCATATTACACATAAAAAATCCAAAACATTATGCATAAATTAGTGTTTATCTATAGTATATTTATCTATAGTATAACCTGCTAATTGGCACTGACAAAGGAAGGTTAAGGCTAAAGGAACAAGTGAGAACCAGCCAATAAGTCATCTGGAGAAAAAAAAAATGTCAAGAATGTCAAAAACTTGAGTCAGATCTAGAGAAGCATAGGAGTATAACGAAGATCAATGTACAGGTCCTGGTAGGTCCCTAAGAGGCAGGTTATAAGGAAGCTGGAAGAGACCGATCCACAAAGTCTTATTATAAAAGAGGAGCACAGAATCAGCCTTGCTTATAAAGCAGACATCACAAGAGGCTGTTCCGATGGAGAGCATGCAGGAATCCTTTCTGCTGCGTACGACAAGCGGCGCCCTTCCAGGACCTTCCGCCACTCATGACCTTCTCCCAGTCTCTCCCTCGGCTTTTATCTGAGAGCGAGTGACAGGTCCATCGAGTGGGTGGCTGCGCTTAATCACATGTGACTGACTTGGCCGCCTGCGGCAGCTCGCTAAGCAGCTTACGAAATAGAATCGGAGACAGGGCGCCCAGCCCGTTTCACTCTTAACCCATTCGCCTCGTCTTTAGAGGACTCACGAATGGATTCACGTATGGGGGAAGACCCCCTTACCCCGCCCCAGGGCTGGATAACAACAAAAGCCCCTTGACAGAGGGCTAGACCTGTCTATCATTAAACATGATGTCTAAAAGCCTAGCTCCCCACCTCACCCAGATACCACCGGCAGAACACCACCGTGTCAAACTCATTTCCGAGAAGGAACATCAAGCATGGCCTCTTTAAATGCTTTAAATAGCCCCCCCGCCCCAGACACGGTGAGGCCAAGCCTCACCTCGATGATCTTGCGGGCCTCCTTGTACCTGCCCGTCTGCAGGAAGGAGAACAGGAGGTCATACAGCATAGTCATCTCACCTCTCTCCTGGCTCACGAAGTCCATGGCTGGGGGAACGAGAACAGGAAGTGAGGCACAGCAGATTAACCCCTGTATTATTTTTGGGGTTGAAGTGACCCCAGTCCATTTTCAAAATGAGGATAAATTCTACAGAAATCAAGAATTTAGAACGGAAAAAGTAAAATACCAAGGGATAAACTAATAGGGTTGAATAAAAGGCACAAGTACCCCGCCATATCAGGATCCACCTTCCCCTACTCCATGGCCAATGCAAAGAGGCCTCACCTTTCTGCAGGAGGTCTGTCTCCTCCTTTTCCACCAGGCGGCACAACAGGTCGTGGAAGCGAGGAAGCTGTTTGTACTGCCTGCAGTGCTCCAGCACTGCATCCAAGGCACCGGAAAGGTCTCCACTGGGGGTGGGGGCACAGATACAGGAAGGGTGGACATTGTGAACAGGGACTGGTCATGGACACTAATAACCGCACTGGGCCTGTAGGACAGCATTATACATGGGGAGAGCACTTCTATGATCGGCCAGAGCGGGGTATTTCTTCGTGCTCTGCAGGGTTGGTAGCCTCTGATCTCTCCATGTCAGTGTGTTTTCCAACCCACCCAAGCACCCCCAACCGTAATCCCCAACTGTGCAATTTGGCGGAATATGGCAACAAAATTAGAAGGCTTGCTATAGTGCCTGGCCCCCCCTCCTCCCACGCTTCTCTTGCCCCCCCCCCTAACAAAGAGCTAACAACACTGCTGACAGATGGGTGATGTAGAAATAAAGAGAGACACTGGGGGGAAAAACACCACTCCAATTGCTTTATTGTGACTGGGCCAGCATCAATCTGGTGATTGGGTAATTACAACGCCAATCACCCAAAGGTCACAGCAGATAGGTCACAGGCAGGGGGGCGGGTGAGCCGTGAAAGCGAACCCGTTTGCCAAGCAGGTATTATCGCTGATGGGATTTCGCATCTGATGCTCACGCACAGCGAAGAAGAAATGCCGGACTGAAAAGCGTGACCTTGACAGAAGACACTGTACAGAAGGCGAACATGGGGTAGGAGGAGAGGCCGTGGGAGACGGACCAAACTAAGAAAAGTCATCGCAGCTACAAGGTAAAATGCCGCTCAACCGGCTTTAATTGAAATGAAGAGTGACGACAATATCCAGCAAGCTGTAGTCAAGAGGCAATTCACCTAAGAGCTCCGAGACTGAAAAGCCCTCTCAAGACCAAACGCAAAAAGATGGTGGTGGGGTGGCAGTTCATGGAGATCCGACTGACAAAACAGAGTGAACAAATAAAGTCACCAAACAACTGTAAGATGGCTGCTTTGCCATGGCAATCTAAGGGGGTTAGGGGGGATCACAGATGCAGCCTGGATTTAGAGCCGAATCGACCAGGCCGTGGAGACCAGCCCACCCCCAACCCCCCCCCCACACTCCTCCGCCCGCTAGCCTTCTTTAGAATTCCCATCAGACCAGTACTGCAATTACAACTGCCAGCCTCCACACCCCCAAGGAAACGCACCATGTCGAAGGCTTCATAATTTCTCGGGTACAATTTGCCTGTCACTTGCGCTTGGATTTACTCAAACACGCTCCCTGTTAATGTCACTAACTTTGCATGTCAAGCACTTTCCAGCCAATTAAGTTAAAAAAAAAAAAAAAAGGAATCTCAGCGGAAAATCAAGACGACCAGAAAAAGCTTCTTTTGGCCTCTTCCTCTTTTGTTCAGGACAAATCCGCAACCCTCCTATCACCGCCCTTTGAAGAAAGCCACATGCGTGTGCGTATAAAGAGTGAGGTGTCTTGGAGTGAAAAATCATCATCACAAGCCTGCATGAAGGTCATCACATCATTAGTGAGAGGGGGGATTTGCAGGGGTCCACAAATAATGCTCCTCCCCAGCTGCAATGCCAGGGCCCCCAATTCAACAGCAGTCCCTCAAACCTCCTGTCACCATGCCCATGCTAACATACAAGCTTTACACATTTCCTGCAATAAATTAAAAAAATATATCAACACTTGCAGATATGAGGTATACCCTGAGGTGGAGTGGCAATGGCCCGATCCATCTCGACCAGCACAAGGCCAGAGGCTGACAGGCGTGTCCCTCCAGTGGGCTGGCCCAGCTGTTAATGTCACAGACACATGGGTGCGACCGGCCAGAGGGAGAGTATAATGAAAGGTATAATCACAGATACGGATCCAGTCAGCCGCTCGTCGGTGGCGCCTGGGCCTCGCCACGGCGCTGCTGACTGGCTGTCTCCGCAAATCAGCCTAAGAAGTGCTCATTAAGTCGTTATGGCTGACACGGTGATGAGACACTCGCGGCCGAGTGACACGCGCTTTGTCCTCGCGGAGACGCAGCGATTGACGTGAACAACGGGGACAAAAAGGGGAGGGGCGCGCAAAAGGAAAAAAAAAAAAAACGATCCGTTTGCTGCTGAAAGGACGACTTGTTGGTGAAGGGAGGGGACTGGCCGTCATTGACCTTGTCAGGAAGACACTCTATGACGGCAACCACAGAGAGAGAGAGAGAGAGAGAGAGAGAAACAGACAGACAGACAGAGACATCCTCCCTCTGTTCTCAGTCCAGCAGCTTATGATGCACGTACTCATGCCCTGTCAACCCCCCTCCCCCCCTGCAAAGCCCTCATTGTTCCAGGGTCCAGGAGCTTGCCCGGAAATCCAGCTGCTTTTTGCATTTATTTAAAAAAAAAAAAAAAAAAAAAAAAAAAGGCGCCATAATGAATCCCACACCCCAGCAGCCGTGCGTCAGCCCCCTGTTATTTTCTGAACACTGGTCAATCGTCGCCACGGAAGCAGTTTTGCTTATTACTCGGTGAAATTTGGACTGGCGAGAAGGTCCCCCGTTATTTGCTGTGGCTCTGAAACTGGGGAAAACTGTTAAAAAAAATTACATTTTTAAATGAAGGAAAAATGAAAAACTTATCTTTGAATGGCCAGTGGTTAGATGGCAAAGCTGGCCAGTGTTCACATAGCAATCTGATGGACAAAACAATTGCAGAGTGGCAACCCCTAGGGGGCACCAGTGCTCAGCAGGATGACTGATGGGGGATGGGGGGAGCGTTGCGGAGGATGAAGAGCACACGGGAACTGGGCTAGTTGCTTACCATAGCCGTAGCAAATCCAGCAATTAGAGACTCCACACATAATTAACATGCAAATGAGACAATCTACTTAAAAGCTGTGCAAATAAATTGACCTGAAACATTCACCAGATTGCTGGGACCTAGGCTTCGGCTCAGAGCAGCACCATTTCAAGTCCGATTTACATACTGCACTTCAGAAAGGAAGCCCCACAGCCATCTTGGGACACATGGGAGATGCTCAACGGCACTGGATGACAGTTGGACTACGACAGCAGTGGGAGAGCCAAGTCCCCGTGCCCCCCCACTCCTGAGGGCAGTGTCCTGGGGCCTCACCTCTCCAGGTAGGCAATGGTGATGGGCCCAGACAACAGTGGGCTAGGCTTAGCGAGACCCACTGAGTAGACTGTATCCTGAATCCTCTTGACGGCAGCGTGATCACCCTGCAGGGCCACCCCGTTCAGGATGTGGAACAGTGCCAAGACTGAGACATCCTGCAGAGCCACCTTCTTCTCCTTCATCTCCTTTAGCATGTCCAGTGCCTCTGTGGGGGACAGATGACACATCCGGAGTACATCAAGAACCTTGGACGGTCAAGGCTTTGGGCAACCAATCAACAGAACAACCAAGGTGACCATTTCTGTATGAACAGGCATCCATAATCCATAATCTATAATCTAGAGACATGAGAAGTCATCGGCTACCGACCAATGTCCTGCTGTGTATCGGTACCTCACGCCAACTTTAACCTGGAAGAAGGAGGCAGAAACCAGGACCCTGACAAGAAGGAAGGGAACTACAGTGACCACAGCAGAGAATGATCCAGAGAAAAAGGGACGGGGGGGGGGGGGGGGGGGGGGGAGGCGGGGCATGGCTCAGATTTCAGGAGCTGTTCTCTCAAGCCCACCTGTCCCCAGCTGACCAGCTGACCCATGG
>JAAGVU020000111.1:312894-327310 GCA_011763525.2 Mormyrus iriodes | reverse complement strand
CCGTTTGTACTCCCTCGCTGCCCCCCCCCCCCCAAACAAAGTCCGTCCATTTTTTGGGCCCGCCCCGGAGGGGGGGGGGGGGGGGGGGGGGTTATAAAGAGCACGCCAATTTATTTATGAGCGAGCGGCGATGCAGGGGCTTCACGCTGGCTGTAACGATGCACCACACCACTCCTATCTCCCGCGGCAACAGGCCCACGGAAACGCCGCGCTGGTGTCGCAGACAGGAAGTCATGAGGGGGCCTCACAGGCTCAGCAAGTGACCCTGGGGGGTATTTTGGGGTATACAGACAAGCGTAAGGCTCGCAGTGGCCACAACGCTGTGAAGCGAGAAAACTTCACTGTGCCTCATGCAACTCGACTGAACTCGCCTGCGGGGGGGGGGTTGCTGAGTTGCCTAAGTGTAAAAGTAAGCAAATGTAAATGAATAACCTGTGATGCAATGCTGGGCACGACTTTAACCCTGTTAGGACATGTGACAGTGGGCGCTCCCACAAAGCACTGCTACAGACGCCTGGAAAATCCACAGCTTCAGCAGGATCGCCCCAAAGACCCATCTGCCACCAAGGCAGCCCAACAGTCTGCAGAAAACCACACCTCACACACATTTTTGGGCTCATTTCTGTGCCACAAATATAGGCAGACGTTTCAAATTCTCTTTCATTCAGGAACATGAAACCATAATTAGTGACATCACAGCTGACAGACCTTCAAGATGCCGTTTAATTTATCCACATGCAGGTTGTGCAGACACCCTTTTGACCTTCAACACTCACCCCCAAATATTCCAAATATTAGGTTTCAGGATTAAATTTCATAGAAGAACAGAAATAAGTACTAATTAAGGTAATTATATTCAAGCTCATTTCAGATGCAGTACAGGAGACATAGGCATGTCAAGGGACCAGAGACGACATGAAGATGGTTTAATCTATATCCGCCCCATCCATACAGCTCATCTTACCTTAGCCATGCTCTCTACATCATTTGACCTGCAGGGGGCAGCAGAGAATAAGAGATGAGCAGATCACAGTGTTTTGAATGACTCACCCCCAAAAATGACTCACAGAACTTACAAAAAAATTATTCTTATAGATGCCCCAATGCAAAATTAACTTTTAGAAGCTCCAGGGACATTGAGGTGCCTTGAATCCATCCTCCAACAGGAAGGGGACAAATAAAATTTACATTAAGACCGGAAAGAAAACTTGAGTTTGACATCCTGCTGAATCATATATACAACTGTGTGAGCCAAACGAAACACAGCCACAGAACCAGCCGCAACCTTCATAGTACCAAAGGATTAGTTCTTAACCCTGGTGTATTTAACTTCTTCCATTCTAAATTTAGATTCTATAGAATTTATCCTCACTTTGAAAATGGATTGGGGTAACTTCAACCCCAAAATTAACACAAGGGTTAAAATGTATAACTTTCATCAGTCAGGTTATGCAAGAGTGCTGTGGGGGTGGGTGACAGCATGTGTGTGTGCTGGAGCAATTTAATGATTAAACGATGGCCTTGATGTAGGTAGCATCTGGGTACTGAACAAACTATGCTAACTGGATACCACCCCGGTCTTCACAGAACACTTTGCATCTATGGAGCGGCCAGGTCAGTGCCAGGGAGCTGCAGCCTCACTCACGTGGGAATGAGCGTGGGACATTTACATAAGTGATAGGCACACACTGAATATCTAGGACAAGCAACAAACTTGGTCTATTTTGCATGTGCCCGACCTCAACATTCACCCCAGGACAGCGCCTTAAGCAGGGCATACACATGGATGAGATGCTATCTGAAGGATCTCTGGGAGAAAAGGAGATACAACACACTAGCAACATAGCCAGTGTGGTTCCATTGTGGAGGAACCAGCCATGATGAAGGGGTCATTCCCGCATAACAGGACACCAACCAAAAAAGGTGTGAGCCGGTTCTGCTCACCGTCTAAAGCCTCGGGTCAGCTGTGGCTTGAAAACGTTCAGGCTCAGCCCTGGAAAAGTGGGTGACGAGACTGGGGGAGATGAGGAGGGAGAGAGAGAGAGCAAGGGAGGAAAGGAGGAGAAACATCAGCCGTATGTACTCCAGTAGCATGTTACATCACCACTTTTTAAAAACCGGATGGCAGTCCTAAGGTTAACAACGCTAACACGCCACAGAGGGAAGGGGGCGACATTCGCACTCTCCTGGCTGCAGCACCTAAAACCCTCTGAGATGGGTGGGGGGGGCGGTGTTAAGCCCGGGGCCTCCCTGGTGCCAAGTTCCCAGTGTTGACAGGTAGCGAGCGAAAATTGGAGAGCACACAGCTGGTGTGGGACCCCAGGAGCAGCGGTTGATGCAGCCATGGGTGGAACAAAATATGTTTTATTTAGAAGCTTTTAACCAATTTACATCTTTCCGTTAAACGGTCTTCCTCACATATTCATAGACACTAATCGCTTAAAAGGTTTGAGGGCCGCTGGCAGTGCGTGTGGGCACAGATGGGGGAGAATCAGCGTCAGAGCGGAAACTCGGGCACACATACCCAGCATGCACTGGGGGCCAGGTAGTGAGCTTACAAGCTTTCCAAGATCAAGATTCACTTTGGGAATGTCAGGTGCTGCTGGTGATTACAGGGTAGACCCTATCAAAATGCTTCCTCAAAAACCCTACAATTCCCTGGGACAAAGGGGTGCAACCCCACAGGGCAACAAGCACATCCAAACCAGCCTGAATAGCAGGAATCCGCCCTGCCCACCCATCTACGCTTGCTTGTGGTTCCACATCCTCCCCCTGCCACACTTACAGTGGGCGCAGAGTGCAGCCAGGTTTCCGGCATTAGCGTCCTCACGGACTTGGGCGATGATGAACCCGGATGAGCTGAGATCGCAGCCCGCCTCCTGCACACACAGAGTAGGTTATTTGGTCCATGCCGCTTTTCCACTGGCAAACAGGAACCAACCCGTACCCAAGCCATACTGCAAAGAGACTAGTTACAGCGCAGTTCCAGCTCGCTTCGGTTTTCCACTGCAGAAGGGTCAGCTCGGTAAAGGCGTTGTCGGGTTTGCAGATCAACAGTAACGTAAAATCAAACAGACGCTCATTTACCGTTCACACTGCGCACGTCATGGTTTACTATGTGCAACTATTATTATTTATTTTATGGTGTGCTAATTTCCGCTAGCATGTCCATGACAATCGCTGTGTTATGCAAGTATCAGAGGCGCATTCTCTGGTGTAAATTTGTATTACGAGTCCATTCCGTTCGGCTGTTCTATAATACTTTTTTTAAGTAAGAGGCTGGAAATTTTCATGTTCTGATTTATCGGGAATGCATCAATACAATGCAATGTGTGATACTACTAAAAATTTATAGCATATAGAATATGCCCTAATTTCCTTCATATAACCCATGCATATCAACAGCATCGCTGTGGATTTCGACCAATCAGTGATGATGATGCAACCTCAGTTAGGTCACGCTTTCGGCCCTGATAGTAAGTAGGACCATGTCAACGCCGGCACGGCTCGGGTTTGGCTCCAGTATAGCTTGCATACTTTACAATGGAAAACCATAAGTTTGCAGTACGGGTCAGACACAGCTCAGGTCCTGGAGGCAGTGGGAAAGCACCATTAGTCTTTTTTAGATTGCCAGAAGCGGCACATGGGGTTGGGGGTGACACAGAAGATGGTACCTGGAGAGCCGCGCGAGCGGCAGCCACGCTGGGGAAGGCGGGCAGGATGTAGCCGGAGTAGGTGGCCAGGTTGGGCTCCACTCCAAGACTGCGCATGCCCCTCAGCACTTCCTGGATCCCTGTGGGAACACAAGGAGCACATGGGGGTCAGCGCGGTGGTGGTTGGCGGGGGGGGGGGTGGATGGGGGGGTTAAGAGCAGTGATCAGGGACAGTAACAGCATCACCCACACCACCCAGGACACAGGCCTGAACACAGCATTGCATGGAGAAGGGGGGGTCCAGAGTCTAATGAAACCATACCAGACAGCCATTATGGAGGTCTTGGGGGGCAGGGGGCTCTCCAGAGCATGCGTTGATGCTCTTCATTAGCATCGCAGCACCAGCATAACCTGGTACCCCACCCTGAAGCGACAGAGCCTGCCCGGGGTACAAATTAGCCTCTGACCCCCCACTCCAGCCCCAAGGTCCACAGGCTCATGAATATGCGACAGGAGCAGCTTGTTTACCGCAAAGCTGTCCGCTGTCCATACCAGAATCGGACCCACACCATGGAGCCCTTCCTCCTTTTGGGCACTCTAGCATGGCTAAATAAAAAATAAGATGGCTTTTATCTTCTATCCTGGGGGCCACAGAGGAGCATTAGTCAGGAGCATCACGCTCAGGAGCATTCAAAACAACCCCCAAGCCCCGCCCCATCTGTATCCCAGCACAAGCTCAAACACCCTGGCAGTTCTCTTTCAATGGATGCCTCATTGGCAATCTCCCCCCCCCACCCCACAGCACACTTCCTGCCGTCAGCTGGAAAGGCCCCCATTTCTCTCAGAATCTTCTCCTCAATGAAACCTGGAGTGGTTCCCCATGCATTTTTCGTCAAAGCAGTCCACCTGCTTGGCCTGATAAATTAACAATGACGCATCGCTCTCCCAGGGGTACCTGGGCCATCAATGAGCTGCATTAATGGAGGTACAGGAACAGGCTGGCACGCGTGTCCACGTGTCCTGGGACGGGAAGCACCGGGGGATCCAGGTCCTTCTGAGAAATTCCCCACTCAGCTGAGTACTCATGCCCAGAATGGCCTGATTCATCATCTGTCATTAGACATCGCTGATCTCTGGCTGGACCCAACATTATCCTGGATAATCTTACCCTTCAGCTGCTGGGATCACAGCTCAGTCCTTTCATTAGCTGACAGAACTGATCATTCCTTTATCTTTAATAAAGGAGATGGACCAAGGGTACTCTCTGTGCGACGCTTCTGAATGACTGGCTGAATGGATCCTGAATTTAAGTTTGGCGTTTGAAAACAGCCCTCGTCCTACTGATTTACTTTGTGCATTACAAGTCAACTTGACCTCAGATCCACACTTTCTTGCCCAAGCGAGCATATTGCCGAGGGCTGCCCTCTGGGGGGCAGGGAGAGGAATTACCCCAAAAAAAAGCAATGTGCAATGCAGAGATTGGGAAGGAAACGAAAACATGAACAAAAATCATAACAGCCTCAGTTGAGCCAGCGTGATTGGCCTCTCCCTGGGGGAGAAAGGACGGGTTATTTATTTAGTCACGCAGCACAGAGGGTGAAGAGGCTGGGGGGGGCTTCACAGCCTAGCGGGAGACTCACTTTAAATTGTCCGTGCCTGAATGTCGAGCCCCCCTCCACCCAACCCATGTCACAAGCGATAAGCAGCCCCTGGTGGCCCCAGGGTGACAGTGCACCGCGCCAGCCCTCCCACAACACCATATGCTCCCACACACCCGTCTGTACGCATCCGCACCTCTCCAGCACGCAAAGTTTCCCCAGACCCCCCAGAGCCAGCCTGCCAGGCCCACCTGTGGGGGAAAGGGCGGAAGAGCTTAATATTTTATGCAAGGCAGAGGAGTGCGAGTAATCTGAAGTGAACCCCCCCCGGAGCACTCGCATTTACACGAGGCCCAGTCACTCCACATTCATCACGTCACCGCCGCTGTTCTGCAACCCCTTCCCCGCCATCGCCATCTCCAACCCCTGGAAAGAAAGAGGGTATGCATTTTTCATGAGAGGCTACAGCTGAAGATGGGTGGAGGACAAAAGTTCTACTTGCTCCATGCTGAGTGGCTGAACGAGTACGGCCAAGGCCATTCTGCTCAGATCGCGAGGCGTACAAACAGCCCCCCCCCCCCCCCCCAGTGTGTACTGCGCTTCAGCCTGGGTAGAGAATTCGGGATAAGGGAGCTAATTAGTGCTGACAAACATTTAGGAAAGAGTCCATCCTGTTCCCAAGCCACACACACTGCTGACTAATAAACGCCCACCAGCACCAAACACAAACCAGCCAGCACCAGTTCTCTACAGCCATCTGGGCAGAGGTCAACTGACCCTTATTCAGAAACTGTCGTCTTGCTATTAACTATTCAAGCTTTAAAAATATCCAATCTTTACATAGCTGGGGTAGGAAAAGACCTGGCAGAGCAGAGGGAAGACCTCCAAGAAGCCCAGCCCAGTCCTCCCAAATCACAGCAGGTTCATGGTTATCCGGCAGGACGTGAGGTTCAGTGGTCTAACATCACACTGGTTTCTGACCACAACTCCAAGTCAAAGTCACCCCTCATTGGTCAGTCTGTGTCAGCTGAAACCTTCAACACAGCACCACTGCAGCCAGTGTGGCCCATCAAGCTAGGGGAGCTTTGCCCTAGAAAGGGCCACAGCCCTACCTTGTGTATTCTGGTCCCGTTGCAGCTGCCTCAGGAGTGGCCAGAAGAAGTGCTCCCTTACCGGGAGGCCCTCTTCCCGCATCGTCCTCATCAGCTGCACCGCCAGATCTGCAGCGGACGACGGCATAGTGAAACAGAGCACAGAGCCACATCTCACCACAAGTGGGCCAATTTAGATATCAGATAAAAGCAATCCACAGGAAGGTCACATTGGGGAGGGTAGACAGAGACTTACCCATCTTTTTGGCCTTGAGGGCACAGTGCAAGCTGAACTGCAGGGGGGCGGCGTGTCGGTTGGACTCCTGTAGCTCACTGCAGTACTGCTGCAACTTTTCTGCCGGCTGGACGACATGATGCAAAAAAACAATGCATCAATGAATGTAACTCGACAACATCTGAGGAGAGCATAATTAAGCAGAAGGCTCGCTTCAAACAACTCACCGTATCCACGGTGACACAGTGGGACAGGAAGAAGTTGCCCTGGTTGGGAGGGTCTTCATTCTGGGACTCTGTCTGGCGATGGGGGAAGGTCTTGAGCAGAGAGAAAGCCACATCCTCCATACCCTGGGTGATGAGTCTGAGGCACACGTTCATGGCTTCTGCAGGGGAGGCAGAGACGTGACAAGCTTGGGGGACATACAGCAATCACAAATATGAGGTTCACATTAAAAACAACTACCACAATTGGCTAACATGAGGCCCCAGGGTTGGTCAACAGGACTAATTATGCAGTTAGACGGATGCTTTGCACCACATCACACTTTAAATAGTGCAAATAAGTGTATTTGTGTATTTCTTTTAACAGTCATAGTCATAACTGCAATTAAATTTGCCGTAGAATGGATAATGCATGCATTTTGCTAGCTTGTAACCGTGTCATGTAAATTTTTGGTTTCCTTCTGTGCAACTGCTAGTTTCAAACCAAGCACATAACTGTACGCAATCGCCGTATAAAGCGATACGCGCGGCAATCTTGTTGTAGCAGCGCAAATGTGTATTTTATGTGCATTTACGTCATTATATCAAAATATCTCCATGCATTTTAAATTTATACTGCAAAAGTATAGCCACATAAAGGATAAAATGCACAGTGATTCCTTGTCATAACAGCATGAACGCACATAAAATAACTACACATTTGCGCTGCTACAAGAACCTGCCTCACATATCGCTTTATACGGCGGATGTGTTCTTGCTTACGAGTTGTGTGCTTCCCTGCCAATAGTGGCTGTTCATAAAGAGAGCAACCTCCATTCTAAAAGAGCCATCATCTCATTTATTAAAATGACTCATGTACTCTGCAAAATAGGTATATTTGCGCTCTATGAGGGCCCGCTGCATCGTGGCGTGACATAAAAGGACAACACCACCTTGTTCATGGTAAGTATGGGACAGAGTGCTCTTGCCGACATGTTCGATTTCGTTTTCAGACATCATTTGTAGTATACTGTCACCTTAAACCTTTTTACAAAGGAGACTCCTGTTCTCATTGTGACGTCCATCACAGAGATGATCTCATCGGTCTGGGACCCTCATGGCTACTGAGGTCTTGAAATGGCCAATACAGACATACAGCTACGGTGCCGCCCCTAACTGCAGCATGGCAGACACCTAAAAATGCTAAACGGTAATGCCCCCTCCCTCCATCATTCTCCTACCCGGAACAAAGCCCTGTTCCTGCCGTAGACGCTCCATAATTTGCGGCAGGTGCTGGAGGTGCCCTGCTTTAACCAGGGTCAGCAACACCTGCAGGAAGTCTCTGTCCATCAGCTGGATGTCACTGGATGCCAGCTCATCTAAAATCTAGAAAAGGGGAGAAAAAATTGCAGTGTCACTCATTAATTGCCCATTTCACATGTCAGAGCAGAACTAGGCAGGTCAGAGATGGGGAAGCACCTTCGTGACATTGTCCATGTCCCCCTTTTCGGCATGGGCGCACATCAGAGCTACATAGGTGTCGGGTCCCGGCTCGATCCCGGCACTGCGCATCATCGGCAGGATGCTCTCGGCACTTGCCACATCCCTGCCGGACACGGTGAACACCCGCAGCAATATATGATGCTTAAGTCTCCAGCAGGCAGAAATCAGTGTGCAGAAAGCAACCAGTGACAAAGACAGTATGCCTCCTCTATAGTGCCCCCTACATAGTGAGGATGCACATGAAAACACTGAAGGGCAGCAACCCTGCTCACCCAGCACGGGCATGTCCTGTCAAGAGAGAGTTGAAAACAGCTTCTGTGATGGGCATGTCCCTGTCTTTCATGAAGCCCAGGATCTTGCTGCGGACACAAATACACGTTACATGACTTCACCATATTGAACAAGAACACCTCAGTTTTAGGGAGACACACAACTGCAACAGCACAGTCTAGACAGCAGGGAGCCATGGAATATGCTAGAACATACAAGCCAGGTAGCGTCAGAGGACATAAGGTCTCAAAACGCATGGAGGGTGGGACTAATTGGGCCCTATCAATCACTGCATGCTCTAAGCCAATAAAAATCAGGCATATGGGAAGTGACAGCACAGGGAAAACCCCGGCCAGAGCAGCTTCCAACAGCTCATGGTTCTCACCCAGCTCCCTCGATGTCTCCATCCTCACAGTATGCCGCAATTAGCCTCTGATAGGTGACCTAATTACAGAGAAGACACATTGTCACATTCCCACCTCTGGAAACATGAAAGCTGGTAATACTGTGGCTCAGGCAAGTCAATCAGACGGGCCACTCCTAGGCCAAGTACTCACTCTGTTGGGCTGCACGTTGGCCGCTTCCATTTTGGCGAGGAAATCAGTGGGGGAGAACTTAAATTCATTCTGCAGGTAGACCTTGAGTAGGGCATTGTAATGACTAGCATCGTAGGTCACTCCTGGACAGAGAACCCAGCAAGGGAAAGATAAGCCAAGCCATACTGTCTACCGAACCCAAAAACAGACCAGGGGTATTCATGCAATTCTGGCTCAAAATGTACTGCTATTTGCATAAAACCCTCGAAGACACAAGAGTTTTTTTTCCCAACAAACAGAAAGACATATTACATTATTTTCATTGTTTGATTCAGTTTTCCCAGGTACCGCATCCCACTGCAATCTATGGTTACGGTTAGAGAGAGTTTCTGGCAGATCACGCCCGTCTGTCTGGCCCCTCAGTCTCCAGCTTCCTACCTCGCTCCTGCAACTTGTCCCAGATCTGATGAGCCAGTGCAGTGCGCTCTGACAGCGCCACCTCTGGTAACAATGAGCCACAACTCCGCAGGAGCAGTAGCGACTGGTTTGCACTTGGGTAACCTGTATAGTGAAAGGGGCTCGCTTGGGGTTACCGCTACTGACAGCAGACAATTACATCACATTAATTGAACTAAACTGATTGAATGAAGAGCCTCTGTTCCTCTGAGTGCAAAGCCAGTATTGACCAAAAAAAGTCATCTTTAAGGTGAATTAACATTTTTAGCATACAGGGACAGGCGAGTAGAGTTCTTTTTCGACCAAATTGAATCTGTGTGTATGTGGATTAGGTTTATATTACATTGTGGGGACCGAATGCCCCCCACAATGTAATAAAAACCTGTTTTTTTGATGTTGTGGGGACCAATTTTCAGGTCCCCACAAGGATCTGTGACTGCAATCAAAAAAGTAAAAATGCCCAAAGTCTCATATTTTGTTTGGTTACTTATGGTTAAGGTTAGGGCTGGGTAGGGGTTAAGGTCGTCATGTTGTGATTAGAATTTTCCCCATAGAAATGAATGAAGAGTCCCCACAAAGATATAATTACAAACCTGTGTGTGTGTGTGTGTGTGTGTGTGTGTGTGCGCACGCGCACACGCTTGTGCACATGTGATGAGGACACCCTACACACCTCCGGAGATATCCTTAAATATACGCATCAGCAGGTTCTTGTTGATACTCCCCGTGCGCCGGACAGCGCTGTCCAGCATGTCTAGTGCCCAGTCGGTCCTCACAGGCTGCCTGGGTTGAGCTGGGCCACTACTCTCCTCCCGTGAAGGCCCTTCCTGTTCATGAGCGAGGTTGAAGTGTCGCACCCCCGTTGGGGCCAACGCTGACCTGTGCCACAAGAAGAATACATCACACCTACTATCTAACAGTATCGCCATTGGTGTCAGAACAAACAGACCAAGAATGGAGCATCAACAATGAGTAACTGCAGAAAAACCTAAACACACAGCAGCTGAAACTAACGGAAGTGTCATATATCCATCTGATTCTTTTATAATATTGGACTCTCTCAAGTACTGCGAAATAGTGGAAAGCATATATAAATAAAAATAAATAGATCCAAGGATACGACGGTTCACGCAAGTTTAGTAACGGGCATCACACAAACCATTCAAGAAGTTTAATCAGTCAGACCATAGCAGGTAGGAGCTTCGACTTTGCTCAACATTTTAACTGCTGCATGCATGCGTACATGCACATCCGTATAGTTCAGCTGTTCCCACTTCATAGTTTTGCCCAATTGGTCGTTACCTTACGAGTATTACTTGATGCGTCACAGATTTCATCGACATATTATTCTGCTATAGGGCCATATAAATCTATATATTGCATATGAACCTTGTGAGCTCTCGTTACCATTACACATACCACAATCAGACAACTTTTCTAAACTATAAGTTTAAAAGAGGCTAATATGGATCTGTCATTAAGGCCCAATGACACATATTCCCCATTCAGCATGAGTTTCGTCTCATGCCCGGCACATACCTGTGCACATTGTGAGAAAGCGAAACCTCTACAGGACCAACCGTCACTCTTCTTCCAGCGCCCGTCTCGCTACAAAGCCGAGACAACGGAGATCGACTTAAGTTCAGCCGGCTAAGAGAAAACAAAGAAGCCGGCGAGATGTTCAAGCGTTGGGCCGATCTTAAGAGCGCAGCCATGTTTAACCTAAGGAGCGTGGATAGAAGGGCATCCGCACCACGTGACTAGTCAGAGATCACGGGGGAACGGCACGTGGGTATGTTAAGGACGTACCATAGTGGCGAATTAAAATACGTATACTTATCACATTTACTCTATTTTTTTCCTTTTCCTATATTATCATAGTGCGATATTACATTTTTTTTAAGTATTTTAATTTTATGATATATCGTTGATATATCTTTTCTAATTTGTCCTGGCGCCCCTATGCCCTTCAAAATATTCGAAGACCCTCTTTAACGCTGAAGCATTATAAGTCACATTTGCGCTGCAACTGCAGAGAAAAGGTCGATTTTAGTTGTAGTTCTATTCGGACTGAGTTAGGTGAATCTGTTTCATTGGTAGACTGCGCAGTGGCGCAGTTTCCTCGCAACTGTTACGCGCTATACAGTTTCTTTAAGGGTTAATCCTTATTAATTGACTTCCACATTGATTACAGAATATGAATACTAAAAGGTGAGCGATGTAATGCCAAGATAAAGGCAGATTTCTTACTAAGAAAGTGTTTGTATATTGATTATGATTGTATATTTAAGTATAATATAAAATATATTACAAGAAATAAGTAGGAAACAACTTTATCTTAGGTATCGAGTGAAGTGTTAATTTTGAATAGGATAAGCGGTTACAGAAAATGGATGGATGGATGGATGGATTTCCATCTAAGTCAGGAAAACAATATTTACCTGAGGAGAATGTTGTTACCACGAGCATCCGGGTGGTGGCGCTCGTGCCTAGCGAATAATTGCAGTCACTTAAGACTGTACTCAGGACGTCCGAAGGGGGTTCACCCGATAAGCTACTGTTAATTGAATATTGATTTAGCATCTTACAATAAAAAAACAAGTTACTATATTGTGACGTTGATATCAAATATAATTATATGAAGAGTTTATTACTCTTCATTATCTCCCGATTTTGATTTTCAGTAACCCGTTAAACGCCTCCTATTAGTCCCTGGTTGACCCTTTTACAATGCACCAATCAACAATAACTAATACAAAATTACAATGTTCGTCTCGTATTTGTAGTTACTTTAAGATAATATAAGACGTGCCCCCACAGCATCTGATGTTCACCTTAATGTAAAATATAAATTCTCTTCTGCTGTGTTTTTTACAGATAATATAATTTGCACCCGTTGTTTCCAGTATAGGCTCCAGACCCCCGTGACCCTGCAGAGGACAAGCAGGTATAGATAATGGATGGATGAACTTACAGACACAATGAAAGTACCTTACACCTGTAATAAATGCAAGCTACACCTTTAAATCTATGTAAAACCAATGGATTTTACAGGTCCCTCTTAAAATTGAAAAGACTACTAAATTTAAGCGGTATTTCTGTATCCAAGACAAGGTCATTCTTGGGTAAGAGGCTTGTCTCATTCCCTAATTGTTTTTGGGGACAGCACGTTTGTTGTCAAAATGCAGGACGTGTCCCCACTGGGCATCTAATTCAGAAAAGGTCTCGCAGGAGGGGTGTAGACAGCACTGGCTGGCACCCAGTGGGGGTTTTCTGATTTCTTGTGGTGCGTTGGGGACTGGGATGGTTGGGGAGAAGTGACATGTACCGTGCAGGTCTCCTCCTGCCAGGTGACAGCTGCCCTGCAAGGTGCAACCCCATGCAGCAGCAGTCATCTCGGCTCTCGGTTCTGTGCCTAGCCAAAACATAACAGCCCTTGACTCCCTGCCTACTGGACACATCCCAACTTGCCACTGACACCCCCCGGCCCTGGCTGCCCGTTCCTCTGCCCCCCCATACACAAAGATGTCCTTCTAAGGATCTTCTAAAGGGCCAACAGATACGGGGGGGGGCAGCATGCCAGGACGTATCTGGACAATAAAGCTGGCTCATCATAGAAGCACAGAAGCCAACAGCCCAGGGCAAAGGGCTCTCAGTTAGAGAGACACCCCCTCACAAATTCACACCGCCCTTGCATGCCAGCGGGATACTCTGTGGCTAGCTGAGAAATTTAAAGTCTGTTTTTTTTACTTTGGTGTGGGGGGGACAACACAACAAACGTGTCCCCAGCCTTAACAGACAGAAAGCATGCGGAATAAATGTGCTGGCTAGTTACCATGGCACCCTCTGCAGTGACATCCCGATTACGTCCTCTGCCCTGCCAATGCCTTCTTATCAGTGCTGAGTTTGTATCCCACCAGGAATCTACCCCAAATCTCACTCGGGCAGTGTCGTCAAACTCACATTTTAAAGTCAAAAGCAGCTGTATGCTGTCTGCTCTGGGAATTCCTTATACCAGAATATTTGCATCTGTCTGTTAATTACTTAGTAACTTACTCATTATTGGGTCTAACAGCACATGTTCATCCTAGGCATTTTGTGGTACATACCCTCATTTCAATTATGTACATATTGTATAATTATGATAACCTATCACTTTCCTTTCAAGGTCATGTATTGGGAATATAAAGAGTCTGAGAGATGAATATTCAGCCCAGCAGGGGGCACTACATACCCTCCCCCATTGGTGCACTGCTTCTGTGTACTTTTATTATTCTGTGTACTGAATTCTCACCCTAATACCTTGAATAGTATGTCTAACAGCAAAGCTGGGAGAGAGGAGGTGAGGGTGGTTAATACCGTGTACCGGTTTGTGGCCACAATACGGGGGTAGCCAGAAGCTGGAGTTTTGAATGGCCATGCAGACTACTAAAGTAAAACAGCAGGGTACGCGTCTCCAGGTCTCTGAATAATGCAGGAGAAGGACAAGGCGGAAACTGTGGAGAAAACACTTATTTCCCGTTTTCCTTTTTGCTGAATGAACCCAGAAAGGTATGTTCTTCAGCTACATGAATGCCGTTGTGTAGCCGATATATAATTTATCACCGTTATCTATTATTTACCTATTTTTTCCACTTCTTTACTTAAACTAAGCTTTCATGTTTTCTGTTTTCTGGCCTGTCCTGTCCTGCCCATGTTGCCGATTCATATAAACCACCCCTCAATGGACAGCAGTGATTTTACTGTGTCTAGCATTGTGTGAAAGTATTTGAAGCAAGGGTATATGGAGGCCTACCTCCTAAGTAACCTAAAGCACACGTTGAGAAATTTCATGCTCAGGTAAGACCCCCCCCCCCCCCCCGCACACACAC
>JAAGVU020000111.1:295137-308075 GCA_011763525.2 Mormyrus iriodes | reverse complement strand
GTATTCATAGCCTTGGTTTTATTGAGCTAGTATCGGGAAAAATTCATTGTAGAGTCTAAAGCACTTATGTAAGTCGCTCTGGCTAAGGGCGTCTGCCAAATGATGTAAATGTAAAATGTAAATGTAAAGCTAACATGCGAAAACTATACACTTTTTAAAAAAAAAAAACATACACTAGATAATGGTGAAAAGAAGCATCATTAAAATTGCAAAGCTTACTTTTTTACTGATTATTACTTTCTCTGATTGCGTAAAAATGTTTTGGCATAACTTAGTGATCTCAACCCAACAGACTATGTTGCGATGTGACAATTGCATATGCGTGAAATGCCATGGTGAGATTAACATCGCACGTCGCGCCGCAAGCCGAGAGTGGTGCAGTGGGTAGCGCTGTTGCTGCTTTGTGTGTGCAGTTTGCATGTTCACCCTGTGTATGGATAGCTTTTCGGCAGATCCTCTGGTTTCCTTCCATTGTCCAAGAACATGCAACTTAAGTGAATCAGAGTGCCTATATTGATTGCGTGCAACCTGAAATGGCTGGTTGGTTCCTGCCTTGTGCCAGTTGCAATGATTATATATAGGATTATTCAATGAATCATCGGATTAATCTATCGATTATTGATATAATCGATAGTGACTGCCCTAGTTTAATACCTCTGTGACTGATGTTTAATATCTTTGATGTTTAATACCTCTGTATTGTATCCTTGTACAATGATCCATCCATCATCTGTTTTTAGGACACCTTGCCTGTGCATTGTTACTTTTACTGAAACAACGGGACTCTTATTTGACTTTTCAAGTACATTTTGTATCCATTTGTGTCCCTGTCTGCCCTCAGCCCACATTATGACAGCACTATGTACAGCTTGGCCCAACCTTTCCTACTTGCTGGGTCCACATTTCCGGCCTCATAGCCTCCTTGGTTTCTCATTGAAGAAAGCAGCTGTACTGACTGGAAGATTCGGTATTACATGTGGTGATGAAATGAAGTCACACAAGGCTACCTGATGTTCTAATTTCAAAGAAAGCCTGCCAGTGATAGCCAATCAAATCTGTTGCTTGTTACCTTCCCTACATCCTTCCCGCCTCCTGACATTCCCTGATGATGTTATATGAAAAATGCCATATTTTGAACGTTCTTGGTGACCTTTGTGACCTTGGCAGGGAGAGTCACTCTGACAGCAAAGGTGCCCTGAAGGACCGAACTAATAGTCCAACAGAGCTGCTCATTTTTGTTGATGCATGTCCAATTCCTGCCATGGGAGAATCATGGAAGAGCACAGGCCAGTCAACCCTTGCCCTCTCTGCCTATGTTCTCGCCCAGCAAGGCCTCCCAGTAGGCCTAGCATCCAAGCCCACGTCCACCTCCCATGCTGCAATGGCAGGTAATGTCAGCCGAGTCATCTTGCATTTCCACAACGTGCTCTGAGGAGACAGCATACACCAAGCATCGCGCTTCGATGGAGATGCCCCTGACTGAAACGGACCCTGCCTCTGCCTCACGGCACTTATCAGTTAGCCTGTTCCCTATGGTGGGCAGGGGTCACCAGCAGGTGTCCTCCTGCTCCGGGGCTATCTGGAATGTGCTGTTGGAATAAATACTTTTCATCTGATTCATTCATTCATTACTTAAATGCCCATCTGTTGCATTCATGCTAAGTACAATTTCAGCTCAAATAACTGGGGGCTGCATTCCGGCCCCCCATTCTGTCACTGTTATCGCACCCTCCCCCATCCTATTCAGTTTAACCTCATTCCCTTGTTGTTTATTCTCCTTCACTGTTTTCTGCCACTTTATATTCATTCCCAAACATGCCCTCTCAATCCACGTTATTTACTTAAACGTTCTCTGTCCCCCCTTCCCTTCCCTCTCTCTCCCTCTGCTGTCAAAATCCTCAAAAATGCTCCCCACCTTCTAAGAGCAGAGTTGCAATTTAATATATTGAGATTCAGAATAACAGGTACAAAACAAAACGCAAGAAATGTCGACAAGGGACAAGTATGGGTCAACAATGATCTAGATTAATACACAAGGAAATCCAAATCTCATGTCATAAGCAGAGCTGGAAGACAAGAGGAATTTTGAAAATCATCAACCCAAATACTTTTCAGTGAGGTCCTTAATATCTCCCTTAGACTAAACGATGAGCACAGCAGATGTCTCTGGTTTTCAGGTGAGGTGGGCTGCTCAGAGTGCAAACTGGAGGAAGGTGTCACACACAAGCTCCCTCCTAATGACCCTTGCCACTGTAGCTCAGTGTTTCCCCAATCTGGTCCTTAGGGACCCACAGACAGTCCATGGTTTTGGGAGCTCAGAGGGAGCAAAAACATGGACCGACCGTGGGTCCCTGAGGACTGGATTGGGAAACACTGCTCTAGCTCATAGTTTTATGCTACGGTACATGCCTTTTGGGTCAAACTGCAAGTATTTCTCTTCTCTAGATCCAAGAGCAGTAGAATCTCACTCTTACAACTGATATTTTGACATTTTCAGTGGTAACCCAACGAAGGTCAGGGTCCTCACATAATGTTGTGTGGTAACTTTACCACATCATTTATCTTTGTGGGATTTCACCACCAAGTTCTGACTGTTTCTATAAGCTTGACAAGAGTTTTCAAGGCAGGGTACAACAGAGAAGCTTTTCTGTTACAGTGCACTAAAGACTGTTTATCTGTCTGCCTGCTGCCTCCCCCCCCCCCGACCAAGCAGACGTGCAAGAAACTCGTCAGGTGGCTGTCACTCAGGCTGAGAGGAGCCGTCAAGCTCTTTCAGGATCATATGCTAAATGTCATCACCCGTCGCCTGCCGCCCCCAGACACGTAGCAGCCTTCCCGGCGTGGTCTAAATCCACTTCAGAGGTTTGACTACTGGGAAGTGCAGTAAATGACTTCTATGTGTCTTGAGGATTGGCCACAGGATCTTGATAGTTGTAATTAAGTACATTGATCGATGTGTATGTCTTTTTTCTTTCAAGGAAAGACTAGAGCATCAGCCCAACCTTTTCTTCCTCCACATCCTCAGTAGTCTGGGGACAATAGGTCACATGGCACAAGCCTTGCATCGATCCCCCCACCCCCCCACCCCTTCCAGTCACAAGAACTTTTACCTACCCCACCTTACCCATCAACCCCTTTCCTCAGCCATCCAAGTCACGGAGCAGTGGAACAAGTTCCCTCAGACCCAGTTACACATCAGTACCTGCGAATTCTTGGGAGACAGGTCACAGAATGCACTGTCTGGGGGGGAGCGCTGTGCCCATGGATAATCAGCTGCCCTTCCGGGTTAGCAGTGATATGCTGAGGACAGAAGCATGTATAAGAGGAACACGAGACACTCCCAGTAAAGCCTCATGTGAAGTGTAACAGCCTGACAAGATCATTCTGCTGCCCCTACTCCAGAACATGCCTTTGGATGAATATTGAAAAGACTGGGCAGATTATGGCAGCTGGATCTGAGATAGCAGCGTACGTGCTAATTATGGGCTCAGCGGGATGAGGGTGGGAGGGGGACGTTCAGCCAAACTGTGGCACTGAGTGCTACAGCCACTCAAAGGGCCAGGACCCCACAGAGTGCCCTAAAACTTGCCTGTCAGCTGCTGTTAGATCACGGTGCCATAGCCCTGTACCACCAATGCCCCTGCAACCATTAAGGCAGACATACACTTGCCCTGGCTCATAGCTACAAGTGGGCACAAACCCAGAGTTGAGCAGCACATTCAGCTGGAGTTGCTTCCAGGGGTAGAGGAAGTGAGAGGGAAATACCATCAGAAACAGCTGCATGATGTCAGTGGGAATAACGACCTGAGAGCGGCACAATGCTGCTCTGCTGTGTGTGTGTGTGTGAGAGAGAGAGAGCTGGGTGCATAGAGTATCTGTGGTCATTTTCTCAAAAAACTGAGGGGTGATGATGTCACCATCAACTGTACCACATGCCAGAGGGACTTGTCGTGATGCCATGAATATTTCATAATAGACTTCTTTGCAGCTGCAGTGTGCACTCTGGACCTTGATCCTGAAGCCAAGCACAGTACAGGACCTGGCACAGCCTGCTAGACTGACCCTGTGCACATTAATCTAAAGAGGTTGCTAGTCCAGCTCCAGTCCCCCCTCCCGACTACTGCAGGAGCCTCACACGAAAGATTCTACTGAAGAAAACGCTGAATGGTTGAGAATGGTTGACAAGGAAAACTCCAATGAGTGACTTGCTGTCACATGGTATCTATCAGAGGTAATGTGGATCGCCCCGACTTCCACATCCCCCACACAAGTGGTTCTCACCTAAAGGTGCAGGCTCAGGCTGATGCACAGGGTCTGTTTGATTGAGTATGTGGCAATCATGCCATCAGACAGGTGCAGGGGACCCTAACGTTGTGCGATGGACTCAGGCGCTACAGCCCTGTTTGTAGGTCATGGAACCTTGATGAAAGTCGGAGATTACTGGTGTAGGTGTGTTTTCTAGCAGGCTTACAGTTGCTCTCTAGTGACACAGATTCCAAATTCCCCCAGGATATACCCCTGGATCCTGGGCACTATTTACTCTTCTGGCATCTCCCCTTCCATGACAACATCGAGTGCAGGAGGGCATTGGCTTCTCCTAATGGATGAACATTTGTGATTTGCACAAATCAATAGGCACAAATTGCCAGGCCGAGAAGTGGAAGAAGGGGTAGTGTGTTTAAGTGCTTGAGTTTGCCTCAACTTTCTGGTGAGGGGGAGGGGGCTGGAGCTGCAGATCTGCAGGCAGTGGAAAGCCTTTTGAGTCTGTTTTGCCCACATCAGCAATCTCATTGTTGAGCTTCCAACCTGGTGGAACACGGGAAAAATTTCTTTCAGTTTATGGCCAAAAAAAATGGTTTGCATGTCGTATTACCATTAATTTAATATTCTGGAATGCAATATTGAAATATGGGAGGTAACCTGACAGTATAAGTACATTCCGTGCTTTAGTTATGACACAACAAAGAAAACCTGTGTGAAAAGCTTGCATACCTGAGAATTGTCAAAATATGTGATTAGATCAAACGTAAGCGATATTTTATAAAATTCTAAACTTTTTCTTTCTTTTTTTTTTTAAACATGTAAGCCTATATAGAACGGTAAGCTCAAGTTTAACTTTTTTTAAATAAACTACTAATACGAGATTGAGAAGTACGGTATTAAGGACCCAGGATTCAGGACACTTTAAAATCAAATTAAGTCATTATTTCTGACTACGTTGTAAATTAATTATCAAAGGTAGTTAATGTTATGCGGATTTGAGTTTCAAAGCGCAAAAGATCGAACGCAAACGATATTCAATAAATTGCGGTTACGAATTATACGTCGGAGCAGTGTTGATGTTGGCCACTAGATGGGGCTATCCAACCGCTAATGGGCAAGAGCTTTGATGCCTTTATTTATTTATTTTTCAAATCTTTTGAGTCACTGGAAGCCAGGCAGCTTCCGGAAGCAAGTCAGATTTAAGCATTATCTTTTCTTATTTATGATATGGCTTTATATGTAGCACTCTTACTGTGAGCCCTGTATTAAATTAGCAACCAATGGGTACCTCCTCACTTGTGCCCCGCGGTGCTCAGGATACGCTCCGGTTCCCCTGCCCCCTATTCGGTATGACTGGAGGAGGGAAAGACATTTATTCAGCAAGTTTTCATTCCTTAATGAAACCAGAGAGGCGAAACACACCAAAAACTGAAAAGTGTAATCTTTAAAGAAACGCAAAGGAAAAATGTACACAGTGTATGAGCACAGGGTGAGTATCCTACCAGCAGAAACCAGCAAGACTCCCATGTCCCACCCAGTCCATCCCAGGTGGACAATCCATTCCCTCAGGATCAACAAACTTCCTGAACCCTCAACACCAACCAGGCGAGACTCAGGAGCCCACTTCAGCGTCCAGGGTCATTTGAAGATGTCGCTCTCTAATGAGCGTAATCTGGTTAGAGGGAACTGAAGTGTATCGGGGCCAGCTGCTACATTACAGGAGAGTGTTGCACTAGAACAGGTGTTTAGAAGAACACCTGGGTATGGGAGAAGTGGCCAGTAACATTATTACTTTCTATATTTACATAGTAGAGGTATGTCTGTCGTATTAGATTTTTCTGCAACGTCTCATTTCATGCATATGACACCAGTACATTCATAGAGCAGACACTGAAAATATTCCAGATCAGAGATCCAGCTGTTTAACATGAGCAGAGACCTAAAAGGTGGAATGTGCAGTAAAGACTCAGTCAGAAAACTGTCAGCTGTCCCACTGACACACAATATAAGTCATTGACCCATTCTTCCCACTTCCAACCACCTATCCAGGGTCGCAAGATTCCAACTGTGGGAAAGACTAAGTAGCAATCACAAAAAATACTTCAAGTTTCCCCAACTGGCAGTAGCTGTTTCTGGTTATAAGAACTAACATTTTTTTCCCATTTAACATCTAAATTTTTTATGTGTTTGGATTCAGAAGAAGGATGCAATTCTGTGAAATGAAGAAATGCCATTCCATGGACTCCAGTCACCAAAATGAATGCCATTTCTGTTTCCGTGTGTGCAGGGGTTGAGATTTGGCAGCTCACGTGAGATCACGCATCCACAATGGCGCCAAGATTCCCGTTCCCATGGAGAAAATGGCGGGCGGTAAGACAGGGGCCCACTGTGCCTCACCCACGCCTGAGAAAGAGGCAGTTTGTCAGGAGGGCGCAGCCAGAGCACAGTGACTACTGGGAACGTACACACTAGCCCCCTTCTTTGCCACGCAGCCATCCACCCGTGCCGAAAGGGGGATCGCATCTCGGAGGCGCTACGCCAACAGAGTCAGCACAAAGACTTAACAGCCCCCCACTCCAGTCCGTTCAACTCAGGTCAGCTGCATTCAGAGCACCACGCCAACCAAACCTGAATTTCTCTATGGCCAACAACTAATACCATCATAACATCTGCAGTTTATTTGCAATAGATTTTGAACAGCCTGGATTTGCTTGTAAAGCTTCTGTTTAACAATAGATTAGCACAGAGATGGTAGGCTTTAAAAGACTTCTGACATATGATACTGGCAATAGGTGGAGGCCAAGTGGTTTAGCGCGCATTAACCAGGAGGGGTATCCTTTGTAAATCCTGAGGATGAAGAGGAGTTAAGCCGTTGTCACCTGGCTCTGGGTGCAGAGACCTCACGTTGACGTTGTCCTTTGAGACAGCATGGAACATACAGAGGTAAATAACTGTGTCAGCATGTCATTGATATGGTTGCTGGTGTGGTTTTGGTGATACGGAGAGTGATTCCAATCAGATCCAACATGAAATGTAATCTCCAGCTTCTACTCAGTTCCCCTCTGCACACGCGCACGGACACACACACACACACACACTCTTGGATTAACCTGAAGATCCAGAACCACCTCTCTCTTCTTCAGCAGGTCACAAATACAGGGATAAAAGCCCCAAGCAACCAAGGCAGCGATGACGGCTGCCAGCCAAAGTGAGAGACAGCCGGCCTGGCAATCTGCAGAGGCTGCCTGGACCCCCCCCCCAGGTATAGTGTAGAGCATGTCAGGCGTCAAGTTCCTGCCTGTAGCACAGTGTGAGTGAGCGGAGGGGTACTTGACACACAAAGAGGGGTGAACTTGCAGGCCTCCCTCTCCCTCCACACACAGTGGCGCTGATTTCATTGCCTCCCCTCTTTACTGCAGGCCCCGCTTGCATTCCCTGTAGCAAACCCACTCTAGCAGGGTGCAATGGGAGCCTGCCCCCCTCCAACTACTGATTTGATTCACCATCTCTCATGCCAATGACATACGTGCCAACCAAGCCTGTCTCGCTTATGGCTGTGAAATGTGCAGGGGCAATCATGAGGTGGAACGTTTGCAGAGGCAAGACCCTGAAATCAGCAGTAAAGTCATAGGAAACGCAGAGGAATCGCAAACGCGCACATCTGTGAGCCCGTGTGTGACACACTGGTGTGTTAATTTGGCATCCATGTCACAACATAGATCTTCAAGGTTTTGAAACTTAAAGAGACCCCACATGTTGCAACACAGAGGTCTTTCACACCACAGCAAATGTATAAGTACATAAAATGTCATTTTAGCTCAGAAGTTTTCAACAGCAATACACAGGGGAATAAAATACAAGGGGGCAGTGTGTGGCTCAGTGGGCTAAGCCTCTGTACCTGTGACTGGAAGGTCGCCGGTTTGAGCCAGGGTTCTCCAGAATAGCCACATGTCTGTGGGCCCTCAAGCAAGGCCCTTAACCCCCAGCTCCACAGGTGCTGCTGCAGGTGGCTGCCCTTTCCTAAAAAGCTTGCTCTCACCTATATGGAGAGCAAGATGGTGTAGGCAAAAGGAGAATTTCCTGATGGGGATCAATAAAGTATTATTATTATCATCATTAAAATGATTCCTTTAGAATGTCCCACCCCACACCCAAGCCAGTCACGACATTAACTGCATTGTCTACTGGCCTACTTACTGAGTACTCTGGGCTCACTTCAGTTCTCTGAGCAGCTTCAGAATCCCCCCCATGATAATTCTCCGAACTGCACAATGTCCCATTTCAGAGGACCAATGAAGAGCCAGATCAGTTTGAGCTCAGACAAGGCCCCAGAAAAGTTAGAGGTCTGTCAGATCTAAAGCTCTCCATGTCCAGTCGGTGCTCCTCCGTCTCCATGGCAATGAAAAGCACTTGGTCTGCGGTCTCCATAGCAATGGCTGCTTAGCGGCAGCAACTAAAGCATGAGCTGGCAGAACCGGCCCATTCAGCTTTGAGGGTGATCCAGGTTCGAGAAAACCTAGGCCCAGGTAAACATGAGAATTTACTAGAAAAATGTATGAAATCCATCTGTGATTACAGTATTTACCTAATGGGCACAGTGCCTGGCTGGATGTTAAAAAACTGGCACACAAAATTATATAATTATACACCAATTACACAATTATATGAAGAGACACTACACATCACGTTTTATAACCAGTGAATGATAAAGTTGGTTGTATTCAAGATTGGAACAAAAGAGCAGCAAATAAAATACATAAAAAGGTATGTGTATTTGGGGGGGGTCCAAGAGGATAGCCACCCGGTCCTCAATTAACTATGAGTGGGATTAACTCATTTTCCAATCTGGAGCAAACAAAAAAGGGTGTCAGCCACAAAAACATCACAGCAAACAAAAAAACTAGCTTACCAACACACTCCCAAACACTCACACATCCGAGCTTAACATCAGACCGACACACTCCCAAACACTCAAACATCCGAGCTTAACATCAGACCGACACACTCCCAAACACTCAAACATCCGAGCTTAACATCAGACCGACACACTCCCAAACACTCAAACATCCGAGCTTAACATCAGACCAACACACTCCCAAACACTCAAACATCCGAGCTTAACGTCAGATAGACACATGATCATCTGAGTTTATCATCATCATCAGATCCAAATATCAGCTCAGAGAATCTTATTTGTCATACATTTGTACAATTAGTAATTAGGGTGTGATACGATGAAGCAAATTTATATGCCACATACTAACACACTGTACAGACTGGGAGTAGGGGAGGGTGGGTGTGACAAGCTGCAGCTGGAGTTCATATCAACACATCAGTCATACTGGACTCTTCAAATCTGGAAGGGAGTGGGGGGTAGCAACACATAGCACTTGTACCAAACTGTTGTCTAACAAAGGCCACAACAATGTATGGCATCTTGCCTGTGATAATTAATTTTCTGTCTGCCGTTGTAAGGGATCTAAGTCACCAGCTAAAGGGCCGCCTACATTACACTCCCACTAGTGCCCAGCTGGCCAACCATGACCCTGGAATGCTTCTACCTCCAAGCCCTTAATTGTATCATTAATTTATGGACACAGGTGACCACAAGGTCCAGGCCATGGGAAAACCGTGATGGTTCTGGCACAGGAAATGAGTTAGTTTATCCCTGCTTTTGAGGGTGAATGAGGTCATTTTATACAGCATACTGGGTAGACAGGTTAATAACAAGGCTATTATTAAGTATGGTTTGCAGAGCAACACGTGTTAAATATCCCATTACCTAAGAGTCCCGCACTTAAACACAATAATGCACACATATTTTACCATCTTTCCAATACCCATAGCGTACCATCAGTAGTCATTTTCCCCTAAATGTAAATATGTGTTCAATATGTGACAATATTACTAACAGACATTGCGGCAGACCAGACTGTCAGCACAGCATTTTAAAATGTGAAAGTATATTGTGCATGATATTGCTCTGGAAAATAATGAATTGTAATAAGTATAAGATGCTATATAAATGCAGATGTCTTGAAACAGACGAGAACGCACCAACGTTTTATTTTCTCCACCCAAAGATCCTCTAGAATACATGGAGAATGCTTGAAAAACGTGTTTTGTTTCAGGCAATGACGTAATGCCTCGTGTTCATTGGTTAACGGTGATTTCACAGAAATCAACATCCGGGAAAGTGGTGCAGCTGGCCAGGAATACAGCAAGGGATCGCAAGGCCGATTTGCAGTCTATCATTTCCCATCTTAAAAAACGTATTAAAATCAAATCAATGAAAACAGTTCTTATGGCCATCTGTTATGTTTCTTGACTCAATACACGGATTACTGCCTGACAACAAGATGACCGGCCAGAGACTTTTAAGAATCGCAAGATATCTACTGCGCAGTTAAAAAAAGGCCTGCGCAACATTTTGACTGATGCGGTCGCTACGATATATATAATACAGGCATATCGACTTGAGCCGCGATACCCATTAAACAACTATCGCAGTGCATACAAATAACAACATTTGGCTAAAGGATACCTCTTTAACTGGCGCACCACTCATCCCCGCTGAACAACAAAACATAACTTTATTTACCGAGATACTCCCAAAACCAATCATATAAAAAAGATTATGTGCGTGTTCCAAACGTCACATGTGACAAAAACTACAGCGTTTTCTCACAGACGCTTTACAGCTGATTGACATTGCGGAAATCCAGTCCGCAATGGTTTGTATTGTCATCTCGCCAATACTATTGGCATGGAGGATGGGCTAGCGCTTAAGTTGACCGGCAGACGCAATATCCAATGGCCCTACGTCTCTTTAGCACCTGCTGGCCAATGACCGGCGGGAATAGAAAAGGCGATCCCTCCTCTTGATTTGGCCGTTAAGCTGAGCGAGAACTGTAGACCTTCAATGGAGGAGCGAACGTCATCTGCTTGTAGTATTTAGCTAGGTAGCAAATTCAAATTTATTTTATGTTGTTTTTTCCGTATTTTGAGGGTCCCCACCACCCCCCGACAAATTGACCATTCGTGTTCGTCGATAGTGCCGACCAGTCGACCGAGCGTCAAACATGTACGAAAATTGTCACAACCAAAGTAGAGAACTGTTAAGAGTGGACTCGCTCGTGTGAAACCCTATCTCGATAGCTAGCATATTAGCTAGCTAGCTGGCTAGCTGGCTAGCTGTAGAGGGAAAACGGCACATTCGTTACATTAAAAAAAATCTATCCCCACACCCTGGAGTGGCGTTTGGAGGTGCGTTAGTTTCAACCCTGAAAACGTAAGTACTGTTTAATTCGGACATAAAGCAAAATATTCGAAGCGATATCTGATTTGGAAATATGCTAGCTACATAGCTAGGTATCTCAGTGTATGTATGTGTATGTGTGTTTCTTCCCCGGTGCTATAGCTAACGTGGCTAGCTCGATAATACTACGCTTCGCTAAAGTAGCGCGGCCTCACAAATATCCCCTCACGCTGGGTAAACACTTTTGCGTTAATTTAATGTATTTTAATGAACCCGTCACGGAAGGACAGTCCGCCAGCGCTGCTGTTTTTTGGGAGGTGATGGCCGATCACCGAGCTACCATATTGATTTCGGTGTTCCGATCTGGTATCGCAGTCCAGAAACCAGTTTACGGTTACGCGGGTGGAGGGTGTGAGGGGAGATAAATAAAGCCCGTTCGAGTCTGGAGTGGCGTTCAACGCGTTATGTAATGTCCTATTGTTTGTAGCGTGAGGGTGAAAGGCATAATGTCACTTCTAGGCAGCGCACTCTGGAGGGTGACAGGGTTTGTCACGACGTGCTTCGTGAGAAAATGAATGCGCGTCCTCTTTTAAACGTGATCGTCGGCTTCGACATGGTGTTGTCAGTATGGGCTTGTGTGTGTGTCTGTCTCTGTCTCCTCTTTTTTGGGGGGCGGGGGAGGGGTCGGCTTTCTCAGCTGGTAATGACAAGACACACTGGAAAAACTCTGGCTGATGCAGGTAGTTTTCAGTGCGCCCCTCAGTACCTCCCCTCGCTCTCTATTTTTAGCCAAACCTCCAAGGTGTAGGCCTTTCATACGAGTCGCGTCGGTGCACGGAAAGTTCCCGGGTATATTTCATAATTTATTATCTTTAAAACTGCATTGGAAAGGGGGTGTCATTATTCACAAATAATAGTGGCAGTCCTCCCTGTATTCTGGCGGTAATAGCTCGGTCGAATCACGTGACCGTCGTTATTCAACGAGATTATTAGTTGGTAAAAGTATGCACAATGCGTTTGAGTCATGTCGGTTTAGTGGTTCTGCAGCTAGCACGTTTGGTGAATCGGCTATTACGACAGTTGGAAATTGCAACACTTTTCTTAGCTTCGGATATGTGATTTAAAATGGGGGAGCTTGGCCGGTTTCTTAAGATGAACTTTCCAGGGAAGTAACGTGCTTTCTTAGCACGTAAGGTTACGTGACGTAAATGACGTGTTATTTTTGATTGTTTTTTACGATTTTGACCGCATTTTAAGTTGACAGAAACCCATATGCTTATATTTGTGAGACATTAGGGAGACCGTCTTTCAGTATGTCAAAGTGTCATTTTCAACTAGCCACACAGAAAACTATAAGGTAGATTTAGAAGGAAACGCAACGGAAGGAAAGTTCGGTATGTATGTTGGCAGCCACTGG
>JAAGVU020000111.1:283948-295037 GCA_011763525.2 Mormyrus iriodes | reverse complement strand
ACACAGAAAACTATAAGGTAGATTTAGAAGGAAACGCAACGGAAGGAAAGTTCGGTATGTATGTTGGCAGCCACTGGATGTAATGTTGAATCTACCTCAGTCTCTTTGGTATAACTGATTCTCCCTCATATGTCCTTTGGCACACCCATCTGCCCACAGTCCTAGTGATTGAAGTAACAGCAAAATTGAGTTTTGTTGAGTCCTGTCTTGTCTCTGAACAGCACCTGTGCTACTTGGCCCCTGTTATTTTGAGGTGTGCTCTCCAGCTTATAAGCGGAACCAGGGTGAGTGGGCCTGACTACTCATGTATTTAGTTAAATCAGTGAAATTTAATGGGCTGGTGAATGACAGGAGGAGTATGTAGGTCAATTTGCCTTGAGCTGTAGGTTGACAGCTGATCTTCTGAAGCTGATTGCATTTCAGATATAGTTCCATATCCAGAGAAAAGCATTGTTAGTTATGTTACCTATTTTATTATTATAAATTGTAGCGCTGGTGTTTAATTTTGATTATTGACTCTCGTCCTCCGAAATGTTGTGTACTTAAAATGTGTCTTCTATATAATTGAAAACCCACTTGTTTATGTATGCAGATCAAGTATTTGGAGCGGTGTGCAGTTCAGTGGGTTAGGACCATGAATGGAATGTCACCAGTTTAAATCCTGTGGTTGTAAAAATGATTTTGCCATCGGGCCCTCGAGAAAGGTCCTTAACCCCAGTTTCTCCAGGAACGTGCTGACCCTGCTTTCTGAACTGTACATCACTTTCAATAAAAATGTCTGTTGAATAAATTAATGTAAATGTATTTAACAAATTTGAAAAATTAACTTTTGAAAACTGGTTTCTTCTTAGTTAAAGCTCTGTGGTCAAGCCAAACTTTTTTTTTTCTCAAAACTAGTGACTGGAATGACCTCAGAGGTATAGTTTGATAGAAATGCCCCAGCATTTGGAGGCTTATTTGGGAAGGGCTATTTGCCCCATACCATCGGAGCTGGGGGTCAGTGAAAATGGGCCTGAGCACTGGGCTCGGGTTTGTCCAGCCTTCTTGCAGGCACTGCAGCATTACTAGTACTACGGGTGTCAGGCTATGGCATAGGGTACGTGGCTACTTATGCCATTGATTCTACACAGAAGTAATAATTAGCCTTTACAAGGATGTTAACCAAATGTAATTAAGATGTCGCCGAGACTGTTGCACCACAGCCTAGCTGAGGCTCCTATATCTCTACCAGAAAGCCATTTGTGTGGGAGAAATGGATTCTTTAACGGTATGTCTGGGTAGCTTCCATGATGATGGTACCTGATTCTTTCACCTGTATTATTAAATGATTTGAGTAACTGGCTGTCTGGGAATCTGTCGTCATTTTGAGAATGGCTGAAATGTAAAGCAGTAATTGATATTAGCTGGTCTTAAAAAGGGAAGGGATTCTGAGACTTGCTCCAAGTGGTAAAGGCTGTTTCACATGTGAACTGTTGGATTCTACCTCACTCTTTGTGGAGCTCTTCTCCCCCAGCCTTTCTGAGGGAAGTTAATCTGATCAGAAATGGTGGCTGTGAATTTTTTGCTTTCCTGTCTTGTCTCTGCAAAATGTTCTTGTACTTCAGAATGCAGAGAGAACATGAGCATGGGGGGGGGGGGAAGATGAGGGAAAGGCTGACTTGCTGTCAGCACAGTGGAATGGAAGCAGGTCTGTTTACCACAGTTGAACCCAGCGGCTGTCTTCAGCATGACTTTGGGAGATGCTGACAATGCAGACATGGTCTGATGCCTCATACGTGGGAAGTGGTGGCGGGTCGCTTAGTTGTTCTGATTGTCAACAGGAATGGCTGAAATTCAAGGTGCATGTGTGTCTATAAGCGAGGATGCAATGCGTGGCCAGATGAGTATTCCAGTAGTAGAAAATTTACCATGAAATCCGACAGGTCTGTCATTTGTATTTCCATGTAAGAAGTCAATTTGCATCTCAAAACTAAGCTCCTCACTGGACTGACATGTCAGATCCCAATCCCAAGGCCACCACCATTTGGCCTCCTTCCATTCTGACAGGCACTGCATATTTCTTTCACAGCATATCTTTTGCGTCTATGTCTATGGCTCACTCTTAATGACTCCAATAATTGAGTGCGGGAATAATTAACAAACTGCCCTCTCCCAATTTCATCTGACAGAAACGGAAGATGCTCTTCGACTTCATGGCACATTTTTCTGCGCTTACTGTCTAGCAGTTGATCATGTTCTGTTTGATTCACTCCCAAATCTAAAATGATTGAGGTCCACCTTCCCTTTGTTCATTAATCTGCTTTTCTTCCTTCTAGATTTTGATTTTCATTCCGTTACCCAACATTCTGGGTAGAGAAAGTGAGGCTCTGTTAAGCTTTACCTGGAAATCTTGATACATGATGTGTGGCATATGTGTGCGTGTGTGAATGCGTATGTGTGTGTGTGTGTGTGTGTGTGTGTGTGTGTGTGTGTGTATATAGTGTAATGTATAATCACGTCGCTATCCAATGAGAACCACATATGTCCACTTTTGACAGTTTTGATCTTTTACTACTGTTGGACTAGACCCATTGTTCACTATCTACTGCCAGCATTTCACATGTAATTTATCAATGAAAGATGTTTTATGAAGTTATCTATTTAATTAATCTTCTTTGGATGTCAGAAGTTTCCATTAAAACCATGTATCTCCCACCTCTTGTTCATAAGAGCGTCAACTAGGGCTGCAAGATTACGGGTAAAATATGAATCGAGATTTTTTCATTCAGTCGTGATCAAGATATTCTTTCACAAATCTTGAGCAGTACATTTATTTTATTATTATTACTACTACTATTATGCTGTGAGGATGGGTTCCAATCACTCTCCACCACCACGCCCCCTCACCCGGTTTCTTTTACTATAGTACTGACAGCTGTCTGACTACCAAGCATTATCCTGTCCCGCTATTTTTCTTGACTCCTTAATTTCCCTCTTCTATGATTAGGTGCGAGTGTATTTCCTGAACCCCAGCCCGTTAAGTGCTTGTCCCCTGATGCCCTTTTGAGCATTTGTGTTTCTGCCAATATCGCTATACCTGTCTCTACCTTAACTATACAATCTTAGTATCCATCTGAGATATTCTTGTTTAGTGTATTGGCTACCCATTTGCTCTCCATGTGAGTCCCGTGTTCCTGGCCTTCCCTTAACATATACAAACCTGGCGAGTTTCATTGCACTGCACCTGCCCATATTAGACAAAAACGTATCTGTTATCAGTAGTGATGCACCGATACAGAAATTTCTGGGCGATACTGATAGCCGATTATTTTGAAAACTGACACCTATGCTGATACCGATTTGCTTGGGAGGTTCTGCTTAAATAAGTTTAAAAGGCCTCTCCACCTAAATAAATTTTAAATGTATTCATTTTTTTGGTAAGAGAACACAAACTTCAGCATACAACAACAGTCCCAGAGCACTGTATTTTACAACTGTGTGCATCTTATATATTTATAACAGAGAAGCGCTGATCATCCTTTAAGTAATATCTTAGCACTGTTTGCACTGAATTTTCTTTTGCTGATAAATTGTTACTGAAGCAATAGCATTATTCAGCAGTACTACAACCTTCTTTATCGTAACAGATTTGTTTTTCAGAAACTCTTCATACTCTTCACTGTCTCGCCTTAAGGTGAGCAGTCAAATTTGTTGTTGAAATGTTTATTAGTAGATTCCCCTCATGAATTTTTAGCGCAGCAATGTTTGCGAAATGCATTTCTAACGTCAATTTTGCTAACGTTAAAATAATTCCATAAGGGCATAATTCTTCTAACTGTTTAGTACGCGGATCTCTGAAGCAATATGACTCACCATTTTAAAGGGAATTATCAGAGGTAAATATCGGCTCATTTTTAACCCTTGGTCGATGGCTGATTGTTGCGGTATCAGCTGATACCGATAGTTGGCCAATACTATCAGTGTATGCATAGTTATCAGTACTGGTCAAAATTTCCACATTGGTGGATCACTAACAATATGCATGTTACTGAAATGGGGCTGTTAAATAAACTTTGCAGAATAGTAAGAGCACACTTCAGGTGTAATGCAGTCTTGTGATTTAATGATCCTGCTTGAGGAGAAAAAGGGAGATTAGTAGGGATGCGCCGATACTGCAATCAAATACTCGTCCCTGTAAAAATTGTCCGATACTAAGAACGATACCACAGTTACTTCATCGCGTTAAAATTCAAAGCCACGGCATTTTGTCAGACTGTACAGTCTGTTCTGCTAAAGTGTCAAGAGGAAGAAGGGACAGTACGTCATTTAACACAAGCAATTAGATCAAACGTCTAAAGACACACCATAGCACAGAGTACACGGAGTTTATTAATGCTAGCAGAGAACGACCGCAACAAGCTTGAGCGCAAATATTGGAGAAGCAAGAGAAAATTAAACCAATGCGTTTATATCTAACTTTAAATAACTAAACATATTTAATGTTAGATATAAATAACAATTCAGTTTCATTAACCAATATAAATACACCTGGGTGTACGCTTTGTTCACTTATACAGAAAACCAAACAGTGCTTATTAATTAAGGACTGGTATTGGATAGGTACTCGGTATCGGCCAATACCCAAAGCCCAGGTATCGGGACAGAAAAAGTGGGAATGGTGCATCCCTAGAGATTAGAATCATTGTCACGTAAGAATGAAATTGCATAGGTATTGAGGAATCAGGATCATGATTCAGCCTTAGAATGAGATTCATAGGTGTTTGAATCAAGATTACGAATTGGTAACGATTGCTTGTGTAGTCCTAGCTTCAACTAATTTTCCTCAGCTGATGGCTGACACCTGAAACCAAAAGAAAGTTTACCCTGCAGTTTTTGTCAGATATCACTGTCAAGGTAAAGTAACACCCTAAACTTCTTGTTTGAAAACAGCATTTGTTTGTATTAGTTAACATTTGTATTCATGATGGTCGTTCCTATGAATTACATTGTATCACTTATTCTGACTCAACTTTTGATATTTAGATTAAATAGTAAGACAAAGTTCTGATTATGTCCAAATATTTAGACTAGCTGCCAATAACCTACTGAGTTCTTCAAATGTAGTGAACAAAGTGACGAGGCTCGGACTAACCGTCTGCCATTGGAACGACACATGGGAATCACATAAGTCCATTTAGAACATTAAACCGTTCACTAACTGCTGCATAAAGAGGTTCTATTTGTGGTGCTATGGGTGTCTCATTGCTTTTTTTAAAATTTTTTAAAGTAATTTCAGAGAAAATGCATTTTTTCATGCTCCTGAAAAATTGGATTTATGGAGAGAACTCTTTTTCATTGGACAGCAATAATGTATTTTTTTATTGATGTGTTTTGGGAAGCTTGTCATATTGCTAAGTAGCCTAAAGATATGTCAGATTATGAAGTGTGCCAGGCTAATGATAATCAAGAGGTTGCATTCATTTTAGGTAATGTCAAATGAATTGTTCTTTGCCTAAATGCATACTGCCATTTTACAGTCTTTCTGTCATTAGGGATCAGTAATTTTAGGTTGTTCTATGCCATGATTGGGTAGAATGCTTTCCTTGCTTTTTAGTTCACGAACTTGGTGCCATTTTCCATGGTGGGCGGGCAGTCACAGGAGGGATTGGGGACAGAGTTAATGGTATGCGTGTACCGTGTGTTAAATGCCACCTGCATTTTTGTTGGTGGTTGCTGTCAAAAAATGCAACTCCAGTCGAAATGACCTGCTGTGTGGCAGTTGTTTGATTTTCGCAAACCTTAAACTGCTTAGACGCTTAACGTTTAGATGATGACGATGTGATTCACTCAGAGAACAGCCCAGGTCACCATGCTGTGCCCACGGGGCCCAAGCTTCTATTTTACTGTGGGTGATGTCATTTGTGTGTGTGTGTGTGTGTGTGTGTGTGTGTGTGTGTGTGTGTGTGTGTGTGTGTGTGTGTGTGTGGTTTCATCTAAAATTGAGAAATCAGCGGTTGCGTATGCTCTCTATAGCCTGTCAGGAACATGACACGGCCTTTAGTTTACCTCATACTTGTTTTTTAAAATGGATGATAGGTGTGCGTTACACAGGGTCTGTTTAGACGATGTATACGGAGCGAGGAGGTGTTTGCAGTGAGCGTTAAGTCGTGAGGTATTTAGAGATCATTACTGTTTCAAATATAATCCGATTGTTGGGTCAGATGACCTCTTCAGTGACACTCCCTGTTTGCCAAATTGAGTTTCTGAGTGCTCCTCCTCCAGCTTTCCCCCATACTGCCCGTCGGCACTGCGAGCATTGACGTGAGGGCTCGGAATAACTCCTGCGAGGGTGTCGAATGCCGGGTCACTGATAACTAAGGGGGGGCGAAGGCATCAGTTTAGAGAAGGGAAGTGCAGGTCACAAGTTGTTTTGGGACACTTGCGCCCCTCTACAGGTGTGTTTGACCAGGTGAGAAATACGTGTGATCATTTAGCCACTAGTGGCTTGACACTTTTAGTGGGCTACTGCTGTTATGTGTCTCTATGAGCTGTGTTAAAAAGGCAGTAATCTATGTCAGAACCATCCATGGGCTTTACAATTTTTATTCATGCCTAAGCAGTACAGAATGATGTATGATTTTCATTCATTTTACATTTTTTCTTTCCATTGGTGTAAAATCTGCTGGATACTTATGCAGGAGACAGCTCTTGGGTTGTGGACTTTTGATTCTCATGAATTTTGCACTATACGGAGCAGATCCCTCATGGAGTGGGTGATAGACACGTGCAGAGGAGATGTAAACAGGGACTTGTGGCCTCAAGCCAGCTGTCTTGGCAGCATTGGCTCTTTATCTGTTTCCATGTGTGGCTTTGTGGCCTGAGACTGTCATTGATGTACTCCTCCTTATGCCGTAAGTGAAACCTTAGCTAACTGGACATTTCACTTTGTGACTCTGTTGACTAATCTTTCATATTACCAAATTCACAAGTTTTCTCATGATTTGCTTGGATTTCTCCTATTCATATTTTTATTAAGGTGTTCTTATTTATATACTTCTTGGTGTTGTTGATTTAAATCAGATGACAAACCCAGCAAGTCCTTGAAGTTTTTTTCTTGTGTTATGCAACTTTGTGTACCCAAGATTGAAACTGCTGATATATGATGTTAAAAGCCAGTGAAGTCACACGCCTGTCTGTTACTTGATGTAATCCATTTTTCCTATTGTCTGCCTGCTTGATTATGAGCTGTATATCAAAATGAGTTTTACCCTCTTTTTTTTGTGCTGTAAACAGGTGGTCGTTGATGCGTTTGCATTCCTTGTTTGACATTCTGGTGGATATCAGTTTATCCCCCCACCCCTAGTTGGGTGAGCATTGGCTGTCTCTACTTAAATCAATAATGTCAGAGAAGAACCATCTAACTGGCCCCGTGAAGCTGACCCTAGAGGATTAAATAGCTCAGAGCTCAATTCCACTTGTGAGGCTACCACACAGACCTGGGCCCTCTAAAAGGGAGTATTGTTTTTTTCTATTACTACTGTTGATTTCCCTTTTTTGTGCTGGAATAACATTCCAGCAGAAGGCTGTGCAAGCCGCCAGCTGAAGCCCTTCCAGATTTCTGTACGGGAGAGGGATCATAGCGGCCTCCAGCCTTGGAAAAGCCTGGGAAAGCCGCAGCCCCTGCCCATGGCCATGTGTGCACAGGCTTGCTTTTCCATGTGCTCATGCATTTTCAGTTCTGAGGATAGAACAGTGATCTCCAATCCTTTTGTCATCAAAATTATGTGGGGCACCCTCAAAGGTGCTAGAAATGTTAACTTCTTTGTGCCAGTACCACCCACCTGAGCACATAATGGGAAGCAGTGCAGGATAACGCTGATGTGTTCCAATACCATAGTGGTCTGGGGGAGGACAGGGTCACACATGCTTTGGCAGGAGTAATCGCATGGTACCCAGGGCCCGTAGAAAGCTCATACTCTGTTTGGTCATCTGCTTTGGAATCACCGGTGTGATGTTGATATGGAAGAGAGAAGAATGTTGATGTAAACAGTAGGAAATGCCATGAATTTTTTTTAAAAAAAAAACAATTAATGATGGATATATCTTCACTATCCCCTGTCACAGTGAGGAAACTGCTTAAAGGTTGATCTGCTACACCATGTATGTAATAAAAAAAGTTATCTAATTGAGGTACCATATAGGCTGCTTTGTGCGTGGTGCCTTAAAAGGACTTTCTAGTAATTAGATGGAAAATTGGGCTGCTGTTTGTCTCATTCATGGAATCATTTCTCCACAGTGGAAGGTCACCTGCCTTTTAAAGCCAGTGTTGGGTCGCAGTGGCCATGGTAACGCTGATGTAGACATGTTTTGCTACACATGGCTACCTGTGCCCCATTCTCTGTCTTGCTTACATGAAGGTTAACCAGCCAAGCAGAAGTGCATTTCATGTTCCCTGAGTTAATCATCATAAATAATGCTCTATTCAGTACAAAGAATCATTTCAAAATGTAGAACGTGGACACCCAAACAATTATCTGTTCAAGTTCCTGAAGAGGCCATTGAAGAAATCTGTGATACAGGCTCTTTCCTCAAAGGGCAGTGGACTGATGTGCTGCAATTCATGACAAAATGGAATGACCGAAAGGCTTCAGCCGCCTGTTGTAAGAGTAACTGACTGATAGAGCAGAATCCAGATCCATTTATCACCTAAACTGTGAGTCATGCCTGATGTCGTTGACTCAGGACAACAGAAGAAGCGGGAGGTTTTATTCCATCTGTGGCCTTTCCATCTAAAGTGTGCTGATGTGTGAAGCTGGTCAAGGAGAGAATAGCCCAACAGTAACGGTAGGGTCTCCCCTCTTCTCATGCCGCTGAGACATGTAGAATTTGCTTCCTGTGATATTGTTTCTTGACTGATGTGGGCATGCGTGGCAGGTGTTCATGTTTGGTTCATGTTGGTCTTGTCCCTGTATTGTGATCTTGCAGCTCTAAGGAGCTCAGGACTAATGATGTTGCACTGGCAGTATTTGTGTTTGCGTTTGAAGGTCTGTGCGTGTGTCTGGTGCTTTTCGTCCAGCAAATCTTGTGTGTCCATATGTGCTAGTGTGTATGTGGTATCTGTGCTGTTATTGGTATTGAATCTTCAAAATTCCTGAAACAGGGTTTTTTAAAAACATACTTGCTTTGTACTTTTTAAAATTTATTTTCTTTTAAAACATGCATGCGTTCGCAATCTCTGGAAATAGTTGAAGAGTTGTCAGCCAGTGTGGTCTTTCAAATGTCAGTGAGTAGAAGCTGTGCAGTTACCCCCATGGTTTTAGATACACTAGCTCTTGTCTGGGGTGTGATCCTAAACCCCATCACAGTCTTGTACTACTTAGCATGGAACAGTGGTTCATGCTGAGACCAGCAGAAATGTTTGGGAATGCCGAGGGATTTGAGTCGGTGAGATGGGACATTTTCTGGAGCGCTAAGCTCTTCCACATGCCTTGAATCTGTTACGGCAGCTGAACACTCTTCAGAACTTCAGCCAGAATATACCCAGAAAGGAGTACAGAGAAATCCAAGTATTGCAGGGTACAAATACCCTGAGCCGGAGAGGAGAGAGAGGAAGGTCCCACCCATTTCTGGAAGCTGCCAAGTACTGCCGCCGGGCCATGATCCCAGAGATGGCAGACGAGAAAGTTTCAGGTCGATGCTCTGGGGAGTGGAACAGCCCCCCCTTTCCCCTTCGCCTGTCTTTTGCAGGTGCCCTATATGAAATTTCCCTTGTATGGGCTGAGTGTCTGGTTGTGGGGCTGATGGCAGTCCATTCCATGTCCCAGACTGGCATGGCACTACAATCAACCTGGTTGCACTGAATGAAATAAATGCGTGTTTGGAGAGGAGCACTTGGAGTAGCTTGGCAACGATGTGCTGTTTATTTTATTTTTAGAACTGAGCGTCGCTTCTCTGGCACGCCAGTTAAAACCCTGGGTCTAAGTCATAAATGAATGCCTGTAGATGAGCTAATTCCACACGGGAAGGGTCCGGCTTGTTACTTTGTGGGATGGGTCACCTAACCTTTCCTCCTCAAGCCAGTATCTGATGGTACTTTTGTACTCCTTACTGTTCTCTGAAGACTGGTTTGTGTGGCAGTGCTTCTGGAGATCAGCTCTAAACCCTGCTCCATCCACTAGAGTACTGCTACCAGCCCACATGTCCAGTGCAAGCCTACTCTTTCCAGTAGTGACAAAATGGATGCCACCCTTTTGTTTTTTTACGATGCCTTGAGCACATCGTAAAAGGGGGACACAGGGGAGGGAGGTATCAGCAGCTGAACCTCCTCCGGCAGCCAATTGAATTGCTGTGCAGCTGGTGCTCTGACACAGACCCCCTGCTGTTGCTTATCCAGGTCTTTTTACAGACCTTTTTTTGGGCTGCGAGGCAGAGTTGCTAGGTTGTTGTTTTGCTTGACCCAGAGATCTTGAACTGGGTCCTCAGGTTGTGGCCTTTGTCATCTAACAGGTGTAAGTGCCAGTTTAATTTTTTAAATTAAAAAAGAGACGGAAGAAGCTCCAGGTTGAATCGGCTCTGACCTGGCACTGAGGTTCTAAAATTCTTGATTGAACTTTTTCCTGATTTGAGCATAAATATGAAGAGATGCCCCTTGCTTTACAATGGTTCAATTTAGTATATTTCAATATTATGATGGTGGGATACTAATGCACATTCACTAGTCATCAAACTTTGAATTTTTTTCTTTTACAAGGCTAACGATATGCTGTATGAGACTTTCTCCTGGTACCGGGCGATAGCTATATCCATCTACCCACGCTTCCTGTCTCTGTAGTGATCTCAGTGTAGTATCTGTGTTTCACAACATATCTTGGTGTTTTTTTCTATGTTTAAACAAATATTTACATATTCAGTGGCATTTATTTCTTTCATTCATACATATCATTCATATTCCACTTCTGTTATTTTAAACTTCACATAGGTTCACCAGAACTCCATTGTAGGGTTTGGCCAATGTCTGAATTTGCATTATCGATTATTGACACACAAAATATCTAGATTATTAATTAATTAATTAATTATATATATATATATATATATATATATATATATA
>JAAGVU020000111.1:270323-281146 GCA_011763525.2 Mormyrus iriodes | reverse complement strand
TATATATATATAAAATAAAAAAATGCCTGTTTGGGAGAGGAACTTAAACACTAACCAGTTTATGCAATTTTTTTGCGTGAATCACAAGCATCGTTACTTTGCTAGGGCTTAGCTGTGTGTGCAGTGGATATGCCGTGTGTGCTGTCATTTTGATGGGGTGTGCTTATCACAGAACTGCAGGGGGAGGAAAAGGATTTTTGTTTTTTAATCTGATTATGTAATTTAACCCAGTGAAAATAGCATTAGTTGTAATAACTTTACAATTGAAAAGTGCATGTGTATATAGATATAGTTTTTCATTTCTGTATTTATCAATGATTTTGATTATCCACCCAACCCTACTCCATTGTAAGTTGAGGAGCATCTGTATATATATTCATGAGTAGGAGTTTCTTGCTCATAGATGATCCCCTTCCTGTATTGCCTTCATGCTCCCAGGCTGGTGCTTGTCATCGACACTGTAATTGAACAGGTGACCTTTGTGTGAACAACATGGTTTGAACATCCTGAAATGTCTGTCATTGTATTGAGAATCGGGATCAAATATGGCAGATTATAATGCACATTTGCTTCTAGGTACCCTCTAATGTGGTAGAATTTGTTTCCATAACTCTGTAAGAGTGTGCTCTGTTTTCGGCTCTAGGATGATGCAGATAATTGTGATACCAACCTTGAATTCATTGCAAGAAAACTGGGTAGAAGGTAGTGCAAAGCCTGAAAATAGCCAATAAAGTGGTAGAAGGAATGAGGTACTGTGGACTAAACAGTCAGGAGTACGACATGGTGGCCTGTTTCTAAATTTGTTTGTATTGTGTTGTTCAGACATTTATCGTGCCACCATAAAGAAAAGATTTGAGCGTACTCTGATGTCATGGTTAGTGCTGAATTGGTCCCGGAAAACCGTCACTGTTCAGTCAAGTCAGTTTCGACACAGCTCGACACAGTACGACTCCTCCCACATGTTTTTAAACTACCATAGTGATCTGTATGTGCTGCTTACATAATGCTGCGCAGCTGCATTTGTATCAGACTGGAGGACGTCAAGAGAAAAGACATGCCCGCATCTACCAACAGAGTTGGATCTATGTTTCCATAGGAACCACTCAGCAGCCACTCCACGCAGGGTAACCATGGGGATGGAACACACCACGGCAGCTTGGTGGTTGCATCATTGCAGTGCCAAAGACTGTATCATTTCAGGGGACAATGAATGTGTGCCGTCCTTTTCCTGTGTTCTCGACTATGTTGAGGGTACTTTTTCTGAATTTGTGTTGCGTCTGTGACATCTGGCCTTAATGGAATTTATTGTTGCTTGTGTTTTCTGTCTTGATAATCTGATGTCATTGTTTTGGTAATCAGGAACACATCTGCAAAGCATGACATTTGAGTGAGCAGGCTTTGAACTGTGTAAATCATGTTTTGATGTTGACTCAGTTGTGTGGATCACCCCCATGTCTGTCTGGATTGCCTTTTAGCCTGGTGTTGGATTTACAACAGTGGGTAAAGAATAGAGGTACCGTGTGTTCATTGGTTGCAAGCCAAGCAAGCTAGTAGATTGACAATTTGGTTTACCAGTGACTAGCGTGGGGCCACTTTGGTCCTTGTGGAATTCATAATATAGCGATATTCTTGGTTCATTAATATTCATTGTTGCTGAAAATGCCCCAATTGCATTTAGATGTGCTTCCTGTTACTGGTAGAGAATATTACATGAGACATGTACAAGTACCCAACAGTAGCCACAATATCAGTTTGTAAGTTGTCTTTTTTTCTCTTTTAAGCATAAGCAGCCTGCAGTGCAATCGATAAATATTATAATTACTGATGTCATTTTTGAAGAGGTCATGATTGCTTATTGGCCTTGTTTAAATTAGTTTTTTAGTTAATTGCGTTTTTCAGGATTTTAATAATTGGGTTTATGGGAAATGGGAGGGGGTGGACTGATTTATTGCTTTTTGGCCTTCTAGGCAAGAAGCTTTTAGTATCAAATGAAAAACTAGTAGCTTTCTGCTATAGAGTCCTAATGAACATATTTTGCCTTTTCCATTGTAGAGGTTGTTTTCATGTCTTTTGCCGGAGAAACACTGGCTTTCTCTATTAAAATGTTATGTTAGAACTCCACGGCTATGTCTGCATTCTCCACGGGACAGCTAGTTGCTAATACCACGGTGATGATGCAGCCCTGACGACAATTTTCCTCATGCCACATGCATTCCCAGCATTAAGTGGTCCTCCACCTTCTCCTGACCTGCTAAGAAATAGTGGAAAGATGTTGTGAAAATAAGTTCTGTCGAGTTCTGTCTTAGAGGTAAAATGGTTAGCATTACTGGTTAATGTGAAGCTTGACTGGTTACTCTTAATTTTTGTGCTTTCTTTCATGTTTGAGGTGGATTTTGTCAGGCTTTTCTCTTTTCAGTGTGGGAAAAGATTTCTAAGAAGGGTTAAATGACAGGACTGAGGACAAAGCTGAAAGGGTTGACTTGACGACAGGGTCTGCAAATTCGGCTTCCCTTCCGTCACTTTGCGTGACCGAAAGAACACTTCAAAGGGGCACCTTTGGTTCCTGCCGATGCACAATGACTATTTTATTTAGACCTTTTTATGCTCAAGTACCTGGTGAGCGGCTGTCCGCACAATCGTTTGAAAAGCATTCAGATGTCCTGAAGCGATGAACTGTTATTTTTAGGTTGTGTGTATTGTGTCATGCTAATCTTGGCATATGATCAAAGCAAACAGGGACAGCGATGAGGTTTTAGTTAAGTTCAAACATGGCATACAGGTGTCCTTGCTAAGGAAATCAGTGTATTTTTAACATTTTTATTTATTTAACCCTCCTTGTTATACCTGTGATTTCTGATCATTGCAGAAGTTGCGTCTCATTTTACAGGTGGGTCAACTCTTGTTCATTACACACCGCCCCCCACCCCCGCACACTCGCCCACTCGCCCCTACTACATACATACATACATACGTACATACATACGTACATACATACGTACATACATACGTTCACTCACTCCTGGCTTCTTGGGCTCTGCTTGCTTAAACAAAGCAGCCTCACTCTCATCACTGTAATCTCATATCAGGTGTTCACTCCCATGGTTGCTCTTGGGAGCAGACGTGGGTTTGCCTCAATGAATGGGGGTTGGGTGGTAAGATGGTGGGGTGACTGTCGGGCTATCCTTGGGTGCAGTTGTAACTCAAGCTTTGGAGTATTAATAGTCCCAGTGGCTGCGTGGGTGGGGGGAGTCCAGACAGACAGACATCCTGACGGGACCATGACACCGCAAGGGCCCCACCCAACAATGCCTGTTGGCCTTTTTTGGGAAGGCACTTAGCACATCCCTCCCGTACTGGGCCAGACCACGTGTGGACCAGTACCACTGTCTCACAGGCTGGGGGGGGGTGGGAGTTTGCTTATTTATAGAGCAAGAATCCCCACTTTTTTTTTTTTTTGGGAGTTGGGTCAGATCCTGCCCAGCCCTTAGGGATATGTGGGTCATTATGACGTGCTTGGGTTCTGGTGGCTATCTATGCTACAGGTGTGCTGTCACTCTGAATGGCGGGGATGTAGGGACTGTCATTGTAGCTGGCAGTGGCTGCTACTTTTATAATCATGCTTATCCTTTCATCCAAAACTATTTAGCTAACTGAGCTTTCATTTAACGAGTGCTGTCGCTGGATATTTTGTGGGAACAGTCTGAGCCCAAGCCAAAACTGTTTGGGCCTCATGTTTTCCCTGTGTATCGATTTCTGGAGGTGCGAGTATGATTGCAGCTGCCAAATTTGTGGTCTCTGCCTCATTTACTTAATACCTCATTTAAAGACGCATTACCTTTGGGGATCTATTTTTAGGCATGTGTAATGTTCTTACTGTAGCGGCTTGGTTAAAGCAGCTTACAGCTCTTCCGTTCATGGTAATTTTCATCTGATTTGGGACAGTGTGATCATGGCTATCTAGGAGTCTGGCCATAACAGACATATATTGACATAGCCAATATGTTTTCATTTTATGCTGCTGGATGCCTTCAGATATGTAATGTACAATTTGAAAGATTTTTTTTCTTTTCCCCTTTTTTTTGAAAGAGGAAATGAAGTTGCCAGATGACAATACTTTATTCCTGTAGTCTTAACTCGTTACATGCCTTGTGAATGAAATAACTGGTTGGCTCACTTTACATCATTGTGCCAACCACTCTTATAAACACCCACATTTCTCCAGTGTGAATGAGACGTACAAGGCGTGACATAAGGGTGTGTGTTTGTGGGTAGGTTATGGGGCGATGTACGTCCCCCCCATAGTGTTTCTCACACTGATGTGGTCACTGTCACACCCTTGCCAGGTATTTTGGTGTACCTGGGCAGGGCTGCTGTAAATTTCCTACAGCAAAGTTACTCTGCCCTTCTATGGGGAGTCCCTGCTCCGTCAGTCTGTCTCTCTGGTACACCATTGGTTTTCTGTTAGTCTCTCCAGGTTTGTGTGTCTCCCATGCACTCAAGACACACAGAACAGATCATTCACCTGATTGCTCACTAGTTCTGCAGGACTGTCAGCCTGTTTTGATCGTAATCAATGGACTTCTTTAGTTGGCACTAAGGGGCTTCTCCAGAGTTTCCCCTGGTTCTGTTTTCATAACTGAGCATAAAGGCAGCAGTGAGGGTAAGAAATTTATGATGGAGGCTAGACTTTACAGTCCCCCCCCCCCCCCGTCTCATCATGTGATCTGGGCGGCCGCCAGGGTACTCAGACAGGCTTGCTGTTTGGCTCAACCCTCCATTGTTTTATAACCTGAGAAACTTATCACAAGCTATTGACATGCTAGTGGACAGTCTGTGTGAGAGAGCACATGTTTGGAAGGGTTTCCCTTTCTCTTCTGTCATAATCAGATGTGCTGAGAATATGTACATTGTAAACCTTTCAAGGTAAATTTTCTTTGTCCTTTTATTCTCTATAGTGGTAATCAGTCTGTCATCACTTCTGTGGTTTTGTTCATGTATTAAGCAGAAAATGTTTCAAGAACGAGTTTGTGCCTTTGGCATTGCTTGCCCCCAGCGCTCTTTTAGGTAGCATGAATAAGCACTTGTGCTGCAGGATGTCAACCGAAAGGCCCTTGACTACCATCTTAAGAGAGAGAGTAGTTTGAACTGCCCCCCCATTCCCCGGTGAATTCACTGTCCGCAAAGCGTGTGATGGCAGACCTCCATCTTCGTCTCGGCACTTAAAGTGTGTTTTTATGCAGCTTTTATCCACAGCGTCAGTTGGTTTCTGCATGAATCAGATGTATCACAGTGTAATATTTCTATTCCCGGCATGTGGGTCACCTGTGGTTACACAGATACAGCCAAAGCCTCTCAGAGCTTTAGCGGTTGTTCATTAAAGACGAGACTGATCGATGCTAAGCCTGCTGGTTCATGCTGGTCTGGTGCGCTTCTATTTGTGCCGGCGGGTTCATTTTGTTTCCCGTTTTAAAGGTGGGTGTGAGTAGCAAACATAAAAATGCATCGCTGTCACGTTGTGTAATGCCACTGTCCCCTTCAGCTATACCCGTCTAAGTAGGCAGCCACTCGCTTCCCTGATGGCCGCTGGGATACTACAAGAAGAACATTATTGTGAGCATTTGACAGCGTCAAAAGCCAGGGGGCTGAATTGGCAGTGCTGGGCGTCAGTGGGCTGTGTGGAGACTCTGACAGACAGTGCAGCCTTAGCATTTACTTTAGCATCTGTCACTTCCTACTCCTCAGCAAAGACCTTGAGCTGCAGGTGTGCAGGACAAGGGATGCCGTCCATGTGCGAGAGCTGGCTGTCGGGGCTGATTTTTTCCATTCTATGCATTCCACCTATGACAGATGAGCAAGGTGTGTGTTTGTAGAACGTCACCAAGCACTGAAAATGAAATGGCGGACTGAACACGGGACACGTTAAAGTAAACACAGCTTTCCCATATTTGTCTTATGGGCTCCTGTTAACTTGCAGTTGCCTGGCCCTAGGACTCCTCTGCATGCACTTACTCTCCCCGTTGAATTTCTAATTAGGGGAGATGTCACAACAGGTTACCAAGAGCTATTTTTTGATAATTTTAGATTATTTTAGTATTTGTAATTTTGGCCCTATGTGATTTCAGTACAAAATTTTGGATGTCTAAGCAACTTAATTGCTTAATTGTTCTGGGACTGTATACTATTTACTGATCATTCAGTGGATACTAATTATGAGGTAATGGGCACTGGGTTAAAACAGATGACTATAGAGTATTACTCTCGTGGTTTCATTTTTCAGTTCTATTATTGTTTTTCCTTTAAACATTGACCGTCTTTGGATGGCTGCATGATGTGCCATGCCGGGATGCTGTCATTGGTACTGGTCATTTTACTATGTCAGCCACGATGTTCGCACCTTATAACATCAATTTGTCATTTTAGGAGTGTCACCTTTTGTGGACTAGGGCGATGCTAATTAACACCTACAGATTTCATTTCTTGCTCACACAGGCACTTCCTGTGCTGAGATTTTTCACATGAACTTTCAGATCTGGCCTTGTATAGATGTCAGTACCGTCCGGACAGCCCGCTGAGAGCTCTGCAGGTCTCTCAGCTCTTCAGATAAACTGTGGTACAGCTTTTTCTGTATTGTGGTCATTCTGTTATTTTCTGGTATTTACATCATGTCTCTCCTTTGCACAGTAAGGCATTTTTCCACCACACCAGGTGCTGTAATTTTGGTACTGTACTTTTGGTACTTCACCCTTTTCCATTGACTTTCGGTCCAGTTCCAGTACCAAAAGGTCCAGTACCTAAAGTGTAAGATCAACTGGGATACTTTTTTGGTAATTTGGTACTTTGGGGTGGGACTTGAAATACTTTTTGTTGATTGGTTATGCATGCCTCTGAAACGCAATACAGTGATCCCTCGTCTATCGTGGGGGTTGTGTTCCAGAACCCCCCGTGAAAGGTGAAAATCTGCGAAGTAAAAACCATATGTTTGTATGGTTATTTTTGTATATTTTAAACCCTTATAAACCCTTTGTTCTCTTAGATATTAGGTAAGATTCGTTTTGTATGTAATTATGTATGTAAACAGTTTATATACTACGCACAAATATACGTGTCGTATATCATTGAAGAATTTTACTTAATATGTAAAACGTAGTTGTAAACACATTGTAGTAATACACATTTAAACAAATCATTTCATATTTACTATAATATGCAGTAATGCACTCATTTTACTTACCTAGTTATATTATGATTATTCCTTTAATATTAGTATCATATTTCTAAAATGCAAACACTGCAGTCATGCGCCATTTGCTCTGATTGGGTAGCTTCTCAGCCATCCACCAATAGCGTCCCGTGTATGAAATCAACAGTCGTCTTTTATGTGCTGGGGACCGGATATCTCAAACGGAGTGAAGTTCAGATGGAGGCGTGGACTGGAACTGGGGCAGAACGAAGGGTGTGGACGAGCGGCTGGCAAAGCAGAGGCTGGGCGGATGATCCGGTAGTGGGGTGTAATCTGGCGAAATGGCGGCGGAATGGACGAGTCTGTAGTCGAAGGTGGAGTCTGAACCGAAGTGGAGGCGGAGTCGAATGCGGACGTAGCCGCTGAAAATCTTACGGCACGTAACACAAACCAACTGAGGAAGCATGTACCAGAAATAAACAGACCCATCGTCCGCAGAAATCCACGATTTTATATTTAGATATGCTTGCATATAAAATCCGCGATACAGTGAAGCCGCGAATGTCGATGCGTGATATAGCTAGGGATCACTGTACAATTGCCATCTTGAAAAAAGTTGAGAACTCAGAAGGCAATAATAAACCAGGATGGCATGACAAGAAATATAGTACTTTGAGAAAGTACCAAAAGTACGATACCTAGCGGAGAAGTGCCCTAAGACTAACTGTATTTCAGTTACATGTTTTTCTGTTAAATGTTGTATATGCGGCTCGACTGTTGATAAAGAGGGTGTTGGTTTGCTTTTACTTACTAGTTTCATGTAGCATGCTGGCAGGGTAACTGTGGGTCAGAGAACCCGAGAACTGGGGGTTGATGGGATTTGTCATTATACACCTCAAGATGGTAAAAAAAAAACTGTAGAATTTGCAGCTAAACGTAATGACTGCTTATTTGGTTGTTCAATGTGTATAACCACAAATCAGTTTCAGAAGGTTTGAACAAGTACGTTTTAGGGATGCACCAATACCAGTATCGATATCGGGTCCTCATGTATTTGTATTTGTCCTTGTGATATTGCGACAGTGCCAATTATACCATGTAATGACACATTATTGACCAACCTAAATGAAACAAAATGGTGTGGAAGAAGTTCAAAGTTAATGAAAACCAAAGCATAGCTGACTGCTAACTGTGCTCTAGTAAACTATCAAGAGGAGGTACAAAAACAGGTTCATACAAAACTAGTAGTCTAATTAAGCATCTAAAAGCAAACGCTAGCATGGAGGGAGAAAGTGTCAAAAGATAACCCTTGTGCAGTGAAAATAACTGAAGCTCTTATCCAGCATGCTGTTTGTAATTATCAAGCATAATTTTGTAATGGTGGTACGCAGAAAGTGTAATATTCTGAGGTGGTGCGAACCACTGCTTCAGACAGTTTTAAGTTGCTGGTAATATGCCGCAGATCAAAAATTAAAAAATGAGAATCAATGCTGCCACGCTTGGCAAGTTTTTCTGCCCACTGTTTAGAGGATTGCGTGTGTGTTTTTTTTTTTTGTTTTTTTTCTTCCATGCATTCACTTTTTTTCTGGTTGAATTAAGTGCTGTGGGGGGAGGGTGTGTTACATCGCATTTATCGCCCAGCTCTAATTCGTAGTGGTACCCAGGAGTACTCAAAAGCAATTAACTGTACTCATACTGTCTCTCAAAACTGTTGCATTGTATGTAAATTTTGTAGTACATTTCCGAGCTTATCCTCCCATTGTCTTCAGCTGCGTAGGCTGTTGGAGCTCCAACCCTCCTGTGCTCAGCACCTTGTCTTTCACATCCCATCAGGGCTCTTCATTTCCACAGAAGCGATGCTCGTGACTGCCTCATGTGCCTTACCCATGTAGCACCGATGTTTCGGGCCATTTCTGCACAGAGGATGTGGCTTCTGTTTATTTTGTTTTTATTGGAATATTCTGGATTTTTTATCAATTGGTACCAAGGGAATATTGGAGCATGAGCTTGTGAATTTCATCTGCAGCATCAAAAGTGATGTTTGGTCACTACCGCGGCTGCATCATTTATCAGAGCAACCCTTCCCTTTGAATGTCTGAAATCTCTATGGCTCTTTGCGGGAACCTGCAACCAAACAGCATTGGCTAAGCGATGAGTAACTGAGTGACTAAATGTTTGTGAAACGGTCCGTGTATAGTCCAGGCCCTGTTGGCAGACATATATCCACAAATTGAATGATGAATTCCTTCTGCTTGTGTTTTAATTTAAGCCCCTCTTTTGGTTTGTTGGGACCCATAAAGGCTCATGGGTCATGGTTTTAATTTGGTTTGGCAACTACATTTTCCTCCCTTTTTTCATTTCCATTCTTTCACTGTGTGTCATGTCTGTTTGTTCGCATCATTCCTTTTCATGAGTGTCCCTTACTGTTCTGTTAGAGATCCTCACTACTTGTCAGTTGGTGTTGAGGAACTTGTAGGACCATGTGCTGGCATGCATATGGTTTTGGAAGAAGGCTTTATTGTTAAAGAATAAATGTTAATTTTCTGTAACTATTTTCCGCTCATGCATCAATATGTTATTTCATGGCCTTGGTCTGACCATCTTAACTGACTGTCAGATTTGAAATTAAAAGCTATCAAGACTGCCTCTTATTGTTTTCACCTTATGGGTCAAATACGCAGTGTTAGTAGATATGATTGGAAATGTGACGTGGCTCTCGTATAGCGCTACGTAACATGGTTTAGGATGCTAAGAAAAGCAGGCCAGATGTCTGCAGTGTTACTGGGCTAAACTAAATTGTCTCGAGACCGTTTCAGCTTGTGCAGCCCAGACTTCAGAGGCAAAATCCTTATGCCTGGCCCCCAGACATCTTGACTAGTGAATATGGTGCTGTTTGAGGGCACTCTATTTTTCCAGGAAGGTCTAACAGCAGGCTTGCAGCAGTGTGTATGTGCAGTCTGGTGTAGGAATTTAAGGGCTGTGTAGGCATCAGTGACAGTTGTGCTGGGTTTGGGACTGGGGTCTTCATGGAGGCACTTTGATCTTGGCACATGCTAGAAGGCCTGTACCAACCAGTTTGCCCATTATCTGATGGTGGATTTCTGTTTGCTTGTGTGTGTGTGTGTGTGTGTGTGTGTGTGTGCGCACACGCGCTCAATATGAAAAATAATACTTTTCCAAATCCAGAATCAGTCAACGTAATGTTGGAATAGGCTGGTGATTGTGGATAATTAAATCAGTAGGACAGTGGAGGAGAACTCCATCCCCTCGTTAGATGGAGCTCGTTAAAGCTTGCAGGTGAATTTCAGAGAGTGATGAGAATCTGGGAATAGCAGCCATAAAGAGGGTGCGAGGTTCATAGTGCAGGTCGTAAAGTAGGATAGTAGGGGGTCCTGCTGTAAAACTTAAGCTTAAATGCAGTCAGGAATCTGTTATATGTCAAATAGTTTGTTCACAGCAGATGACTGCACCCAAAGCTCTCAGGATAGATATTAGAGTTGTTAAAAGGTTTGGTAGTTTTCCTGTTATATCAGGCCAAGATTTTCATTTACAAATATGGGGTCATGCCTGTGATGGGCAGCTCTGAGAGCGGCTGTGCTGCTTGGTACCATCTGCACCAACCTGACCCGCCCCCCCCCCCCCC
>JAAGVU020000111.1:246036-259132 GCA_011763525.2 Mormyrus iriodes | reverse complement strand
TTCGTTTTATGTTATTTTTTGCCCTTTTTTGTAGTTTTTAAAGCTTCTTTTCCAAATGGTTTTTTTGAAATTGCCCCTCCCTTTTTTTTTTTTTTTTTTTCCCCCCCCCCCCCCCCCAGCCATACACATAACTGTAGCATTTTGCTGGAACGCTTCCTGTGATAAGACAAAAGTAACTGATTGCAAATGAAAATAATGATAGATTTTTTTTGTGCTTACGGTGCCCGTTGTCACTTACCCTTACCGGTTTTTTTTTGTATATCTACAATTATTGGTATATAGAATAATTATTTCAACAACATTTTATTTATTCCTAGATTTTAGCCTTGTCAGTGAAAATTGCTGTAAATGAGATCGGGATAAGATGATGCGTACGGGTGCACGTTCGTGTCCCTCCCTTACGGTGGGGGACAGATCCGCATGGGTCGGTGAGGTCTGTGGAGGTACATGGGCAGCCCAAGTGCCCTGATTCCCTGTGTGTTCACCTTAACTCCTTGTACCGATAGTTCCCAGTATGATATTGTGATGTTTCATACCAATCAGTAAACATAATCACCTTATCTTCAATAAAGGATTGCTAAAGATGGCTGTCGTCATTCTGATTGTCTTTCTTCGCGGTGCTCTTTCTCCCCTCGCCTCTTTCCGTATAATTACGAGTGGTAAAGTGCATATGGTCATTAATGTCCCGCTTGATATCAGCCTGACATTTTCGATTCAAATGTTAAGATCGCTTTAATAACGTGCTTCTTTCATAATGTCATTTTTAGCACGGCTGCTGTGAATCCACTATCCACTAACTATAGGTGGAAATGGGGACCTTTCGCTAATGTTTTAAGCAAATATCCTCTGTGATTTGCTGCCCACCAGATGGAGCTCACATTGGGGATTTTTACCCTTGATAGTTTTTAAGTTCGCTGATGCAGCTAGTTTTTTTGTTCTGCATTATACAAGATTATATATGCTGACCAGCCTGATAATGAAAATGCAATATGTCTACAGTAATTGTCTGATTAGCGCTTAATTACAGCAAACGTACATTTTTAAACTAATACTTGCAATATTTAGTATTATTTGTGTTTAGTTTCTTCCTGTAGAGAATATTCTTGGACAGTTTGCTTTTGCTACCAATCAAGGTACATAATTTTACTTAATTATCCCATCTGAATGACGATAGGGTTTTTTTTAATACTACAGTGTTAAACTGAAAATTTTCATTTTGCTTAAAATGTACAACCCACCGCCCAACAAGTTAAAAGAAAGTGGAATTGTTAAAACGGCCTGAAGTGTTAATTAAGCATGCTAGCTCATAGAAAATAGCAGTGGGCTGATTTTGTTAATAGGTAACTTGTTAAATGGGTCCACATTTTCACTTCAAAAGAATTTCGGCTAATAAAAGTAAAATATTGGTAAGTTTTGAGGGACGTAACGTTCTTCTCTCAGAACATGGCATACCGATTACCTCCGTGTGAGACCGAGAGGCGGAGGATTGTACTGAATGTACTTTGCACCCATCCTCTCCCTCTACAAACCGGTAGTCGATGCCCGAACAAGAGCATTTTGTTGGCATCAGTGCGGGGCAGCCGAGACTCGGGAGCTTGACATTTACCCGCACGCCAGAGAGGACCTGTCCTGCCCGCGCCATGTCTTTGGAGGAGCCGAAGGGCTCAACGATGGAACTCAAGGAAGATTTCGACAACTCCACCTACCAGGACGATGAATCCGGAGATGTGGAGCAGGACTGTGCTCCGGCGGAGACCCTGCGAAAGGAGGATCGGGACAGCGGATTCAAGCAGATCAAACCCTACGCTGGCATGCCGAAAGAGGTCCTGCTGCTGTATTCTAGCCGGCCGTGCTACCGAGTGCCCCGGGAGATTCTCTTCTGGCTGACGATCGTGCTAACCCTGGTTCTGCTCGCACTGACCATAACGGTAATCGCCCTGTCTCCGCGGTGCCTTAGCTGGTGGCAGTCCTCCCCCGTATACCAGATATACCCGCGCTCCTTTATGGATTCCGACGGCAACGGCGTGGGAGACCTTAGAGGTACTTGTATACTCCGCCGCTTCGTCGCTTGCCTTTGGAAACTAGCCATGGGGTGCAAAAAGTTTTCATCATTCACTATTATTGAACTAATTAGAATAAAAAAATAGGAATATTATTTTGCCATTTTTTGGCACTCATAAATATAAGAGATTATTGCTTTAAGTCATTACAGCAACAATATTCGTGATTATAACCCTCATAGACACTTAACCGTTCAAATTAAACGCCCCGCTGATTTTACAGACCTAGATTGAACGACCATAAAGTTCCTGCTCCAAACAAACAGAAGCAGTTTCCAGGAAGGAAACCTAATTAAAATCCTGTTCGGAAAACTGCTAAACTCACCATGTGGTCCATTTAATTTATGGTTTTAGAGAGCATTCATGCACCAAGCCAGGTTCTACATTAGGTGTTGTCACATGCTTGGTCTCAAAACCCATAATTAGTGATGTCATTATTGAAAGGCTTTGGCCAGTCAGCCTCTGAGTGTCTTCTTATGCTTTCACACCTGTAATAAGGTATCAAAGAAAAACTGGATCACTTTGAATACCTAAACATAAAAGCTATTTGGATCAGCCCTTTCTACAAATCGCCTATGAAAGACTTTGGCTACGATGTGGAGGACTTCCATGAGATCGACCCCCTCTTTGGGACAATGCAGGATTTTGAGGATCTCCTGACTGCAATGCATGACAGAGGTGAGTGTTAGTTGACTACCATCACTTTAGGGACAACGCTACTGAAAATGTGACGTTGCTATCCTGTCCCCCTCCCCCAGGACTGAAGCTGATAATGGACTACATCCCCAATCATACCAGTGATCGGCACCGCTGGTTCCAACTCAGCCGGAACCGCACACAGAACTATGAGGATTACTACATTTGGGCAAACTGCAGTAGAACAAATCCACCCAATAACTGGGTGAGTAGAATGGTGTTACCATGGTTACAAGAGTGAAATGTCAGATTTATGCAGTGAAAACCCACAAGCCTGTTTTTCCTCAGGTGAGCATTTTCGGGAACTCGTCCTGGACCTACGACGAGGATCGGGGTCAGTGTTACCTACATCAGTTCCTGAAGGAGCAGCCCGATCTGAACTTTCGCAACCCTCGGGTCATCAAGGAAATGAATGTACGTTCATGCCCCCACCCCCCTTCTTAAAGGCATGCTCTGAAACTCTTACTCAGCCGATGGGTGAGGGAGAGAGGCAGTTGCGTACTACTGATCTAAATCTTGGCACCCCGCTGATGTTCTGGAAATACAACAGAACCAGCCACACAGGCTGTCACAGAGGTCCCATTATGTCCTGCGCGACAGTACCGTAACCCTATCTCCAGCCTGGGGCCTGCCTTTTCAGCTCCCCTTTCCCATGAGGGAAATTTGTCTTTTCGGGCCCTGAAACAGCCAGGAATTACCTGCACAGAGCTGAGGGACAATCAAAAGTTTTCCCACTAATCACAGGAAAGGGTGGGTGAGGCCCAACAAAGGTTTGTATAGGGAAGTGAGGGTTAGGGTAACATGCGAAACAGGAGGTAGGAATATGTAACCACATTCACCATAGTTATTGATTATATGGAACATCCCCCATTGCTCATTACCTTCCAGAGCGTTTTTACAACTTGGACACAAGAGTAAAGTCCAGTAGGGACAGAGATGCCCAGGTCTCTGGCACTGGATACCAGTGTGTCAAAGGTCTGTTGTTCAGAGTCGATGAATCAATCATGTCAAAGCAGAAGATAAATGACAGTAGGAGGAGCCATTGACAGTAAAGCGGCGGAGTGACTTAGTGTCTGTCCACACGGGGCAGTGTTTCTGTAGATCACACATCCACACCTGTCTGGTTTTCACCCGTCTTTTTAAAATTCAGGATGTCCTGCACTTCTGGTTGGAGAAGGGTGTAGATGGATTTCGCATGGATGCTGTGAAGCACATGCTGGAAGCCCCACACCTGAGGAACGAGCCCCAGGTTGACCCTGAGCAGCCCCCTGTAAGAAAAGACTCACTCGCATCTCCCCAGATGTTCTGTACAAACAAAACATCTATTGAAGCCTGTCTCCCTGTACTTAACAACACAACAAACAGATGATTACTTTGTTACCCGTTTTCAACTTTACTGTAAAACAAATGGACATTTGGAACAAGCATGATGTATATTGCGTTCCACTTGGAAGCTTTATACATTGTTCTAAAGGCATGTCACGCACCTAACACCAGACAGGGAAGCATTTATACTTTAGCCATATCCCACAGTAGGTCAGGGGCACACAGCCAGTACTAACTGAAAAGGGATTAATCGGGGCATTTTTCTCAGGATCTGGGCACAGATCTCCTGATATCTTAATCCTAGGAAATAACACGATGTCTGAGGAAACTGGAGGAGCTCTCCTGACAGGTTTGTCATCTGCCCCTACCCCCCACCCCAAAAGGAAACTGTGGACACAGAATTTGAGCTGTACCATGACTACACAACTTCACAGCCTGGCCTGCATGACATTATACGAGGGTGGCGGGTGGAGCTGGACAAATACAGCCATGAGCCGGGGAGATACAGGTCAGAATCATGTCCCTTACACCCTGGTCACGGAGGCAATGAGACAATCTGCCGCAGCTAATTGTTCACATGATCCATCAACTTTGTAGATTCATGGTAACGGAGTCCTATGACTACAAGGAGATTGATAAGACCATGATGTATTACGGGACATCCTTCATCAAGGAAAGTGACTTCCCGTTCAACTTCTACCTCCTATCCCTTCCAAAGCATCTGTCTGGTCAAGGAGCCTTTAATCTGGTCAACCTGTGGATGTCCAACATGCCTGAGGGAAAGTGGCCCAACTGGGTGGTAGGTGACGCATCCATACTTCATCACCAAGCTTCACATCACATGTGTTTTGCAGTGACGAGTCAGTCAAGCCATTGGCTTTGTCTTTCTGCCCCCAACTTATAACATCACTGTGGCTTGCTGCGATTAGGTTGGCAACCATGACAAGCCTCGCATCTCCTCCAGCGCGGGTGCCGAGTTTGTGCGTGTCATCAACTTGATGCTTCTAACACTGCCCGGGACGCCCACCACATACTATGGCGAGGAGATTGGCATGGAGAACGTAAACGTGACAGAGATACAGGACCCCTTCGGCAAATTCGACCCAGTAAGCGCCCTGGCACTGTTCTCTTCCTCTTCCGTGACTTGCTATCCTCTCGGAAGACCAGTTGAGACAGCGGTTACCAGCCTTAGTGTCCCCTATGACAGAACTCCTCTCGGGACCCCCAGAGAACCCCCATGCAGTGGAGTGCGGCAGATAATGCCGGATTCAGCACCAACAAGACATGGCTCCCGGTGCATCCAGACTACAAGACAGTCAATGTGGAGGTAGAAGAAGCTGTACTCTTTTATATTTCAGTATAGCTGAAAAAAACAGCAGCAAAGCTACTTTCTGTGAAGCCTGGTGTTACAATTGGCTTGACTGTTGTGCTAATACTTTGAGGTGTCTTTGAGGAGACTTGATTGCATATTATCTTCCTCAAACTCCACCTCCCCCGGTTTTCCCGCAGGTGCAAAAGAACGAAAGCAAATCGGTTCTTCAGCAGTACCGGGCCCTCAGCCTACTGCGGGAAGCCGAGCTGGCCCTGCAGCGGGGGTGGATGTGCTACGTGTTGAGCGACAACGACATGTTTGCTTTCGTGCGCGAGCTGGACGGTTTGCCACGGGCCTTCCTGGTGGTGCTCAACTTTGGCCACAACACTGTTATGGACCTCTCCTGGGTGTCTGAGCTGCCAGACGAGCTGATGGTGCGCATGAGCACGCGCTACATGGTGTGGGGGAAACGCATGCACAAGGCCCACCTGGAGGTGGCCCGTGGGGAGGGCCTGCTGCTGGAGTACTCCACCCAGAAGCGCCTCCATTCCAACCCCGCCTTCAAGTGCTTTGTCTCGGAAAAGGCCTGCTACTTCAGCGGGCTGGACATCCTCTACAAATGCTGAATGAATTCCCAGGGGCGCAGCGAGAGGGTGGCACAGAATGGGGTATCAGCCAGAGACGACTCCACCGCTGTATCACACACATTTTTAAATTGAAAATTCACTTGCCTTCACGGGCACACATTAAAAAGAAACATTTCACCTCACGGGGCGTCCCACGAGGTCTGTTTCAAGAACTCTCTGGGGACATTTTCCAGAAATTATGGCCTCACAATGCCAGATAATAGGCAGACGGGTAGATTCACACACTAAGTCCTTAGCTCTCACCCTCACTGATGTCAAGTGCACACATAATCAGTCAATCAGTTACCCGCCACCAGCATCTGCATAAATTTGTGCTTAGCCTTCTGGGTTTTCCTGCCTGCGTACGGTACTGAAGGCTATACTGATCCTCTGTTTTGAAGGTAAGGGCTACCACTTTCACCCCTGTCTTCAATACTCAGGAAACTCTTCGGTTCAGTATACATTTTATTTTTTTATTATGTTTTTAAAATTATTATTCATGTATTGCTCTCAAGTTAGATTAACAAGTGCTGCAGGATGATCTGTTTGAGGAGCAGACACACACACACACACACACACACACACACACCTCTAGCTGCTATCAGTCCTTGTGTCTGCCATGCTCCAAGCCCAGCTCACCGTAGAGGAATGCAAGTTGCCTGGCAGTCTGGGAGGGGGGGACAGACAATATAAAACTAAGCAACAGAGAGAGTGATCAGTGAGGCTCTCAGCAATTTATGACCCCTGCTCATGCAACTTATTCTTTATTCAATTCAACCTCATTCAATGATGCCTCCAAGTCGTCTGGCCCGAAATGGTCTCCTCCAGGCTGCAGGTCCAGGATGACAGATGGTGGAGTTTTTGATCCTAGAACCAAAATAGATCCACCCAGGCTTGTATTATTTTTATTTATTATTTTTTACTTAGACCAGCCAATTTTTGACGAAAGTAACTACTTTGCCTTTTGTAATTTAACTCTACCCATTTAAACACGTAGTACTTCACTAGTGAGAAAGTGCTGATGAAGTAGTCAAAGGTACAAGAGCCTGACCATTCCTACGCCAATATCGACCATCTGCCTGTTAGCTGTTCCCCCGCCTGAACCTCTGCCACAACCAATGCTTTCCTTTAATGCTGTCTTAACAGACGCACTCATCCATAAGTCACAGTCAGTCTGAAAACTGATTATCTGTGAAAAACCACCCAAGTCGACATCCTCAAACCTGGAATCTAGTCAGAGTTTAACTCCCACTGCGTTTTGCGAACCTCGCCGACCTTGACAGAACCAGCTGCGTCCTTCCTTATCTCTCCTCCTGATAGCGTCTAAATAGCCCCCGGTGTGTGTGGAGGTGGTGGAGGATCAGGGTGGTGTTATCTAGCAGTGTGAGATTAGAGTGACGATTTTTATGGAGGGGAGAAACTCTCACCGATGGGGAATTAGCTATGATTTGCTGACACTGGGACGCACAGAGGACTAAGCTGTACCCCACAGCCGTATGCCGAATCTGCTGAGCGGAGCAGCTGATCTCACGGGTTTGTCAATGCCGGCTCTGACCTCCTGTACGCCCTGCTGCAAGACACTTTACCTGGTATGGTGGCGCCACTGGCATCTGCGCACACTGCTGCCGCCAGCCTCTCTGCGTACCTTAGCACCCCCGCCAAGGGCACCCTCCTGTCACCCTCGTAGGCCCTGATCAGCACGGATGGGTACCGCTGTGTGGAAAAGAGAATGCGTGTCCCAACTTGCCCGTTTTAATTAAAGTTCAATGGGTGAATAATCAAGTCCAAGCTACTGAATATTAGGATATTAAAACTGGATAAGTGGATGGATGGACAGATGAATGGATGGATATTAAGATTATAGCAATGACATTCTTTGGCGTTAATGCTTAGAGAGACTGCAGGCAGTTCACCTGGGGCTTGATGTTGTGACAGGGGCAGTAGGAGGCCACAGTGTCACGCTGGTGGACGTCAGCCAGGGGATCACCCCACTCTCCCCTGTCCTCGATGGTCAGGGGCAGGCTGGGGTCCTGCATGGTGCCCAGGACATCCAGAAAGGGCGCCTGCGTGGGCAAAGAACAATCACTGTAAATGCACAATTACTTCTCTCAACCAATGATAGTTAACATTAGTTAGCAGATCACAATACAGTGTGTTTCTATTTAACTTGTCCACACAAATAGGCAGGGTCCACGCAGGTGTACGCCTCACTTGTAGGCTAACGGTCCGCAGGAGTTCAGGATATTGGTTGCATAGCGCCCCTGCCAGGATGGCTCCGGCACTGCGGGCGGAAAGGTTGGCCAGCACAGGTTGGGAAACACCCAGCTGAAAGAGGTGGCGGATGCAGGCGGCTAGGTCCTCCAGGCCCTTGTGTTTCTGTAGGAAACTGCCTGCCTGATGCCAGCCTAGGCCCCGCTCCCCTCCACCTCTACAGGGCCCAGAAACAAGTCACATGATCAGCAGGGACAATGGTCCCCAAGAGACCCTCATAAATTAGCCACAGTACATGCCTCCCCCGGGTACCATTACAGGACAGACAAATTAGAAACTACTTTGTGCCAATTAACACTAAATATTTTGAACATTTAGGTCAGTCACACTAGAGATTGTTTACTCAAATATGACTATGATATTTTAAATTTCATTTTTTCCACACATATTGTAATCTAGAAGGTTACAGTTGAAATACAGCAAGATTATATCTGCGTATTTCATGGATATTAAAACAGGAGATATGTATACAGCTATGCTAGGCATTTTGAACATGTTCCCAACTTAGTAAATGGTTTCTGAATCGGTCCCATGATATGTTGCTGTCACAGTTCTGCTTTGGCCAGAAAAGGAGCACCCGAAACCTCAGTGCATCCCTCAGCCTAACTGCCCGAGGCATTCTGGGAGTTGTAGTACCGAACGTGACAGTAGGCCAGGACCCAGCCATCATCTAGCAGCAGCCGCTTCTCCAGGCTGAAAGCCATGTTGAGGTGAAGGCCGTAAGCCCCATACACATGAAGCAGCAGTGGCGCTCCCTTCAGGTTGCCCCAGGGAGCTTTGTGGAACACTGTCATTGGGACCAGCGTGCCATCCTGGACATAAAGGGAGGTAAATCCAGACATGAACCAGCAGAGCAACAAACACCGGTCAAACTGCAGTTAAACATATCAATGCAGCTGGTATTTTAACTACAGCAGGACATACTGGATAGACTCCCATTCTGCTGTACCTTATGAGGTTTCCTAGTTTCTACTAACCCATGAGGGAGGATTACTATTACTCTGGTTAACGTGGCATGTGACAGGATGGACAATGCCATGTTGAGCTATACAGGCAGCCGGTCAGACAGACAGTCTGGTGCCTTGTCACCTGATACTCCCCCCAAACCCCCCCAGTGCAGGCCAGTGTCTGCCTTTCAGCCCATTTGATGGCTCTTGGCAGAGAGTAACACCCCCGTATATCACATGACTATAAGCCAAACACATGCATGCCTCGTAGATAGGGATATGTACATGATCCGGCTGGGGTACCTGGCTGCGGGCCTCCAGCCGAATGGTATGGTGGTCCAGGAGGGGGGGGGCAGCAGTGGCCTCCTCCACAAATAGCTGGCGCTCTCTCAGGCAGTATGAGAACTGGAGAGGCGGGTGCACCGGGGAAGAGAGGCGGAATTGGAACATGGGGCTGTCCAATCCCAGGCTGGGGCAGGGCTCGTACTCACATGCCCATAGGGGGAGCTCACCAGCAAGGGACCAAAAAAGGAAAAAATTCATGGGACCTTCCATAAGGATAAATGAGGATTAAAAATAATACAATCAAATAATGAAGAGTGAGCTAAAACTGCCCACTTGCTTGTACTGTCACAGTAAGATGCACACATTGTATTTCAGTGCATTTCTTTGATATATATTTTTAATTTTAGCTACTTGTTTATAAAAACATGCTACTTCTTCATGCAGGACTACTGAGAGCATGCTACTATAAAACAGGAAGGTTAAATCCCATTTGCAGTGACAGAAGATTGTATAAACTTTAAATATAAAAATAACTTTGTAGATAACGTTTCATCACGTTCCCGCTCTGGCACTACAGTGACTGACTGCAATAGCGCAGGGGTCAGAGGTCACTGCCCCCGGTGCATCGTTCACAGCCCATTCAGCACGTGCTGTTCTTTATCTCTGTAAATGTGTGTCTTTATTTAAAAATACTCTAGTCTCTTGCTGGATTTATAGAAATTTCCTGGTGACACGAGGCGCTTTCACATCAAAGTTTCGGAACCTGTTCTCTGTTTACAAGTTCCTGGGTTTCTGGACTGGGAACTTTTGTAGCTCCTGGTCACTTTCACACCATAAAACAGGACCTGGGACCTTCATGCTAAAAAAGCACGCAAGACACAAAAAGTTTGTATGTTAAACTTCACCGTCATGCCAGAACAATGGAGGATAAGTTGTTTTCTTAGTTATTCATTAGTTTTTGGGGGGTCGATCATGATCAAAACGGGACCCAGTCTTTTATTTGTATTTTTTTATACAACCCGTGACATGTTTATGGTTCTCATTAAATCTTGCCAGCGGTTGGATCTTTCATTTTCCACAGAACAACAAATTCTGTACTGTTATTCCACTAATAAATGCTGGCAAGTTTAACTGCCAGCACTGGTGATATTAGACAAATGTATATTGGTTATCGATCAAATTTTCTGATACATAAACATGGAGATGCAAACATAAAAATGTATTAATTGATGCATTAAATGTAATTGGAGTACAAAAATAATTCCATGTACTCAATTTTTGCTCCACAACATCTCTATGCACTTCCAGATGACTTCTATGTCAGGGCCGGTGCTTGTGGTCAACCAGTCAGCAAGTGATCATTGTAAGCGCCTCCCCAGTAGTTTGGCTACAATCCAGCCGAGTTCCAGTGGTGCTCAGCCGACAAAACGACAAAAGATCCTAGTTCTGGAAAAAGGTTCTGGTTCCTGAAAAAAGTTCCTGTGGTGTGAAAGCGCCAGTGGTGTTCCTATGTTCTGGTGTATCCATAAACCAGCACCAATAATGGGGGGGAGGGGCCACTATATCCTGGTGTCTTTATGGTCACCAGTGTTTATACTGGTAGAACACATTTCTATAGAATAGACTTCATTCATATTTGTGGGGAAGCTGGGTAGTTTTTGTATATCCCATCTTGCAGTCATGTACATACAGTTTTGGGGTCTGCGCACAGAGTCAACCAGTCTCTGGTGCCCCTGGGCCTGTTAGGCTTACGGGCCTTGTTCAATACTAATATGATTATTCTGCTGGCTACAAGATTCAAACCCATATTTTAGCACACATGGATCCCTAACCCATTCTACTGTACATCCCCCTTTCAAGACGCAGGTCAAAATACTTTAGCTCTCACCTGCAGAGCGTAGACCTGGGAGGGGTCGGCCAGTGTGACCACCTGCAGCCCAAGTGGGCCGCCAGGAGTGCGGACAGCCAGAACGCAGTGGTCCTGGAGCACCTCCATGTCCCTCAGGCCCGTCCCGACATCAGGGGTGAACACGGGCTCCCAATTCTCCATGTGCGGTGAGGCCAGGGGAGCGCTCAGCACCTTGTGGATCCAAAAAGCATTCAAGTCAGTACATCAACAGTGATCACATTACTGATTATTAGGTGCAATATTTTCTGAACCTGGTTGTTGTGCAAATCAAAAACAATTACTGAACTGTGAAGTAGGGCTGTCAATCAAGTAATCTATCAATTAACCTAATGATTCAACGAGTAATCATTTATGTAATATAATATATAATGTAATATAATACATTACATTATATTCATTGATTTGGCATGAGGCAGGAACCAACCAAGCACTGCAGGGTCACACATACGGTCAGGTTAGGCACTCCAATACATTAAAGTTGCATGTTTCTTGGCAGTGGAAGGAAACCAAAGGCCGTCAAAAAGCCACACCCACATGGGGTAAACACACAAAGCGGAGGTGTGCAGTGACAGCGCTACCCACTGCACCACTGTGCTGCCCTAACAGTTAATACTGACATGGCATTTTATGCTCATTCAATTGTGACATTGCAAGGATCTTAATCAGGGGTCTCAAACTTAGTTCTTTCCCTGTTCCACCACAAATGATTTGGCTCAAGAGCTATGTGGTAAGTAGCACAAGGAGTTGCAAGGAGTTGAATCAGGTGTGTGAAGAAGGGGAAACCAAAAAATGCACATTGATACCCCTGATCTTAATAGTCTGCTGGGTTCAAACCATCAATACGATGCGTTACAACATGTTGGTTCAGTCGAAAGAAAGAAAATTTAGCAAGCTTTGCAATTCAATAATAACGATGGATCCCTTTTAAAATGAATGAAAATGAATGAAAATGAAAGTATATGTTTAAAAGCAAATTCAGTCTGAAGTTTACCGCTTTTGCATGAGCTCTGCATGCGCTCTCTAACACAATCACAATAATTTTCGTCCTTGTTTTTTGATTCGCTCAGAAACCGTGCGACATGTTCATAAGAAATTAAACATAATGAGCAAAGAGGAGAAAAACCAACTCGAACTAGTGATGAAAAGACATTAGTCTTCCGCTGCATGGAAATATTTTGTATTTGATAGGATACTGAGCAAAGGCAAGTGGTTGTCGGCACTGCTTTGTGTCTGTTGGCACAGCTAACAAAAATACCACCAACTTATTTGACAGACTCTGTTGATAGATAACTTACTATAGAGCCAACTAGAACTTTTCAACTTTTTAAATATCGCAAAAACTTAAAATATCATTCAACCCTACTAAAAACACACAATATGTTCACAAAAATTATTAATATTATATTGTTGACGTACTATATTATGTGCACATTACCGGCTAAGCGACAGAGTTAACACTTGTTTTAGCAGCGATTATTTTGACATAGAGGAATCGTAGAAAGTAAATTAAACAAAATTATTTAAAGTCAAAGTAATGATGACAGGCTAGGCTACTAAATGGCACATATCTACGGCTAACCTCATATTATTGGGTGAGTCCGTCAGACCCGGAAATCTTGTTTAAGATATATTTGCATTGCAGTCAAGCTGTGGTGATATTTGTT
>JAAGVU020000111.1:220812-232020 GCA_011763525.2 Mormyrus iriodes | reverse complement strand
TGTACGCTGTTAGGAGTGTGTGCAGCATGTACGCTGTTAGGAGTGTGTGTGGAGTGAGCGCTGTTAGGAGTGTGCGCGGCGTGTGCGCTGTTAGGAGTGTGTGTGGAGTGTACGCTGTTAGGAGTGTGCGCAGCGTGTGTGTTGTTAGGAGTGTGTGTGGAGTGTGCGCTGTTAGGAGTGTGCGCGGCTAGGAGTGTGTGCGGCGTGTGCGCTGTTAGGAGTGTGTGCGGCCTGTACTGTGTTAGGAGTGTGTGCGGTGTGTACGCTGTTTGGAGTGTATGCGGCATGTACTCTATTCGGAGTGTGTGCAGCATATGTGCTGTTAGGAGTGGGTATGGGAGGTACATGGGTATAGGCAGGGCAGCTCCATTACCTGGCACCGTCACAGTGTTAAGTACCCTCCTGGTGTCCGAGTGTAATTGATTGTGCTGCTGGCTCTGAAGAAAAACCAGTCTTGCGAGGCGGGGGGGTCACAGAACAACCAATCCACTGCTGATAAAGACTCCCCCCCCACCCCACCAAAATAGGCCAGACGGGCACCCAGCCTGAGGAGGCCACACAGCAGCGGAGCATCGATATCACGGCTCGCTGTCAAAATGTGGCGCGGATCTGCCTTGTCACTGTGACAACCACTCCTGTCTCAACACCTGGCCTGTCCCGTAACTGGTTGGCCTGTCCCACATGTAGGGGCCAGGTTGGCTCTGAGGTTGTCTCTTTCTGGGGGAGGCGAGTGACCGGGCTGGGATAATTGCCTGATTCAAAAAAGACAAAGAGTCAGGGTGGGGGGTGGGGATTGAAATCGATTGGTGGAGTTTTAATGGATGCCGAGACTGTCGCTTCTAGCTCCCACCTCCCATCGACTCCATCATGACTACCCGCACTGACTCACGCTACTTAACTCTGTTGTCCCACTCGCCTGTAATTACGCGCCTCGTAAACGAGGACGTCCACGCCTTTGTCCCGCTCTGTCTGCTTTTTTTTATTATTATTATTATTATTCTTTTTTGCGCCTAATTGCTCGTCCCCACAGATCCGTACGTCAGCCACCCCACCCCCAGTATCCGCCCGCAGGCTCTTCAGCACCGCTGTTCGTGTGGACTGGACTCCCTGACTCCATCTAAGCTGCGTTTCCGCACCACCGGGGCGTTGGGGTGTAGCCTACATCTCACACCATGCCAAGTGACAGACTTCTCGTGCCTGTGGGGGAGGGGGTCCTTAGACACTTTTTATTTTTGTCCTGTTTCCTGCGACGTCGCATTCTGGCCGACAGCATTCTGGTGAGAAGCTCGACTTGACAGCGGGGGGGATGAGCCCCCCCCGCCCCACAGTAGCAGTCAGGGTGATTTACCAGCCATCTTCTTACAATTGCCAGCGCTATCCAGCTGCCCCCCCCATCTAAAAGGAGTTATTTGTGCGACTTGTCCCTAGTCCCTTGTTGATTCTGTTCCCCCCACACTCCCCCCTCCCCAGTCTATGTCGGTTTGGAGAAGCTTGGGTGACTTTCACTGAGTATGCCGTCAGGGGCGGGGGGGGCTATGCCTAGCTTGGAGCAAACCCCAGATGTGGTCACCCCCACTAATCGTCACAATTAGGATTTTAGAAAAAAAAGTGACCAGTAAAATTGCCCGCCTTCCCACACACTTTCCCCGCTTGCTATTTCACGTTTTTACCACTTAATAGAAAACAGCGTAATTCAGGTTAAGTACTTTTATTTTATTCCAAAAGAGTACAACTGCAAGTCCCCTCCTGGGATCGGCAACCTACGTATGGCCCATCAATGGCATTGTGCCCGTGTTACCTTGTACCTTGCCTATTTTTTTGTGTCCCTGCCTGTATGCACCTTTAAAAAATATCCTTGCCACCACTGATAAAGCTCTACCTCATTTTAATATTGCCAGACCAAACACGGAATGTATTACACTCCACATGAAAAAGTAAGGGTGGGGGGGGTGGGATCAAGCCTCTAACCTTCACACAATCCACACTGACCCCTTCCTCCCATTAGAGGGGGCTGTGGAGTGTTTACGCGTGGGGCCGGCGCTGCCTTGGCAAGCAACCGAGTGGGACAGCCTTAGGGGGGCCTGACGGTGTGTGTGTGTGTGTGTGTGTGTGTGTGTGTGTGTGTGTGTGTGTGCGTGTATGTGTGTGTGTGTGTTTTGGGGGAGTTAACGTTCAGGAGGAACATCAGTGTCTCTTCTGAAGAAAAAGTGTCCAGTACGATATTGCATGCATTAAAATGCAGAAAATGTTTGAGTGTTTTTATCGGTTATGTATCTGCTCCTGAGGTTCACACTTCTCACTGACATCCGTGTACTTCTGCGTGTGCACTTACTGACCAGCCATCATGCCGCATGGGTGGCGACTAGCTAGTGATAACCTCTGGGTTGGCCGTTTAGCTTGTTAACAGCGTATTCTGCTTTTCCTGCCCAGAGCGTCCGGGTACGGCGTGGGCGGGGCTGAGCCATCCCGGCAGCGGTATCATTCCTGTTTTACATACTAATTACCGAAATTATCGAGTGTGAGTCAGAAGGCAAACAAGAGCATTGTTTTAGAGCGCTCTCGAAGCGTGTCGGTAATCTGCCGCCATCGCAGCGCGACGCCCTCGGCTGGCCGCGCACAGGGACGCCGTAGCGCATGCATCGTCTCGCCGAGCTGCTTTTCTTCCCCCCCTTTGTTTTGTTTTTTGTCCTTCATTTGCATATTAATTACCGAGCTGAAGTAATGGAGTGCAAGTAATATCTGAGTAAGGGACGCTCTTTGTTTTTGGGGCATTGCGCGTTTCTTGAAGGTATCGTGCCTCGGTGATATTCCTGGGTTCCTCTAAAGCACTGGGGGTTGCCATGTGAGGGGCTGTGATATGGCCCCTGGCCCTGTCACTCCTCCACCCCCTCTGTCCTTTCTCTCTCTCTCTTTCCATCGCTCCCTACCTCCTTTACCCTTCCCATTGTTTTTCTACATGATTTGGGGCTTGTAGATTGACGCACTTCTATTCCAGACCCCACATCCCCCGCTTATTCTGGCCCCAGAGGAAAAATACACCCACTAAGGGAGGGGGCTTCCAGTGCCAGGACTGCCTGTATCCCCCCTCGGGTCAGTGGCACAGAGACGGCCCATCAAACCTCACTGAGATCCCACTTAATACACCATGACTCCCCTTGACAGAAGGAGGGGGTTCATATCCATTCTCATTCCCCAGCTGCACGTTGCTCTTCAAAGAAATGGCATCATCGCTGAGTTGCCGTTTATTTCTCCGACTCTCTGCCGCAGGGCCTCTCCACGTGGGCTAGGGCTCAGGGGCTCATTCTCTGCTTCAGGTTCCAAGGGCTCCAATGGAGAGACGGGCTCTGGCTCTGTTGACTTATTACTCACCCTGTTCCTCCCTGACTTTGTCCTTCGCCGGCATTTACCCCCCCCTCCATATCCTCTCTGGGTCATTTATACCATACATGTGTTTGCTTGCCCCCCCCCCCACTCCACAGCACCCCACCCACTTTGGTAATTTCAAGGTTCGCGCATATTGACCGGCCTGTTCTTAACAAGGGCCAATCAATCCCAAGAAACACGCATAGAGAAAATACGTCACGCCCACGTTAGCTCATCACCATTTCCTAACATGACTATAGTCTTAAGTTCCCCTTCACTAGCACCACCCCCCACCTGACCCCTTCTTCTGATTTCCAGCCCCTCATTCCTCTGTGCTAGTCAGTCTCCTCCTGAATTTAGACATGAGAGGGCCCCCTCTCAGCCCCCCTCCCCCCAAGGACGCAGCCATTTTAATGGCAAACCGCCGTCTGAGGCAGGTCTCTTGTGGTCCCTCCGCTCTCACAGGTGAGGGTCCTGGGGGGTTTCCCTCCTAGGGGGGCACACCTGCTTCCCCGGATGCCTCTCCTGTCCTCTGGGTAATTGCCAAACTTAGCACCCTGCACTGCTACTTACGCCCTGAGTGTGTGTTTATGAAGCCTGTGGCTCTGAAAGGGATTTTGCTTGGAGCGTGTGTGTGTGTGTGTGTGTGTGTGTGTGTGTATGTGTTAGGGTGGATTGAGGCGCAGTGATGTGGTTATCACCTCAGCAGCTATACCCTTTGACTGCATAGTGATTTATCACAGCAAGATTGTCCAACAAGCCTTTTTGTTTGCCCCGTGATATTTCCTGCTACGGAAGCCTGTGAGGGACAGTTATACCATGTGTTTTTTGGCATAGTCCATTCACTCAGCTGCCCTGATCTTTGAACTTTGATCCTCGATCTGTCTTACATACATCTAGAGCTGCCCACCCACTGAGCATTGGCATGAACACCCACAAGGCACCACGATTGCCTTCTGAAATTCTCAGAAATTCAGATTTTCAGAAATCTGAAATTGAGCTTCCTGTTAACCCCACGGTCTTCTGTGCAGTGGTGGTCATTCACGCTGGATGTCGAGGGCACCGCCTGTCTAGGCCACACATTGGGCAATGCAGACTTTTCACAGTACATTTCTCTATAGTGACAGGCATCTTCTGAAGAGCACAGGGATGTCCCGATTTGACTGCCCAGTAACTTCCTTCTTAAAATTTTGTTGTCATGTGACGATACATGACCTTCACACTGTAACTCAGTTGTATCATATGGATTTTGACATGGTCACTGCAGGCCGGACAAGGCTTTATTACACTACTATAAAAATGACTTTTTTGTAGTGTTAGATGTCAGAAAGCGTTACTCTCTGTGAAGGCATCGAGTGTGGCACCAGGTTAATGTTCGTTAGGCTAAAGGCTCATCAGAACGCTAGGCCGCACGCAGGCTGGTGATTGATTATCCGGCGCCCAGGGGACTCCATCAGCATGCTTGCCGCTCTGGCTTTTAATGGACCGACGGTGGAATGTGGGTCACTGGGATATTCAGGGCCCAGTAACCTTCGAAAAGCTGGAAGGGTTGAGTCCACACGTGAGTGTGTTTTGTGGCATCCAAGCAGGAACCACGTGTGACAGGGTTAGCGGAGACCAAGTGCTCAGCGGCAAGTGCAGGTTGGCTGTTGCGAAATACCAGAGCCCCCCTCCCCCCAGCTCTTCCGGGCCGTGGAAACAGCGCTTACCTTCAATTTTGCGGCAGTTCCCCTGACACTGAACTTTTTGCCGCTGCTCTTGTTAACGGATGAAAATGACTGCTGCCCGCAGATGAAAGTGAACAATAGTGGGGACACCTGCTGTTTGGAAAAATAGCTGCTGTGTGGTAGAGCGGAGGGAGCACCGGGCCATGTGGCACCTCCACCTGCTGCCTGTAGGTGGCAGCAGTCACTACTTTTTGAAAATGGGCCTTTGTGGTGGGGGGGGGGGGTGGCTGAGACTTAACCTGCAAAATTGGGATTTGTCTGCTCTTTTGTCATTTGTCCCCCCCCCTCCCCCTGTAACATTAATCAGGCCATGCTGGGAGTGTGGTGACAGTGTAAAGGCGTCTTGTCTCGTGTGATAAATCCTGACATTTAAACGAGATGCAGGGATCACAAAAACAACACTTATCTCAGTGTACGGCGTCGCGCTAGGCGGCGATGGTGGACGGGTGGGATTAGGTCACTGATGGGGAGAGAAGGGGTCCTGCGAGAGGCTGAGGGGCGAGCAGAGAGCAGGCCGTGGCGTGCCACACCGCACCATACCACATTGCACCGCTCCACATAGTGCGCCCCCAATGTGACGCATTTTCGCCATGTGTGTTTGTGGGATTGATTGACCCTTGTTAAAAACAGGCCGGTCAATATGCGAAAAGCTCAAAATTCCACGGTGGGTGGGGTGCTGTGGACTGGGGGGCATGTATTGATTGCTTGTATTGTGCTTCAGATTCTACAAACAGTTACCCCCCACCCGTCCCGAGAAACCCCCCTTGATATTTATTACACCGTGATCACGATGTCATTTTCCAGTGGGTTCCCCTATAAGGCTGCAGCACTTTTCCTCCACCGGTGAGACCTGTAGTCTCCCATTACACATAAAGACAAACTGAGCCATTGTGATCGCTAATCGCCACCGGAGGTGTGAGCAGCGACAGTCCCCGCAGCACTTCAGCCGCGGCCAAAGACCCGTAACCACCATCGTTGCCATTTTCTTAAATATCGATGATGATGCAACTAATTTCTTTAATTGGGACTCAGAGTGACTTTCTGAAATCTTAGTAATGAGCATTTTTTATTAACACCGGCTGGGCCTGGGGCCACGTCAGCCCGGTGTTCCAGGCGACCTGCCTTATGCGGGAGGGGAAGTCCATGTTCAGGGCTTGTCTTCGCTTCCCAGTAGGAACAGAGGGAGGGCCCTTTTTCAGTGCTGCGTTTCTTCACAGGTTTGTGGATTTCAATTTTCAATTTGCTGGTTGTGCCCTTTTGGGGTGGGGGGGTTGGCTGTGAGGGAAACAAGAGGGCGAGACATACGTCTTAATCGGAAAAATATCCCAACATCTTTAAATATTGTGGTGCTGTACAGAGGGGAAAAACTCATTCGAATGGAGGTAGAAGAACTGGGATTAATTAAACATGTAATTATGTTCAGAATATGCTAGTCTCAAATAAACCACTCGCACACAAACGCATCCATCTTCGCTTGCCGGCTGACGTCCGCTGGAAATAAGATGCTTGCAGAGTTGCTGTAGCCACGTTATTTGATGCAAGAGTGCTGCAAAGATAACCTGCCCTAAACGGCTGATCAATTTAGGTATGAAATTCAACTGATAGGAATCAACGGGCTGGGATTTTTCCCCAAGACTTACAAGCTACAAGATTGATGAGTACCATAAGGTACACCAGCCCCACCATGCTCCCCCCCCAACACCCTCACAACACATACAGTATGGCGTTTTAACCCAGGTGTCCGCTCATCCAGTACATATATATTTTCTAAAACCACATCCACTGGCCCAAAGAATTAAAAAAAAAAGAAAAAAAGTCCTATATCCCCTGTTCTGTCCCCCCCCCAGCCCCTGGTCGGGATCCAAGGATGTTTCTGGTATAATCCTCTGCTTAGGCTTGTGTTGCCACAGAAACATCAATAATATTCCAGTTCTACAACATCTTAGTGCATTAGAGTGCTGGTATGGAGACTGTACCGGGCCTCTCGGCATAATGCGTCTCCCTGTAAATCCCAGGCAGGAAATAGAAGCAGAACTTTGCAGGAATAAAACTGGGGGGGTGAGATCGCTCATTTTAAGATCCCATTTTCCTGAGCAATTTCTGTGGCCTTTTCCACACGATGGTCTCTCTCTGGCTGGTGGAGATCTCAGGGATGTAACAGACTTTGGGAAACGTGCGGGCACACACACAAACGAGGAGGAACACAGCACAGGGGCGCATGCATGCGGTAACAGTGGAGAGCCTGCAATGGCCAACCCGGAAAGCAGCCCAAGGGTACCACAGGTGAGGAGTGTGTGGGGGAGGTGAGGGACAATCCACATGTAGGGATGCCAACATGTTCTGTTCACAGGGACCCACACGGCAGACGTGATTTTTCTGTGTCTCCTGCTACATGACACATCTGAGTGCTTGCGGCCAGTACTTTATTAGTTAGCGAATGAGTTTATCTGAATTAGGTCACATGGCTCGTGGCTCCATCCACTTAACTCTGCCCCTCACAGTTTTAGTGGGCACCTGGCATGGGAATGCCAACTCCACTGATTGTCGTCCCCGGATGGGCAAGGGGGGGGGGGGGGCATCAGCCCTGCAAAGGGTGGGGGGCACACTGGAATTCGGCTGATGCAGGTTGCAGTTTGTGATCAGGTAAAAAAAATGTCATTTTTACACCTTTTCTGTGTTTAGAGCCACCGCCACGGTCTGCCATCACGCTGCTGGAATTATTCTGATTGTGGCAGCTTCCTGACAGAGGCACTTATTCGCCGAGTGTCTGGGGGCAGCAAGCTCCGGGGGTAAAAATAGCACACAAACACAGGGTTACTGCTGCCTTTAATCAGATGTTTGATTGATCCTGCCCTACCCTTTTTTTAAGAGATGACAGTTGTGGCACCAGAGTCTCCACTGAAGCTTGATGAACCCCCCCCCCACTGCCTCTCCCCCTCTCCATTCCTCCTGCTCCCCCACCCCCCTGCTCTTGCTGTTGCCGTAAGAGATGTGGGAACATGGATGATAAACGGAAATCAGTGGCTGGGTCTGAATCCACAGGCATACACACACACGCACACTTATAGCCGTGCACACACACACACACTCGTGCACTGCAAATTAACATGGGATTAATTAATTTCTTGACACCAGCGTATAATGACGGGCGGCCTGCAAGGAGATGACGATGGCCAACGGACAGGTGTGCCGGTCCAGGCGAGTCCAGGGCAAGCGGGCAGGGATGACATGCATGCCTGTGTCATAAAGGGGACAACAGAGTGAGCGACTGGGGGTTTCTAATTAGCTCCACGGTCATTTGATGATGCTTAAAGCCTATTATAGGCATGCAGTATTCAGGATTGGGGCTTCAGAGCGAATGCTGCAGGCCACAAGGACCCCACAGCAAATAGAAACTCCGCAAGAGGGCCGACAGGCCCCCCTCCCAGACAGGAGATGGACACAGCTCTGAAAGCATTTAACCAGGTATAGTTACATGCGAACTGTAAGGGGGGGTGCACTCTGTCCCCCCCCTTCTCCTCCTTATATAAAAAATGATGTCCGAATCCACTTCGAATCACTCTGTTTTATGGCGGTTGTTGACTAGAATGTTCCAGTTGAATCAGCCTTTGAAAAGTGGCACGCGTCATTTCCATGCATGCCAACCACTGGCAGCCTTGATGGGGATTAATGGACATGTGGATTTTTTTTCCAGTTCCTGTCGGAAACATTAACAGGCCTGATTCGGATAGGGAGTGTTGAAGCTTTGTCATAACTTTTCTTTGACATGAAAAGTGAGCATTCTTTTGACTCTGTTCTTTATATTCCTGTTGCTTTTAGGGTTGGTGTGACCGTGTCGTATGCTGGGCTCACAATCTTTCGTGTTTTAAGGGAAATGTCAACGGGGGGCAGGTGCCCTCAGCCTGAGAGACTCCAAGACACAGATCTCCCGGTCGTTCCACGCCATGCAATGGCAGGCTGGACGGCATTAGCATAGCACTGCTCCCTTGTGTTTTAATGCCAGGGCTCACCATGTGATGTGAAGTGGGGTAGAGGCCTGGGGAGAAGGCTGGCTTTCTGTGCACCCCTGGCTCGCTGCTGTGGCTGGGGGGGGGACCCAGAGTGTTTTACTTTGAAGTGCTGGATTTATTTTTCTGCATTCCTCTCCAAATGCCACACTGTCCCCCCGCAGTTCTTTCACCGATTTCCCCTTATTTTTCAGTCAGAGCATGCCAAACACTGAGCTATGTCCCCCAAGACCGACTCCCACCCTCCCCACACCCTCCACTCCAGGTTCCTGACCCAATGGTGCAAATTATTACAGGGCAAACAGTCCCAAACTGGAAGAAATGCCCCGACAGACACACTGAGTCTCACAGCAGCGTATCTGTTTGTTGGATCCTTTTATCCAAGTAGGTTTGCAAATATAATTATGTGCAAGCATCCAGAATCACTAGTAGTCTGTCGTTTGTTGTTTGGAGTATCTTAGCCAATAGGCAGCCTTAATAAGAACTATGTCAACATGATGATTGAACAAAGGGGACGGTTTCCCACCTGCCCTTCCAAGTGCAGTCGTTCTCCAGGTCAGGCCCAGGAGTATCTGGCTCCCCATTTGACCAGCGTATCCTGATGCTCATAACCACGGGAATGGAGTCGTTTTCATTCCGGTGAAGCATTTCTGTCTCATTTGTGCTCTTTCTGCACATAGACGTGTGCAGAACAGGACCCCTTTGAATTGCCTTGTCTTTTTGTTCTCCTTGCCTTCCCTCAGAAGAGCGCAGCGGGTAATTCATCACTTCCTGCACCATTGTTGAGCTCCGCACACCTAATTGTATGTTTATATTTAACTGGCAGGGGGGTGGGGGGGAGCTCATGTGCAGGTTGTATCAGCTCGACGTGTCCCGGTACAGGGCTTTAACGCTCTTAATTATACGCCGTGTTAGACCTGCGCGTTACACTCCCTTCGTCATGGGAGCGTAAACCTGTCCAAATGAGCCAAGTTAAGTGACCGCAGTCGCTGCCAGGCGCCCCGGCAACCCAAAAGCAGCCCCAGAGGTAACCTGGCATCCCCGACTGTGGGTGAGGGGGGTAAAAAGCCATGACACCGAGCTTTGACGCAGGGGGGCAGCCGGGTGCTAATCTGCCTTCCCACTTTTCCGTCGAAGCGCCACACTGCCCCGTATCCTCTATCGGCCCTCCGCTGCCTCTGAATAATTGCAGGGGGATTTTTAATGCATACGTGATTGCCTCTCTCAGGCGTGTCACTCGTCCTCTGCTGAAAGACTATACGGCTCCCCCCCCCATCCCACCGTCTGCGCTTGAGAGCGGATTTTCAGGTCGCTTCCAGGCCTCATCCATGTGCTACTGGAAGGAGCACCCCTCCCAGCAAACGCACCCCCAGGCCACTTCACCCTAACCACTCACCCCCCCTACCAACTCCTGACACATTCCCACCTGCCACTGTCCACCCCCCCAGCACCACCATTCACTTCCTTCTGTGCATCTCTGCTAAACGTCCAATCACAGTGCGGTCGTCGCCACGGATGCGGATGCCGTAGCCTTCTTCGCATTCCGGCCTGTGGTTACCGTGGAGAATCCGCCCCCGCCGGGTGGCCCCTGTTAGCGGTTATTGCTACTTGTCTGGATGCTTTGCTGAAAGGTTTCATCACCACAGACCATAATATTATGCTAAGTATTGTGACATAAATACAGCCGGACTGATTTGTTTTGCTGTCGAGTGGCTGGAGCCGGTGGGATTTCTCGATTGGTCACAGCCTACACATAATCTGGGGGCCACTTGTGCACCACACACACACGCACAAACACACACGCACGCGCATGCCTCCCACGGATACTCCTGCACAACGGTGGGGGAGCACTATGCAAATGGCGCCATTGCCGCAGAATAAACATTTTACGTTAATCTCCTTAATTGCCGTTAACCCCTGCAGCTGGATATAAAGGTGTTTCACAAAGAAGAGGTGATTGAGAGTGTGCGCGCACACGTGTGTGTGTGTGTGTGTGTGTGTGTGTGTGTGTGTGTGTGTGTGTGTGTGTGTGTGTGTGTGGGGTGGGGGGGGGGGCAGGGCCCCGCGGAGGGGTGCTCCCGCGAGGGCGGCGTTGGGTAGGGAGGGGGCCG
>JAAGVU020000111.1:202386-215403 GCA_011763525.2 Mormyrus iriodes | reverse complement strand
GGGGTCTTTCCGCCTCTGGTTTTTTCCCCGTGGGGGGGTCCCGGGGGCTGGGGGCTCAGGGCCCCCCCTCTCGTCTCCGGGGCCCCCCCCCCCCCCCCCCCCCCCCCCCCCCCCCCACACGCACACACACACACACTCTACCCTGTCATCTGTTTTCTGTTTTTTCCGCACGTCTCTCCACGGACGTTTATGGAAATGTCTGCTTTGGCTTCAACAGAGGAAAAATTCTAATTACTTTAAAAGATTTTTATGTCTTTGTTTTTACTGCAGCACTCATTACTAATGCTGCTCACAGCGATAAACATGATAATTATTGTATGAAAAATACATTTTAGAATAGTTTAATGGTAATATTGGAAGTGCCTTATATTTTCATATTTGTTTAAATCGTTGGAAGTAACTGTTAACTCGGAGCCTAATAACTGGGGTAATTAATCGCAAATCAGACCCTGACCAAGCTGGATGCCATAATGCAAATGCTGTAAGCACTCGGGGCAGAAGCGCGTTTCCCTAAGATGAGTGGGGTGATGTAATGGAGACCGTTTTTGTCTTTCCGTTGGGACACGGTACACTGTGGTGTGTGTGGAAAAATGTCCCAAAAAAAGGAAAAATGTAACTGCTTATTGACGGGAACATAATAGTGCTGCCCAGCACCTGGGCGGTAGAGCCAGGATCATCCACTAGGGGGCGTGCCTCAGAGCTAGATCCAAAGAAGCCGCAGGAGACTGATTTTCTGCCCCATGGGAATTCGCCCTCTTGGTCTCATCTGTCCTCACTTTGCCAGCAGGAGCCTTGCTTCTTTTTACTTTCCTAATCGAGCTATGAATTCTGGGTATGCAGGATGGGACGGTACTTCTTTTTGCTGCACATGTCTGCAGCCCTTCCCGCCCCCTTCCCCCCCCCCCCAGTATAATGGCTCTGTAAGTGTAGTGTTGGTCCCTCTGGGGATCAGGGTCAAGCTCCATCATGGCGTTTGTTGCGACCCCACTGCGCTGACCTGGGCCCCTGACTAGCCCTTTATTAAATAGGTAACCCGGCAGCTAATGATGAGCGTGTAATTTCACCGCTCTTCTGCTTCTGAAGGTTAGCCGTAGCGAGACATTCATTTGGCACCTCTGTGGGAACCTTGGCCTCAGCTAAACTCGAGGCTTGCCGTCAGATACAATTGGAAAAAGGCTTCTGAGCTGCAAACATCTCTGTCCTGCAGGGGAGGGTGGCTGGGGCTAAATGCTCCTCCTCACTGCTATTGATTGATTTCTCTTATATTACCCTTAAATAAATAGATGTACTACGTATTTTAAACACAAATACATGTTACACGTCCTTTCTTCTGGAGCCCCACCCCCTAGTGAAGATTGCCAAAAAAAGGCTCACTTTTTGTCCGTCTGGATAACACTAAGCCCAGGCAGGCTGGCGCGAGCAAGACCTCTTCCTCATGTGTGAGGTTATGTTGTCTTCAGACCAGCTGGAACATACTGCAGGCTTGGGACGGGTCCAGCATCCTCAGTGGATTGCATTGCTTCATTATTTACGCCACGCACACACTCTGATGCTTTGGGCTCTCTGAGCTGTGGTCCTCGGACTCTCAGCGGGGCGGAGAGGCGTTGGGAGACGAACCCCGCGCTCTGCGATCCATGCTTTGCAATCCACGTTCTGTGATCCGCCATCACCCCCCACCCCTCAATTCCATTTTCCCCCGCTATCTTGTGAGAGAGGAGAGGCCCCGGGAAATTGCATGCACCCGATTCTCGCTTGAGGAGAGGCCGAGTAATCAGACTGTCGTTTGACCGGTGTTTCGGGTTATAGAGGGAGACGGAGACTGAGAGGAAGAGAGGGAACAATTGGGAAGGGGGGTCATTTACTGGGCTCCACCCTGCTTCTGTATACCCAGTGATATGTAGGCAGCCAGGCCTCCTGGCTCACAGTGAAATTCAGTATCTGAATTTCATTCTATAGGTAAGGAGGATGTGAATTTTGGAACTGTATAGGACTGTTGCTCTCGTCTGTCTTGTCCTGCCTTGAGGTGTGGCCCTTTTAGGCCATGTTGCCAAGAATAGTGGGGGCCTCTGTGGCTCTGGGCCCCTGTTATCCATGGTGATTAATAGCAGGGCCAGTGACCTGCCAGCCTGTCCATCCAAAACCATCATTCTGGGGGTGTCCTGAGAGGCTCTGTGTCACTTACTGGGTGGGTCTCACCCCCCCCATATTGGGTATCACACACTTTATTTAATACATAGATAATTGTTTGGCGGGTTCCACCCCTGCCCCGGCTGGCTCACCATTGAGCGGTGCCCCACAGCGGCCATCAGCCAGCAGAAAGACACAGTTATGGTCCAGCAGAGTGTTGCGGGAAGTTCTACCGTAATCTCATGGTGTTGTATCGATTTTTCCGGCACTGGCGTTATGATACTGACGTTAGCAGTGTTTTTTTTCCAAAGCATTTGTCAGGAGTTACTGTCTATCTCTCCGCTCTGGTGAACCGGCACGCTGAGTTGACATGCTGGGGGGGGGCCTGATCGTCTCTGTGGCGGTGAATCTGTCTCATCCGAAACAAACGATGCGGTCAAATTCCGGACCTCCGCTCTGACGGACATGAGTGTCGTGTGAGTGTAGAGGAAAAAGGGGAAAAATAGAAGAAAGAGGAAGGGAGGGAGAGGAGACAAGGAGAGGAGAGGAGAGGAGGCGGACAGGAGGAGCAGGATAATGGAGGCAGTTAGAGAACCACCGCGATCTGTCCAGGTGACACGCTGCCTGACATGGCGTCTGTCAAAGCAGCGGGCTTCCGCGTCGGCCGCTGACCCCTCACCCCCACTCTGCTCGCTGGCTGACAAGTGAAATAAAATAATAAGAGCAAAATAAGGAGGAATTAAGCCCAATTAAATGTCAATTGGCACTTCGTTGTCCCCCCGGCTCCCCCCTCCCACCCCCACCGTTGTCTGCTGAGGCTCCGTAATATTCTGCTGGCACGCTTTGATTTCCGGAGAGACAACGTGACAGACGAGGGGATCTCAACACAAGCAGAGAAGAGGGTGTGGTTAGATAGGTGGGGGGGGGATTCAAAGGTCAGGCAGTAGATGGAGGAGGGTGGGAGAGCAGAAAAGAGGGACGTGTCCCCATCACATGTTCGATGTGATATTTACATGTAAGTGAGGGTGAGACTGTTGCCCCGGTGACATGTCAAGGCCCCAAACTTCAGATACCCCCGCTTTTGTCTGGGCAGGGTGAAAGGTCAGATCCGGACTGGTCCAATTTGGGTAGCAAGTTCTGTTGTTTGTTTTTGATATTTTTTAATTTATTTATTGTTATCTCTTTTTTGTGTGTCCTGGGGGGGGCTGGGTATAGTCTACTGACCAAAAGCATTTGTGTATGTGTGAGTGTGCACGTGTGTGTGTGTGTCTATCCACTACTTATGAGGAGATGTTGTGAGCATGTGAATTGATAGGGCCCGTCTTGGTAGGGTGGAGTGGCTCTGGGGGGACCAGATTGGCCCCCTGTCCCATGCTGGTATGGTCCCATTGCTGTCTTATCTCACCGCCTCCCTTGACCTTCTGTCAGCGCTATCTATTTTGTAGAATCTCATTTGCGGCCCAGTTTAGGCCAGTTTAGGCAGTGTTACCTGCAGATATAATAAAGTATAATCAGCTACACCTCGGCAATACTCCTGTATGGTCACACTGATGCTCTACAGCAGTACAGCCACACTGATACTCACTGTACAGCAAGTACTCTCTCATTGATACTCACTCTACAGCTGTTCAGCCACACTGATACTCATTCTAGAGCAGTACAGCCACACTTTTACTCACTCTACAGCAGTACAGCCACACATATATTGACTGTATAGCAGTATGGTTATCGTGCCCTCATCCCCCCCAAAGTGTGTACCAAGCCTGAGGATGAACATAGTAGCGGGAGGAGGGGGGTGCACTCCTTGCCCTGTTTAAGGATCCGGGAAGCACCAGAAGGCGGCAGTGTTTGTCATGTCCCAGGCCCCCCCCAATTACTACATAGCTGTGACTATAAAAATGGTAATTTAGCAAGCAGTGCTCACAGGGAAGTCAGTGTGGCACTAAGAGCAATGGCCGGGCAGGCAAGCGAGCAGGCCGGGTAGAACGGTATGGCAATTAGTAGGCTGTCCTCCGACTTTTCTTACCAGTGCACCCCCCCTCCGATCCCACCCTAGTTGCACCCCTTAACCAAATCCGCCTACCGGGCCCCAGAGATTCAACACCGGGAGCATGGTCAGGGTGCAGTGGGCCAATCAGTATCCGTGGAGTGGCTTGTTAATTGCGTAATCCGGAGGGCGACAGAAAAGGTAATTTGCCCAAATGACGACGGAGCTGGCGGTCGACAAACAGGTTGAGCGGCGTGATTCCAGCGGAGCCTAACTGTGCTATTATCTCAGGAGCCGGATCGCAGGCATTCTGGGAAAATGAAAGGGAGGACGCGGAACACAAACAAAACAAACTATAAAAGAACGTTGCTTTTTCTCTGCCCCCCCCAAAACCTCCGTATCAATTCTCCCCCTCCATTTTCTGAAATGCCGTTCCCGGCTTGATTTGCTTGCTGTTCGATTCGGGGGTGGGGGTGGGGGAGTCAGAGTCAAAGAAGAGGGGATGGGAAGAGCAGAGTGATTTCATGTGTTGGCTTGACTGTGTTTGTTGATATCAAAGCCACTATAGCTTGATTGTCTAACATTAAACCGGCAATAACTGTCCAATCATCGCACTTACACCACAAGACACCGAGCAGCTGAATTTCATCAGACCCATCGCCCCCTCCCCCCCGCCCCCTCACCCCTTCGCTCTCTCGCTCTTCTCCCTGTCTTCACCAAACGCGTATTAGCTGCCATTGATCCGGCCGGTCAATCGCGGCTCCTCTCATGCGTACCGCATCGATCCGCTAATCAGCAGACAGAGGCAGCAGCCACATGGAATTCGGCGTCGGCGGGTAAATTATCGGACACGGTGCTGACAGCCCCGGGCGGGTACGAGCACCGGGGCCGCTGCCGTTTTCTCTCACTCACCCACCCACCCACCTGCAGCCAAGTAACAATGTCGGGCATTTGTACTGGAGAGCTGCCCCTCCCCCCCACCCCAGCTCATTGGTCAACTTAGAGACTCACTTCTGCTCCGAGATGCCAGGGACCTTGATTTGTGTCCTCAGCCCCACAGTGTATTGATTCCTGCAAATGAGCCCAAAGAAGGGTTGACCCGCGGGTGTGAGTGTGCATAATGCCCGGTCACATCCTACAGCAGTGACCGGGAGCCCCGATCGGACTGTCATGGCACGCTGGAGAGCGCTGGTATTTACTGTGGCGCATCTCTTTCATAACCATTGTCTCCTTCCCCCTGAAAATGAATGCCTGGCGTAAATGCAAAATAAGAGGGGGGGAGGCATCCTGGAAATAATACCAATTCGCGGCAGGGCAGCAGAGCCTGGGGCTCGCATGAGGCCTGTGTCGCCCGTGATGGTTCCAGCAGTGGTGCGGCGGGCAAGCAGGCCACTGGTTCCACGCCCACAACAGCTCTTGTTTCGGATATTTGATAGATGCCTGCACCCCCCCACAGCTGACAGCTGAAAACGCAGAGTGCTGTGAAGAGGCAGGTATGATTTCACACCAGCCGGTCACCTTCACAGGTGAGGTATCGATCCGAGATAACAGCTGTGTTCTGCCCCCACCTCCCACCCTCAATGAGCTCAGTGTGTAAGAGTCGTCCCCCCCCTTTCACTGGGCAAGTTGACAGGTGGCTAAGGACCTGCGTGTGCCAAAGCCCAGGGCAGGAAACTGGATGCCCCTCCCAGCCCCAGTTTGCCTGACTGAGGTGGTGACCCAAGGTCCCGCAGCACAGTGACAGTGATGGTGAGAGTATCGGTTGGTATCTAAGACGTGTTAAATTAGCAGTCTGGAAGCGATTCCCTCTGCCTTGCCGCTTCTATCTGTTGCCATATTCCATCGCCGCTGTCAGCTGCCGGATGATGGCTTAATAGTCTCCCTCGTGTGGATTTGAGCACTTTGCCTGTGTTTGTATGCCATTGTCATGCTTAAAATATTCATATGGAGATTTGAAATATTCAGTTTAAGGCTCCAAGAAGGGACAGTGGGGGGGGGGGATGCCTCCTCACACTGTCAGTCAGAATCTCCTCACAAAACTGAGTCTGTGCCTGGCCTGCGGTTATGAGCTTACTGGGGTTGCTCTCAAGAATGCTGGGGGAGGTGCCACCCCACCAGGGATTTAACCCCATGTCCATCTGGCATCCTGTTTCATGCTTGTAAGGATTGGGTCTGTTGTTTTTACACTAGTTTTATGTCAGCTGAAATTAAAGAGGCAATACATTGGCCAAAAAAACAGGATTCTGGCCCTAAAAGAAATACAGGATCTGTGCAATGGGGTTCAATTAGATTCTCGTTACGTATAGCGGGGGCTAGGGGCGGCTCAGCCCCCACACCCATCCTCACGTGTCCACGCTTATCTCAACATTACCATCACAATCTTGCCAGGAAGATCAAGTCCTATTTATTTTCTGTCACCGTCACGGCCAGGGAATGAATACAAACTGCTGTCTCTCAGCGTCCCCCCCCACCCCGTATAACTTCACCCCTTTCAGGCGGCCCTTTAAAATGCATGTGTGATATCATGGCTCTGCCACATCTCCTCGTTTATCTCAGGGCCATCCACCGTGCGCCATGAAAAGGGGAATTCAATTCCATTCTCTTTCTCCCGTGTGCGGCCTTTTAGTTTGTAAACTGTGTGTGTGTGTTTGTGTGTGTGTGTGGTCCAAGCATACCTTATATTATAGGGCCAAATGTCCCAGCAATGTGATAAAAACCTGTTATTTTGATCACCTTTTTGGTCCCCACAAATCTGTGACTGCGATCAAAAAACTAAAAATGCCAAAAGTCTTGGATTTTGTTTGGTTACCTATGGTTAAGGTTACGGCTGGGTAGCGGTTAAGGTTGTCATAGCTGGTATATGGATACAAACGCGTGTGTGTATGTGTGTGAGTCTTCACTTCTGTATAAATGCAGTCGCAGTCCATAAGAGCTGTTAATAATAGATAGTGTCGCATAGTGCTAAGCTGTCAGGGTCAGAAATGTACAGTAAGGGATGAACACTCCCCCCATCACTCCCAACGGCCGCCAGCGTCACCGTGTCAAACCGCCAGGCCGCCGGTCCCCTTATATTGCTTCCGAAGCGCGCTCATGTTCCCCCCGTCGGCTCCCGCCGCGTCGCATATCCGAAACCTCAATTTGCGCGGCGAACATAGCACTTATCTGAAAGGGAAGGCGGCCATTGTTTGAGGTTATGTCGTAATAAGCTGTTTTACTTGGCAAGCGAGTGCGTTTGCAGCGCAGCTTAATTAGGGCCGCTAATTACGGTTAATTATTCCGAGTCAGCGTTTTCCCGGGAGTGCCATGCGCGGCGGGCTCCGGGGGGGGTGATTCTGGGCGGGGACTCTGCACGCACACATCGAACTTAAAGACGGAGATGGGGAGGAGGGTGGGGTTTAGGAGAAACTCAAGTGTTGGGGTAGAGGGTGTCTGAGACTATGCACAATAATGTGGTGGGGGGGTGGATGTTAACAGTAATGATCAGAACACCTTGAGAGGGATCCAGGGAAGCATGCCTAAGGCTGCTGAATTTCTTCGGCAAAGCATTAACTGTTCATTTACCCACTGAGTGAAAGCAGAGAGCTGCCCGGGTTCGGACAGGCCGGGGTGCGTTATTATCTTGTTCTAATTGGGTCACGATATCTGCCCCAACAGAAAAAGGAGGGCGATTTGGATTAGGCAAGGACATGAATGGAGGTAGTCTGAAGTCTCGTGATCCTCAGGGAACAATTTTCCTTAAGACTGAGACCAAATCATTCCTGGAAAGTTCACACAATGACTGGTCTCACAGAGCCCCAAAGAGACTGAGGTGGCAAATATCTGTGCTGTTCGCTAAAACCCCAATAAAAACCTATCAGCCGAATGGCCTGCAGTGGCCTAATGTTTAAGAAAGTGAACATTCACCCTGACTACTTCTAGTCCCAGGACTCTCAACTTTTCTGAAGATACTAATCCTTCAATATTTAAACTTCTCCTGTGAAACAGGCCCCGGGTGGTGTCAGGTTGTCAGTCTGATGTTGGGTAGTTTTCTGTTTTGTGGGAGTTTGGGGATGGTCATCAAGAATTAGATGGTTAACAAGACGATAACTGAGTCTGGAGGCAGCACATGGGGTTGGGAGGATGGAGCAGGGGTATCTGAGGACATCAGGGTGGAGTGGGGGGTATTTGGGGACATGAGGATGGAGTGGGGAGGTATTTGGGGACATGAGGATGGAGTGGGGGTATTTGGGGACGTGGGGATGGAGCAGGGGGTATTTGGGGACATGAGGATGGAGTGGGGGGTATTTTGGGATGTGGGGATTGAGCAGGGAGGTATTTGGGGATGGGAGGATTGAGTGGAGGGGTATATAGGAATGGGAGAATAGAGCAGGAGGTATTTGGGGACATGAGGATGGAGTGGGGGGTATTTGGGGATGTGGGGATAGAGTAGCGGGTATTTGGGGACATGAGTAGGGGGTATTTGGGGATGTGGGATGGAGCAGGAGGGTATTTGGGTATTGGAGGATTGAGTGGGACAGTATTTGGAGGCAGGAAGATGGAATCAGATTTAATAATATCGGTTATGCAGCCTGGCTTGGACACCCTTCCCCCCAGCCACAGTGTACAAGCTGCTTCAGGTGAACCTTCCACTGTGCCAGCGTGGGCGGCCTGGGGGTGTGGCATCGTCTGTTCCCATGTGCTTGACCCCGTCGAGTAAGAGGACCCTCTTCTCAGAGTGTCCAGGAAGCAGCTTCTTCATCGGAATGAGGGCCCTCAAGGGCCTCCAGGGCCGCTTTAAGTCGGGGGGTAGGGGTGACGAGTTATTCCTGGAGAATTGTGCATCCTTGCTGATTGGAAGATCCATTCTGTGTGTGTGTGTGTGTGTGTGGGTGTATGTATTACATTGTGGCGTCTTGTATTTTGTTTAGTTACTTATGATTAAGGTTTGGGTTGGGTAGGGTTAAGGTTATCATAGTTGGGATTAGGGTTTTTCTCCTAGAAATTAGTGGACAGTCCCCACATAGATATCAGTACATGGACTGTGCGTGTGTCGTCAGGGCCAGCATGTCACTGGCCACCTACCTCTCAGGACCTCAGGGTCCCCGGGGGACACGGTGGTGGCCCCCCTCCCCGTAATCGCTTTAATTACCCAGCTTCGGCAGCCTTTGTCCCTGTTACCTCAGAGTTTCCTAACACCACCACAACCCCCCCGACAGCCTCGCCAACATAGCGGAGAGGAGGGGAGGGGAGGGTAGAGGAGGATGAGGGGAGGGATGAGGGAACCTCAGCCGGCACCACAAAAGGCCCTGGTTGGGGATCCTGAAATAGGATGTACAGTGACTGAGAGCGCGGAAGTGGTGCTATTGTGCTCCGCGCCGATGGCTGAAAGGCCCCTTTTGTCGTCCACCGTAATCGCCTGACTCTGAGGGAGGGAAGCCGAACCTTGCCGCTGGGCCTCATTCAGCCGGCTCCGCTGTGCCGCTCACATGCCACCGGTGGGAGTCTTGCGCGGTCTGTTGGGGGTGGGTGGTTGGGGATGGGGCCCTCTGATCGCCCTCCCCATTTATCCGACAGCGGGGATGGAGGAGGAAGTGACCTCACCCGGGAGACACACCACGCTGGTTGTGCTGGGGTTACATTAGCATATCTGTGAGCCCCGGGGATTGATGGGTGCCTCTTAGTGGACCCCCCCCCCTTCGGTAATCGTGGCCCAGCTGGGGGGACGCTCTTTCTGGTGGAGTGTGCATTCTGGCATTAGCATACCTGGATGAGTGCGCTCACCTGCGGCTGCATTCACAGTGCCTCGGCTCCCCGCCAAGCCCACCCCCCCCCCCCGCTGCGGCTCCTCCACCATTCACTGAACCCTGTCACCGACCAAGCGCCCCCCCACTCTGGTGCCCAGTCAGATACCCTTTCTGCGATGTGCTCGTCGATTCCACCGTTCTCTCGACACACTGAGAGAACTGCACCCTAGCAGTAGCAGGCGGCCCTCGACGGGGGTGGGGGATGGGGGGGTCTGGCTTATAGCAACCCACCACCTGAGCCATGGAACTACTGGAGACGAGCATCCTTCCAGGTTTATCCGTTCCTTTGCTGGATCATCCCCCCCCCCATCTGGCCAAACCTCCCCAGAACAATCCAGTCACCTCTCCTCCAACCGCCAGATGCTTTTGTTCTTCCTAAATTTGGAGCGTCGTTTGATTGGCTTCCTGGAGTAGGGCTGGGTGTCTCTGGAAGCCCCCAGGCTTTTTAACCTGGAGTCAGGGTAGAGGTGGGCAGACACAGACGGAGCAAATGGGTGCCGTGCCCCAAGGGCCCCCAGAGACGCACCGGGGCCGGCATCATGAGGACTCTGATGAGGCGGCCGTGCCGGGCTGAGTAGACCGGTAACATGTGCTCCTGCCCGTGCTGTTCAGATCACAACCATTTTCACATAATACTACTTAATTCCCTAAAAAGCGGGAGACAAATCAGTGACCAGCCACGGAAGGTGTCATAATGCAGCGGGACCCTGGATCGCCCCAGGGGATGATGGCTCTGATTGCTGTTGATTCGTGTCTTGGCAAAGTACCTCATGTAAAGTAAGTGACATTTAAAAGGCATCAAGATGTGAAAGAGAGGCAGAGGGAGAGAGGTGGGAAGAGAGAGAGAGGGAATGAGGGAGAAAAAAGGACTAATCTTTGCACCTGAATTAAAAGTCCCTTTCTCGCTGTGGAAAGTACAAGAAAATGATAACTCCTTGTGTCACCAGGAACCCGCTCTGCTAAGCTTTTTAACTTCTTCCTGTCGCCTCTGTTTTTACTCTTTTTTTTGTTCCCTGGAAAAGGCCAGGAGGTGGTGGGGGGGGTGGGGGTGATGATTCGTCGCCTGGGAAGCCTTCTTCAGGCCGCTGTGGAGAATTGCTTCAGGCCCAGGTGGGGGGGGGGCGGGGCGGGCAGGCAGGCAGCAGACAGGGGGTTTGTGGGGGTCGTGCTGGGTGTCCATCCGTGCAGCCGGGGGGGGGTGGGGGACATGGGGCTGGGGCTTTGCAATAACTGTGTGACGGGTTTGGGTTTTCAGAGTAAGGATTGCGGTGTAGAGATAAATTACATGATGAGCGGACTGAGGGGGGGTTGTACATGACTGTGTTTGTTGGGGTTTGCCTTTTTCTTACTATTATACTGTGGGGACCCGATTTCGCCACAATGTGATAAAAATCTGTTACCTTTTACCTGGGGATACTTTTTTGGTCCCCACTAGGATAACCTCAATTTTGTGAAAATCTTTGAATGCAATCAAAAAACTAAAGTAGTCTTGTAAAAGTCTTGTATTTTGTTTGGCTGGGTAGCAGTTAAGGTTGTCTTAGTTGGGATAAGGGCTATGCCCATAGAAATGAATGGACGGTGCCCACAAAGATATGAATATGTGGACTGTGTGTCTGTGTGTCTGTGTCTGTCTGTGTCTGTGTGTGTCTGTGTGTGTCTGTGTGTGTGTGTGTGTGTGTGTGTGTGTATGTTTGTTTCAGTGTTTGGTGTCATTATTTGGATGTCATCATGGCTCAGTATCTGGACCCAGTCCTGAGTCTACCTAAGGAGGCAGGATGGTCTGTGCCGAATACAGCATAGACCACGGCTCAGGGAAGGTGAGCAGTGCCTTTCAGCAGTATTGCTGAAGTCTAGTACACGGGATGGACGTGTAAAGACATACAGAACCTCAGCCCCTTTTGGCTAAAACTCCCTGGCGTCGCATGTGACATGTTCTCTATTCTGGCCCATCAAAACGGAACAGGGATTGGACGGAACCTCGTTACCATAGACACTGCTGACTGTGTCTCACGGCAGTAACCAAGCGTCAACAAGCGGGAACTGGCACACATTTTTAACTGACAACGTCGTTATGGCGACACGGGAAAAGTGCTTGTAAATCCCAGCAGCACATACTGGCACGCAGTGCAGGCATAACACTCCTGGCATGTCACGAGGCGATTTGTACACGCCCACTGCCGCACCGTCAGCTGACCTCACGCCTGACCCCCTAGGCCCCACCTTCCAAGGTCACACTCTCTACGTTTGGTAGGGGGTGGGGGCAGCGGCATGTTGCTATGGAAATAATGCCTGAAACACCTGTCTCTTTTCAGTCAGCCCCCCTCCCAGGTGTGTGACGCTCTAACACAGCAGTTTCACCTTCGGCGCTCAGGTGCTGGTATGCCGCAATCCTGTCCACGGGAGCACCCCAGATTACCCGGCGCGCTCAACCCCAATTCGCCGCTCCCCTCGCTTTGTCTTGTCACTCTGTCTCATCCCCGCTTTTCTCCCTCTTTTTTTTTTTTTTTTTGGGGGGGGTAGGGTAGTTGTTAACCTGTCACTTTCCTAAGTTCCCTGCCGTAATTACTGGCACAAATGAACCTCATTAACTTTCCGCTGAGGCGATGACAATGGCTGCGGGCTGATGCGGATAGAGGAGCCATTTTGTTTAAACGGGCGTCGCTTCCCGTCAGCACCCCAGCCCCCCCATCCTCCTGTCCCCATCGAAAAACCCTGAAAAACCCCTATTCGTCCATTCCCTTACCCCCACCTCCCTTCTCTCTTTGCCTTCCTTAATTGTTTATATACATTAACATTCCCCAAATAGACAGAATCCAGGTGACAGCCCTGTAATTTGGACGCCTGCCAGAAGTGGGCTAAGCAATTTGAGGTCTGCCTGAACCATAATCTTGGGTTGTCAAAGGCAGACCCATTCTCCCTATGCTAATCAATCAATGAGCCCTGCACCCGCTCATCTGCGAGGCATAGCATCTCCGCCGAGCCCTGATATATCTATTAGCCGCCCGTCATCATCCGGCTGCGCAGTCAGGTCCCCCCCCCCCCACCCGCCCCCCGCAGCGCCGCACCCGCCCCGCTGGTGCTGCCCGGTGTGCAGCTCTAGGGGCCACGGGGGAGCTAGAG
>JAAGVU020000111.1:168428-195662 GCA_011763525.2 Mormyrus iriodes | reverse complement strand
ACTAGAATCATCACTCCCTTATTCCTCCTAATCTCAGACCCTATTAGAATCATCACTACCTTACTCCTCCTAATCTCTACCCCTACCTGAAACATCACTTTCTTATTCCTTCTAATCTCAGGCCCTATTAGAATCATCACTCCCTTATTCCTCCTAATCTCAGACCCTATTAGAATCATCACTACCTTACTCCTCCTAATCTCTACCCCTACCTGAAACATCACTTTCTTATTCCTTCTAATCTCAGGCCCTATTAGAATCATCACTACCTTATTCCTCCTAATCTCAGACCCTGTTAGAATCATCACTCCCTTATTCCTCCTAATCTCAGACCTTACTAGAATCATCATTCCCTTACTCCTCCTAATCTCTGCCCCTACCTGAAACATCACTCTCTTATTCCTTTCAATCACAGACCCTATCTGTTGCCTTCAGTCTGACGTTCCTCCTAAATTTGACTTGTCCTGCTAAGCTCTCAAGTCCCCTTTTCTTGAATGCGATGTACTCTTTATCTTTCTGTGTATGCAAGTATACTAAACAAGACTTACTGATTGTGTCAATATTTTTAAAAAGCCATAATAAGCACAAGCAGTGGAATAACTGAGATATTTAAACTCGTGAATTGAAAATTAAGTGTTTATATAGTTTCTTCTTCCTTGTTCATGCCACGGAAGTGTGTGTGTACGTGCATGCGTCCATGTGTGTGTGTGGGTGTGCGTGTGTGTGTGTATAAATCTCCAGGTTGGTTGAGCTGACCTTTCCCTTCCAACCAAGAATCGATGGGAATGTCCACGTTAAGTCTGATTGACGGACATCACTTCACCATCTCCAGGGTGAACTTGGAAGGGAGAGTATCTCTGGCTCCGAACGTTCCATCACACGTGTCACACATGTCACACGCTCTATCCGACAAAGGGGAACACTGACATTTCGATGCGACCCAGTGACCTCTAGTCCACAAAGGACGTCAGGGTTGTCATTTTTCTCCAAGCCGCCATCTAGTGGGAGCGCGTGCGTATGTCTGGGAACGCGCGTCGTTTAACTCACTGTGTCACGGCTGCGTCTCTGACTACGTGAGCTGCCGCTGTCTCCACGGCGACGTGCTATTCTGGGGGATGGCAAAGCCTTTACCCTGCCTTTGATCTGGAGATTGAGTGCATAGATCCAACAGGTCCAGCTTGTCGCCCGGCCTAGATTGGATTTGCTAAGGGTCTTTTCTGGGTGAGGAACCCTAATTAAATTACCCTAAAAGTGGCAAGCAGTCTTATTAATCGTAGAGGTGACATCAGTCCCATGGTGTTCCATTATCGGGGCCCTCTCTCAAGCGTAGGCATTGGCTTAAAAGGTTTCATATCGATCGCATCTTTGCGATGCCTCGCTTGACTTGGCCCCGTCTCTTTCCTCGATAATCTGTGGATTATGTTCAAAGGCAGCTGAGATTTCGAGCCATTCGCCTTTCGGTCCATGACAAATTCGGCTTCGTTTCTGGCATGAGAGCAGCTGCTGGGTTCAGGTTCCGGTGGGTTCCAGTTTCCATACTTCCTGTTGTCCCGAGCCGCCAAGTGTGTCTGTGATGTTCTGTACGTCTTCGCTCCACCACGCCACTTTACCTTAACCGCTTCTCCAGATGTCCGTGCCGTCATTCAGAGGAACCAGAGAGCTGGCATCTTTAGAGCAGCTTCCGTTTCCAGCTGGTGAGTGCCCATTATTATGTCACTTCCTGTCATGCTTTCGCAACCTTCTAATTGTTTTGTTCTTACTATAAGCAGCCATGAATAAGTATTACATCTGAGAGCCTTAAAAAACTCCTCCTTTCAAGATGGATCCATCTATGCATCTTCTAACTCTGATCCATGGAGGGCCTCTGAGGGTGTGGGTTTTAGGCATGACCTCTCAATCAGCCAATAATAAAGCAGTGGTTCTCAGCTAAAGTCCTGGGGACCCACTGTTATTGGCTGATCGAGAGGTCATCCCAAAAACCCACACCGACTATCCATGGATCAAGTTCCCTACCCCTGATCTAACTGCTCATCTTGATCAGGGTTGAAAGCGGGGCCTGGAGCCTATCCAAGGCAGCACAGGGTACAAGGCTGGAGAATACCCTGGGTGGATGGCAGTCCTTTACAGGGCACACACAGTCTAATTTATCTGAGCACGTGTCTTAGTACTGCAGAAGGAACCTCATAGAGAACCAATGGAGGACAGATGGAGATAGGATTTAAATCCCCAAACCCGGAGGTCTGAGGCTACGGTGCTACCCACTGATGCCCATTGCTAGCTGACAGGACAGACCTCTCAGCTCGTTCTCTTTTCCTTTTGGCTTCATCATAATAATGATTTGCTTAATATTGGTAGTTTGGATCCATCCCATCCCCGTCTCGGGGTTATGAACTGGGAACAGGAATGATGAAGGACAGGGGGCTGGGAGGGCACCTGGTCGCCACGGCAACCACTCACAGTCCACCACTGCCGATAGGTTGGCTCGCTGCGGCGGAAAGCTGTCCCTCGACAAGCAGTACTCTTTTAGCCAAACCGTGCTCACGGGAGGCAGCAAAAAGAATAATTACCTCGAAAAGTCATTCTGACGCCGAAGGATCTAAGTAGCTGTTACTCCTCCCTGCCGCCCCCCCCCCCATCCGTGCCTTCCTTCTCACGTGTTTACACTATGATGATAAATTGAAAAAGTAAACGTATAATTAGGATAGATTACTTTGATTGTTTTCTTTACAGATTAAGCTTCCTGTCAAAATGTGCCATTTCCAAGGGTGAAGGTCGCGCACGATTGGATGAGGGGGATTTTGTTGCTCAAATCACTGAATAATAGATTCAGGCCCCCTGCTGGGAGAGGAGATTGTGTTTCCACCAGACATCATTTTTGTTTACTGAGTGTTAATAATGACTAATTAATAATCAGATTTGGCTGTCTGGAATATGGCATGTTTTAACAATGAAAAGTCGGGTGTTTAACTGATTTTAAGCCTGCTATAGTCTGGGAGCAGGCGAGGATCAGGGCAGGTTCACCTGCCACATTTCTGCCTGCCACTCACCTTTGCCCCCTGCTGAGGTGGGGGGTGTCCGCCATGTTACCATGTGGTGGTTCTGTGCAGTTTGGACCATGACAGCATGTCCCAAATGTTTTACTCGGCATGAGCTAAGTGGCCGAGTCATCTGATTCACATGATTCGACAGAAAGTTTCCGGAGAGGTCCTCCTCTCCAGGCTGAAGGGACGTCTGTTCCCTGCCGGCTCTCTGAGGTCAAGGCTAGTGCATGATAGGGGACCTCGCTGACCCAGAGCTGACCTGTTACTTTCAAGGACGTTAAATGGTATCGGGACTCAGATGATGTTCCCACAATTCTGTCCTCATCCACGGCTCGCCCGAATCTGGATGGCAGAAAGGAGAAGAGACGGGGAAACTGGGGAGCAGGATACACATGGGGGGGAGGGGGGGCAGTGATATGAAAGAGAGAGAAGAAGGGAGAGCATGAGAAGAGCAGCCATAAGTGTCTGATTGTCTCTCTCCTGTCCCTGCAGTGTTGTAAGATGGGACAGTCAGGCGGACGTCTCCACTCTGGAAGGACACTTCGACATTGTGCTGTGTGCCGACTGGTGGGTCGACCCCTCGCTCCACCTGGTCTCCCCCAGACCCATGACCTCCCCAGTGCCGCCCCCTCCCCCCCACAGGCCCTGCACATTAATATTCCCCAGAATGTGACATTTATCAGATAGGCTCCCTGCGACAGTAAGATCCACCACGTTACTTCCCCCAGGCTGGCTCCGAGGAGCATTTCCATTTTTCTGAAATTGCCTCTTTTTTCATGCTTGGCGTCCCAGCAAATGGATGACTTAGGCAAATTGCAAATAATTATGGCTCAGTGAGAAGACAGAGGGGGAGACCGCAGAGAAAAGCAAGTGCAGCAACACAAACATCTCAATTAGCCGGCTTCTTAACATAGATCTCACTACTGATCAAGCAGCCTGGCCTTTTTTTTAAAGCCCCCCCATGGTCCTCCTATTTTTCTGCCCTCCCCGCTCCCCCGGGTTGTATTTCTCTTAATGTCTGCGTGATTGGTTTCTGTTCCCCCTGTCCATTTGGTGCCTGGTTGGGTGTCTCCCTGAAGTGAACATTATTTCCCCTTTTTCTCACTTATCTCAAACGACAGCCGATTTCAACTGCTCCTGATTAAAAGATAGGGTGTGGGGTGTTCTGGGTGTGTGTTTATGGGCAGGGGGGTGGGGGGGGGCGGGCATCGTCCTATGTCTCTGTGTCTTTAGAGGACAAAGAGTGCGTGTCACTCCAGGTATTGGCACAGTGTAGTCTGCCAGTGACTTACTGAATGCAGTGACAATGGTGATAGGGGGCTTGCAGTGGTACCAGTTAAAGCACATCACAGGTGTTCTAGTGTTATAGATTGCCAGAGCATTTCATCTGGAGCTCTCTGTTCTGTGCTCTGTATTCATGGTCAGTGTTTCGTGTTTGAGCTCCATGTTCCATATTTGTGTTCTGTGTTTGAGCTCTACGTTCCATGTTTGAGTTCCATGATCTGTGTTTGAGTTCTATGTTTTATTTGATTTCTGTGTTTTGTTTGAGCTCCATGTTCCATGTTTGAATCCTGTGTTCAGTGTCTGAGCTCCATGTTCCATGTTTGAATCCTGTGTTCAGTGTCTGAGTTCCATGTTCCATGTTTGATTTCTGAGTTCTATGTTTGAGTTCAGTGTATCGTATTTTAGTTCCATGTTAGTTTAAATTTTGTGTGTCTTATTCAAGTCGATCTTCCATGTTCCAGTTCTCTATTCCATTTTTCAGTTCCCGCCACAGTCACTGGGCAGTCTTCATGCAGGTGTTTGTACAAAATGCAGGCTTCTCAGAACAGTGAAATTGCTGCAGCAGATTTATAACATGATAACTAGTTGAGGAAGGGAAAAGTTTCATCCTCGGCGAAAGGGTATTTTAAACGGTAATTTTAACACAAGTATCAAACAAGCCGGTTACACAGGGATTTGTGGTGAAAGTGAGTGTTTGGTGGATGAACCTGAAGTGTTCAGACATGTAACAGTTTGGAGTGTCCTTGCAAAGCGCAAAGACACGATTGACATGGCACTGCTGCCTCCCTTCCCCCTACCAACGCTAGTCGTTCCCCTTCATCCCTGGTGTGCCGGTGTAATTGCTGCCCAGGAGAGCGATCGCACCACGATCAGCCAGCCGCCACGCAACTGATCGGCGCTAAGAAAAGGTCAATAGGCACACTCCCTACTCTAATTACAGCCTATCAGGCGGCTAGCAGGACCCCAGCTGTGGGGCCCTTCACCGCACGCACCGCAGGTAAGGGGGCGCCAGGCAGCTGGAGGCCCGGAGGGGCTGGCAGGCAGAGTGGGGGTATGAGAAAGAGAGAGAGAGAGAGATTGGGAGAAGGAGAGCTGACTAAGCACTGAAAGAGGAGGAGGACAGAGTGGGAGCAATGCTTAGATACCAATCTCTAAGAAGAGGAAGAGGAAGTCCTTAAGAGATTAATATCAAAACAAGGATGAGAGGTCACGTAGTAAACACTCAGTCAGCTGGGGTCCTGCTGCTCAGGCTGGGAGTGACACAGATGGCCAGGATTTTAAATACCCGCACACCTGTAATTCATGTAACCTCTTTGGGCAGGGGGGTGATGTACTGGACGGTGGCAAATATGCAGGGATCGATTATATTAAACACTTAGGTGTTAGGGTTGGGGGCTGCCTGTGGGACTGGCTCACACTAGACAGAGAGAATTATAGAGGAACTTGGTGCAGGGGTCTTTACAGTAGTAAGGGTGTGGTTTTCTGAGTGATCACCGGGGTGGACATTTTAGCTCCCCCTTCCTTCGTTCATGGGAGTTTTACACAAAAATGTTCTGAGGACGGAACAAAACATGATTGGTTCAGAGAGATAACCAATCAGATTGTAGAGGAGGTGGATTCAAGCAACTAGAGGAGGCGTAACCAAGACATCTACTTTTTTTTTTAGTTTAGTTAGAAACCTTCCCATGAGCACCCTTTCTGCCCCTTTGTGCACCCCATTTCCTGTCTGTCTGTTCGGGCAACACCCAGCCACATGTTGCCAGAGCACCCTGGGTGCCAGGTGGCAGCAGCAGGGTTGGCTGTGTCTCCAATCCCTCCACACCTCCAGTGTCGCCATTCTGGCCCATGGAGCATCACTCAGGCTGACATTTCGGCAGCGAGCATTGTGCTAACCCGTCTGCTGGGCTCAGCCCAGCCAAAGCCTTCCCACGTATGGGCACAGAGATAAAGCGCTTTGCATGTGCAGGGCTGGCCGGCTGGCCAGGAGCTCCGTGCATCTCGGCGTTCAGAATGCGCTGTGTTCTGTCACCATTCGTGCGATCACTCGTGGGACATCCGTAATGCGCCAACATCGCCGTGTCAGACGGCACGCCGGTCCCTGCCAGCTCTTGACCTGCCAGTGCCAGAGCTCGGGCGGCAGTAGTGAATGCCATGGTTCTACTCTTTTACACACAAACCTCAGCACCCCGCCCACTCACATGCCACCCTGGCTGCCCTGCTCTTCTGGTCACTTTTGGAAATCATTTTCATTTGTCAAAAGCTTCACATCTGCAGTGGAGTTTGGGATTAATAATATATAATAAATAAAAGAAAAAACAACTGTAAACAAGGAGGCATGAGTGAGGATAGGGGACACAAAGCAGGTGTTATTTCCTAATCGTCAATAACATCAATCGCCTGATTAGAATAAAAGGGCTGGGCAGTACCATATGAGTTTGCAGCTGAGTAATTAATTAAATGCTTTTGACAGTGTGTCTCCACACAGAAAGAGTTACTTGAGGTTTCAACATGCAGATCCGACTGGTTTAAGTGTGGAAGTCGGGTGGGGGCAGCCGTCAGATTTAAAGAACTCCATAGCTTAAGGGGTGTTCACATATGGACAACCACAGGACCAGGGAGAGATGGGGGGTGGGGGGGCAAGGCTCTCAAAAGTAAATTAGAGTCACTGTTGCTCTCAGACAAATCCTAGACTAACCTCCAGCCCCCCTCCCCAAAATCTCCTCTTTGTTGGGATGGCTGGGGATGTGGTGGGTGTTGATGTCATCCAAATATAGCAAGCAAACCTTCTGGCAGAAAAAAGGATTCTGGGAGGTAAGAGGCAGCACACATGAAACTGGGGAAGGGGGGGGGTGCTTATCTCACTAAGGGAAAGGAACCAGCCGACTGGTGGACCCCCCCACCCCCCACCCCAGTCCAACCTTCATTGTTCCTTAATGACCTTTCCCTCCCAAAACAGGAGGGTGCAAGTTCACCACATAATGAAACTGATCGAAGGTCAGTGGTCATGACCCTGACACGTGTAAAAGTGGTCAGTGCTAAATTTATCACCCACATATTCCTGTCCTCTTCACCAGCGTGGAAGCATTAGTCTGCATACGTATCTGAAAATTTGCTTAGATTTAACAAGATTTTTAAATGGGTGTTTGTGTCAGTTTCTAGGAAAATCCATGAGAAAATACTTTGAGTCACAGTTGCGGCAGATAGAGTTACATAAACGATATTGGTGGCAGTGTGAGGCATCTGGTAGACCACTGGGCCACACCCATAACCTGTAGTGGCTTTTAAATGATGGATGAAGTTCCTCACATCAGTAACAGACCCCTGGTGTACTTGGAGCTGATAATGTGGCTGAGTGCTCAACTGGCATCTGGCATCTGATTGGTCACTGAGGTCACATGAGTCAGAAGCTCCGCCTGCCTTGGGTTGCATTAAGAGTACCTGTACACATGACCTGGGGGTGTGGGAGATGTCCTGCCCGGGGCTGCTCCATGTGTGCATGTCCTCGGCCAAGCGGATTTGTCAACAGAAGGTCATTGAGCAACATAACTGGAACCCCTGCCTCCATCCTTATCCCCCCTCCGGATTTGGATTATGCAGATCCTGGGTCTGGGGAAGCTTGTATTGTTGCATTTAATAAAATTACTTGCAAACTAATTTATTATATTATTGGAATATTAACGTGGCGTGGCGTGCGGCGGCGGTGCTAATCCGCGTGACGCCCACGGGGCCCCTGTCACAGAGGGCACTCGGCAAATTAAGCGGGAGCCATCGGGGCTCTTTATCTAATCATTAATTCAGAGCTCCGCCTGGGGGGGGGGGGGCATGCAGAAACTTGAGCAATCAGGTCTGACCCCCCCCACTCCCTCCAGCATGCTCTGCTTGTGTGCTCCCCAGAGGAACACACACTCAGGTACACGCTCCCATGTCACAGACACAGCTACTGAGAGCCCCAGAATTTTCCGGTAATACCTTAGTATATACCTCAGGGCCATCATGTGGGGGCCACCAGACTGACGACCATTACGGCTAAATGTCCTCTCGTTCATTAAGGTCAAGACGGCACCAAACATTGCCCAGACGCCAGTAGGTCTCTCTGGCAGGAAGTGACGGTACAATGGGTGATGTCCCATTCTGGAAGTGACATGTAGAGTAAATGTGTGGCACGTCCATTTTCAATGGTATCCTATATGGGGGGCCATGTTATCACTTGCCCAGGTATTCCGGTGACCTTTGACCTTCACCGCTCTCCCGCCAGGTTGCTACGGCATTGCTGCCATTTGTACCCACTGAGTATATCTGTGCTCGTGTGAGTGTGTGCGTGTCTGTATGTGGCGCCCGTGCGTGTGGACGATTGCAACTGGCTGAGAAAAGGCGCTAAAAACATTGTGTGACGGATGCGGGGGGGAGGGAGGTTGGCAGACGGAAAAAGCATCTTATCCATGCAAATTGTTTTCTCGTGCTTTTGTGGCACTTTTTATTTGTAAACAAAGAAAAATAAATAGCCTGCTGGTTTATCTGGTGCAACTATCATTTGGAATGAATTCTAATCTCCCCCCTCCCTCCTCCCTCCCCTCCCCTTCTCACGGCAGCCTGTTCCTGGACCGGTACAGAGGCAGCCTAGTTGATGCAATAAGGAGATTGCTGCAGCCCGGCGTAAGTGCTCGTCCGTCTCGAAAGCTGCGCACTGGTAGTAATTAGTCTGAGCGCCATGATTGAGACAGTAATGGAATGGAAGGATTAATATCATGTAATACTTTAATACTGATTGTGTGCAACTTGAATTCGGTGTTTTAATCCATCTGATGTCGTCTGGTAATCGCAGAGCGAGGAACTTGTCAAATTTGGCCTCTCGATAAGACTCAAAGCGAGCGGAGCAAGTTTCCGAGTGAGATTGTTGTTTTATCTCGTGAGTTTTGAAATGTTTGCTTTAATTTAAAAAAAAAGGTCTTTGTGTTAAGAAAATGAAGGCCCTGGTACTGAAGCTGATCATTCCACACTCCCCCCCCCCGCCATCCTCTGGGTGAAGACTCTCACTCCTAGTCAGCTGACCACCAAATGGTCAATCAAATTCTGCTCAGGATCCTACATCCCACAATGCGGTACTCGTTTGCATGTCATACTCCCCAGTCCTCCTCATAGGAAGGCAGCACAAACATCCCATACTGGGGCCACATCTTGTGTGCCGTCGATGGACCTGTCTGCCTCCACTTCCCCTGAGAGTAGGCTGACCAGGCCCCACTGGATTGACAGCGCAAACAATTAAATTCACTGTCTAATTGCCCTAATTCGTTAAAGATGGACGTGCATCCCCTGGGCTGCTCACATCATGTCGTTAGATGATGATTAATCTGTATTTGGGGGAAAACAACAGAAAATAATTAACTGAAACAGCTGTTGGGTTGGGCACCATTGGAGAGTTGTTTTTTGATTTTCTCTATGTTGTTTGTTGCAAATCTTCCATTTAATTAAAATACTAATATGATCAAAATATCAAATAATAATATTTAAAGCTGAAAGATTTCAAAGGAAACTTTAAACCTGCTTAATCCTCTTAGCGCCTGACAGGTTGGTCTGTAACGTGTGGATGTGTTTCCAGACACAGATTGGATTAAGCGAGTTTTAATCTTTTTGTTTATTATCTAATATAATACCTGGGCAAAGTAAAATAGACTGGAAAATGGTTCTGGCCACTCTTGAGACCGTGACCTCGAAGGATCACCCCCACCCTTACCCCTACTCCAGTAGTGGGTGGATTACAGTGGGGTAGGTGGCTGTCGCGTGATCCTAATGCCCCCGGGTTCCCCCACCTCCCTTCTGTTGTTCACAGGTCCCCCAGAAAAGAGCGTGCTTTTCCTTTAAGTAGTATCAACGACCCACATATAGAATTCGGCCAGAACCATATAAAGCCTGACATTCAAGATGCACGTGCACCCCCAGCCCAAATGTCGTGCCCCCACCCGTTTGCTGACCTGAGCGCCACAGGCACCTCCGCACCTCTCGGAATGCTGCGTGAATAAATAATGTCATCACGCATGGAGTGGAGGCGAGAGATTCTCAGATTGCCGTGAGAGCATGATCTCATTTTTCGTGCCAAAGCTTGTGTTTTTGGAGAACACTGCATCATTACAACCTAGATGGGAGGCTCCAGGGCGATAATGAGCCCTTAGCATCACAGAGCCGCATGCCCCCCTCTGGCCTCACAGGGCCAAACCTCACCCTGCTCTCAATCTTCTCGCCCTCTCCTCCCCCTCCAGGGGACGGCCCTAGTGTTTGCACCGCTCCGTGGTGGGACCCTGGACGTGTTTTGCGGCCTGGCTGAAGGTGCTGGCTTCACCGTTGGCAGATACGAGAAGTACGATGAGCTGGTATGGGACCTTCACCAGAAGGTAAGTATGCCCCCCCCTCCACCTGAGTATGGCTGTACACCTGCACTCTGCACCTGCACCCTACACCTGTACCCTGCATCTGCACACTACTGGATATACCCTGGCACTGCGGTATCAGGGCAGGGCGAATGGCTCCTGTTCTCTCCCCATCTGGGTTCCTAACCCCTAACCCTAACCCTTCCGTTCCCTGGCTCATCAAGGCCATTGACTTAAAGGGCCATCTGTAGGGGCAGCAGTCGCCGGTGGGGGGAGTGGTTTCCACTGAACCCATCGCCATGGTTGCAGAGAGGCAGAGCCCATGTGAACTAAGTCAGACACCATGGCTGGATTCGCGCGGCGGACAGGTGTGCACATGCCGGCTCGCCTGTTGCCAGCGGCAACCACAGGTGCAATCAGGCGAGGCCTCCATGTGGAGAGGTGCTCGAGTAGTGCCCGCATTGTCGCATTGTCTAATCATTAACACAATTAACTGGTTTCCCGCCAGCGCAATTTTCCCGAATTATGTGGCCCTCAGAGGAAGTGGCAGCTGACATAGGGGACGTCGACTGACTCAAGCTCCTCGCCAGGCTCTGACCCCCTTAAATGCCGGACACGGGGGCTGTCTGACCTCCCACGGGATGATCCTGCTCTCACACCCTGGGCACTGTACCACTGACAGACCAAGCTCCATCTGGCCCCAGTGGGGGGTAGGAGGGTTCCAGTTGGGTCCAGTCTCTCAGAGGGGAGGTACTGGAAGGGGGGAGGCTCGATGAAACAACCCCGACAGTATAAAGAGTAGAGTGAATGTGACGGTGTGGAGCCCTGGGGGTCGTTCCCATTGCGGACACCCACAGCGCAGGGACCTTTAAAGTCCTTTTTTGTCCATCCTCCCCAGGCTTTCAGTGGCGCGCCTGGGGAGTCAAAGCCACGACACCAGATACCCGTGGCTTGGCACTCACACTTAGGGACACTCGTACAGTAAAGAGCCACTTAGAGACCATTAGCCAGCCAGGTTGGGTTTCGGTCTCCAATTAACAGCCCCTTTGCAGGTGCGTGCCCCAGGTGGGGGCTTGGGCACCCCAGGGTCAGGCTGGGCTGCTTCAGCATGGATGGCTTCTCACCGGCCAGGGGTGTGCCGTTGTCGCACGATGATGATGTGTTTTGTGGGGAAAGAAAAGAGGAGTGTCCATATAGGGCTAGACAGCACCCCCCACCTCGCAGTGGGCGTTCTTCTGCTCCCGCTGCGCACTTTTCACGGCCCCCACCGCTCTATTGTGTGCCCCTGCCATACCTGAAGTCTGATGGGCTCCTTTTTTCACATAGGGACCACCTACAGTGCCTCAGTACACAGGAGGATAATGATGTCCTTTGCAGGGGGGGCGGGGGGGTGGGGGCTGAGTCAAGTGTCCCTCACCTCCGTCTGCTTATGTGAGATTAAACAGAGGTGTGGCAGCTCTGGGCCATGTGTGGTGGGGGTGGGGGGGTCAGGGTGCTGGTGTAGCCCCCTGCTCATCTAACCCCATGTAATCTCTCTCTCATTAACTCTTACACATCTCCTCTTTTAAACATGCACACGCAGCAGCCAGTCCCCCGATTCGCACACACGCTCCTATCATTTCTGATGGGGGATTATGCGACGCCTCTCAGTTTTATGTAATTAACGAGCCCTGCCGTCAAACACATGACACTCAAAAGTTGATGAAAAGCTTTTCAAGCTGATTAATTTGTAAATAAAGGTATTTGTCTTGCGGGGACGTGCTCACAATTTATGTACTTTAGGTTAGGAGTTAATATCTCAGTGGGGGCGTATGGAGAACATGCACACAGATGAATACACATGCTCCTTTGGACACGCCCTTGCGTGCTTTCGGGGGGGGGGGGTGGGGTGCTATTGGGAATCAGAGGCACAAAACGAACCTGAAGTGGCTTCTGTGCACCCGGCCTGAGTGAGATTATCTGCTTATCTCCCTGTGAACACGCCACTCTGCGGATTTGCCGGACAGGTCGGCACCAAAGATGGCGAGCATGGACCCGCTATTCTCTCCTGGGTACAGGATGGCCATGGCTCTCACCCTGCTGGCCAGGAAGGTGAATGACACGTCTCTGTGCCGCGATGCTTGTATGTGGATTTATGCCGCCATTGTGCCAGTCACCCCTGGGAACCGACAGGCAGGGGGACAGTTGGGGCGATTAAAATCCTGACAGTCCACGGATCTAGTCTCAAGATTTAAGTAGATAAGGTGCAGATGAGCGGTGAGCCGCTTGGGATGGTCAGTCAGACGTTTGCTTTGTGGAGAAGCTGTGTTGGGGGGGTGGCATGGGGTCAAAGGTCACAGAACATGGGCCGGAGAAGGGAGTGTGACAGGAGAGCGCTGATTTCAGGTGGGAGGTGTTTCAGTGTTTTTGTGTCTGTTGGGTGAAACGACAGGACTGTGGGCAGAAACAGAACCCCCACACCCCCACCCTGCACACACACAGACACACAGCGCACTGCTCCAACACACGACTCTGCACAGGACCAGCCATTTATTTTTTATTTTTTCTGTGTTCCCTGTGCCCGCATGTTATCCTCTTATCCCCACTGTTCTGGAATAGAGCGCGAGCAGCTGCAGGAGTGTAAGGCGCTAGATAATGTAGCTATTTTCTGCCTGCCCATCTTAATCTTGTTACACAAATGGTTGTGAAGTGAGTCATGAATTTTAATTTTGCCCCACACGTATTAACCCCTCTGTGTCCACCCCCTATCCCAGCTGCCCGGGCCACCCCCCCCCCCCAGCCCCATCCTCTTCTCGCTCCCTCTCTCTGCATGCCTCTCCCGGCCTGTCTGCCTGCCTCTTCACGCACTCCTCTTCCAAGAAGCTCTGGGAAGCAGCGATGAAGTAAATGACTTGCTCGTCGGCAAGGCGGCGATTAAAAGTAATGCTGATTTACGCAGCCAGCCGTGAAGCTGATTAGGTCCCTGTGACCAGGGGAACTGGCTCTGCTTGTTAAACTTTTCACCTCTGTTGGCTTTTCGGGTGTGTGGGGGGTGGGGGCTGTTTCTCCCCCAGCCCATTTTGCTTTCTGCCCTGGGATTTGAATGTGAATGTTGCCTGCCCGGCTATGGGTTTAGCACCGTGCCGGCTAGTCCTCGATTACAGAGGTCGCAGGTTCAACCACCAGGCCGGCTCTCGGTTGGGTGGGCGAAGAGATAACGCTGGAGGGTGGGGACGGGGGGGTTGGATTCAGTCTTATCGGTGGGCTTGGGAAAGAGGGGACGGTTCTTTTTAAAACTGCGTAATACTGGCAACCAGCAGGAGTTCGTTGGCGCAGATTAGGAAGCCCCCGCACCCGCCCCCACTGGTCTCGTGGCAAACAGGTCCGGCGAAGCCCAGTGCCCAAATGAGTGAATCGTTGCTTAACAGTAATGAAATTATTTAATTTCACATTTTTGTGATTAAATAAGCAAGTCAGTTGTAATTTCTTAGGTTTTTGTCGTAATTTGTTATAATTTTAATAACCACAATTTCCTTTATTGTTGCAGCTGCATCCCATTTTTCAATATTTCTCTTGCTCCCTGAATACTTCGTTGTTTCCTCCGTGCTCCCCACAGTAACTTGATAAGTATGTCTTCAACACGCTTGCACAGCCTTGGTGTGTAGCGGATCCTGATTGGTCCGGCTTGCACAGGTTTGGTGTGTAGCGGATCCTGATTGGTCCAGCTTGCACCGGCTTGGTGTGTAGCGGATCCTGATTGGGCCGTCGCTGCTCCCTGTGAAGCTAATAGGCTGAGAGGAACGCCTGGCCTTTTAGAACAAAGGACACACCTCCTGCTTCAACTTCAAATACACCTCTGGAAAAAATTGAAAGACCACAGCAAAATTTTTTATTTCACTTATTTCTCAGCTTATGGGTGTGTGTCTGGTAAAATACACATTTTTTTTTTTTACAAACTCCATCCTGGCTCTTCTCTACTTCTCATGGATGAAGGGCTTATTTCTTGCTTTATGGGTCTTCAGTCCTGCTTCTAGTGGATGTTATGAATTGTCCTAGCACTTTACACCAATTAATGTTTCCCATTCTTTTTGAAGGTCACTTGAGGTCATCCTCCGATTTATGAGGCACTATCAGATAAGTTGACTGTCATCTCTGGCATTAGAAAGTTGCTTCTGCCCTCTACCTGGCTGGTTTTTGGTTATTGCCAGTGTGTCCTGCTTCACCTTGTTCTTGTGTTCTGCTGTCTTAGAAACTTTGAGCCTGGAAGCAGCCTGCTGCTCAGTGTAGCCTTCTGCCAGCAGAATCAGAATTAAACTAGAATTTAACAGTGCTAGATATTTTTAAAATAATGAGTGGTCTCTTAATTTTTTCCTGAGCTGTATTTAATGTAGCAAGGGTGTGATGTTTCTGCCCCTGAATTTAGCAGAGGCAGATGATCATTGGGTGTTCAGGCTAGGAATAGAGCCAAATGAGAAACTGAGTCCATCACCTTTATGGGGGCGTTGTTTGGGCTAATTACCCATCATGCACTGCAGACCTGGAGCTGAAGGAGAGTTCATGTTACAGTTTTGCTGACATAATTTTATATCCAGTGATGCATGTAGGTAATTTTCCTTCCTGATTCAATATTATTTTTATAGTCATTATCAGGACCGTGTGACAAACATGGTGTAACATAATAGCTCTCTTTTCATGTGTATCTCTTGGTGTCCGATTATTGGGGGGCCTTCTCAGCCCCCCCCCTCCCCCACCCAGCCAGTGCGCTGACCTCTGACCATTGCAGATACTGCCTGTTGTGTTTCAGATGCGGAGCAGAGGGAGGGAGACGTACGACGAGAACATCCATTACCCACTCCTGCTCACTCTGACGCGGACCCCCAACCAAGGCCAGGTCCTTTAAGATGGCAGGGTGCTCCTCTCCCTCCTGCAAGCTCCCCTCCGCCCCCCACAGATCTGTGGTCTGTGCCACTGTGCCCCATCAGCTCCTTATCACAACACCATTCTGTGCCAGCGTTTTATATCACTGTATTAACAGATGTACAATTTTTGCTCTTTAAAATCATTTTGGGGTCAGTTTTATCCAGCCTTCACACCATTGTAGACTGCACCAGTATTTTCTCAAAAATATATCAAATAAAATTGATTTATTTTTGTTTTTCTTATATTTCAATCCGATCTTATATTTCTTTTTGTTTCCCTCATATTTCAATCCTAATAATAACCTGTTTTTCACTATAGATGTACATTTTCAGTTTTATTATCCAGGGTAAAAAAAGGTGCAAATTTTTGGTGCAGAATTCCGGATGAGACACCTCCCAGTGTTTTTCCCCCCCACGCACACTGTGTAATTACCGAACTGAAGGGGGTCACCAGCTGCGGGTGGTGCAGTCGTGCCATGGTCACACCGTGGTTAAACAAGGCACGACGGCAAATGGGCAACATGCAAAACCTGAGCAGCAAGGAGGGCCGTCATGGTCGTAGCCTGGGCCACAAGCCCCCGGGCCCTCAGTGTTACGCTCTGTGTTCCGCATTGGCCAAACCAGACGAGCCCTGGCACCAAGATGTGTTTATGAAGCTGCTCTGCAGCTTCATACTTTGCTTCTTCCTTCTACTGCACTGTGTATGACTCAATGATGTTGGCTGCTGTCCTCAACAGGCACGTCAGGTGAATCCAATGACTGTGAATTAAATCACTATTGAGGTATTAGAACTCATCTCCTAAGAGTATTTCTTAAGACCCGTTTCCTTACAGTTTTATTTCTTATATGTTTCTTTTTTATCTTTAATTATGGTGTTATGGTGATTAAAATTCTTTGCCTGTTACAATGTTTGAGATCAATATTTCCTTTTTTCAGGCTGCTTAAGCAGATCTGAGAAGTTACACCACTATTGGCAGGACTAAATTCCTAGTGTAAGAAAGATTGGGGCCCTGTCTTAGCCCCACTGATCAAGGTGGGTTTAGTAAACCTTTAAAGAAGAGGCAGAACAGGGTAAACTATATGTAGGCCTCAGTCCTCAGTGTGTATTTTTTTACACCCAGGAAAGTTGGAGCCAATCAGGACCCAGTTAGAAGGCCAGTCAGGTGTAGGCCTCAGTCCTAAGTGTATAGTTTCCAGCTACAGAAAAAGAGTCACTGGCCTGGGGTGAGGCTGAGGACTCGGCTCAGTCCTCCTCAGATCCTGCTATTCCACTTTTTGAAAAGAAGAAAAGAGGAGGGGAGGTCCCACCATGCCTAATTCCCTTGGGTTTTTAGGACAGGGCTGGGGGGGTGAGCGTCCAGCTCCATCTTTTGATATTTTAAACAGGCTTGTTTTCTCCTCCTCTCTAGGCCAAGAGTGAGAGACAGAGAGAGAGAGAGAGAGAGAGAGTGAGAGCTCTCCCCGTTCAGCACAAGGGCCCCATTAACTTGACCACTTGCCCTTTGCGCACAAAGCCTCGGCCAGCCCCCTGCCCCTCCCACCCAATTATGTGCGATTAGGCTCACTGCGCTGTGTCAAGATGCAGGAGGGCACTGCCAGAGCATTATCTGTTTAGGGGTACAGTCCTGCTCTCGGGGCCCTACACGGACTGACAGCTGGGGTTAGGGGTGAGGGGAGGGAACAGAGAGGAGAGGCCGTGGGACAGTCGTCCCGACTCAAGCCAAAAACTCACCTTCTCAGACTGTACCCCAGCCCTGAATGCTGAGGGTCTTCTCAGTGTTGCCTCCCCCAAGGTTTAATGTTTTGAGCATGTTATATTTTAAATTTGCTGAGGGGGGGGGAAATGTCTCTTGGAGTCATTGGACAGCCCGTCCTCCTCTGGAAGGTTATTATAATATTGTGATTTTAGGGCACATGTAGCGAAATCACGCTAAAGTTTAAAGGATGACTGTTTCTAAGCACCAAGTCTTGTGTCTCATCAGTGGATGCATGAGGAGGGGGGGTTGGGTAGGTCCAGTTGGGTATTGACACTCCCAGGCAGACACAGTTTCAGCCTTCCTCAGTGTCACCAACATCGGAGAAACAGACAGTGAGTTAATACAACGCCGGAATTCTCACCAGCCATGGTCCTGCCACGGAAACAGCCATATCCCAGGGAACAGATGATCTATCACTGGCCAGAGGCTGCCATGCTGGGTGTAATCAGAGGGCCACACTTTGCAACATCGAAAGGCCCCTTTAACCGGTTTCACTGCCTTCCTGCCCAAGCTGATGCCAAATTTAGTGCCCATGAGGTCAGATGGTTTCGAACCCGTGCCACGGCACCAACATGTTACCCTGGAAGCTCAGGGTACAGTGAATATCACATGATTCTGAACCTGGGGCTGCCAGCTACTATCAGATACCCACACTTGAGTACCCGGCACTAATTCCCAGTCCTATACATCAGCGCCAGGGACGCTCGTAAATACTGGGCAGCCAAGAGCTTTCAGGGAGGTGGGGGGTTGCTTTCGTTTGTTTCTTTTTTCAGCGGAGGGTCAGCTTTGTTTGCCTTTTCCTTTGCGAATAAGGTGACTGCATCACCCTCAGAGGGTTAATCCATTTCAAATGAGTGAATGTTCTCAGTTTGTTTACCTTGTTGCTATTTTTTTAAAACTGTCATCGGTGATTTTCCTCAATTATTTCTTCTTCTACAGTAAGTATAAAGCAACAATAATCATCTCAACAGACCATAGTCTTTATAAGACTTTGTAGAATTGATTCATTATTCCTGTTTTTTTGCCCATCATCCTTATTTTAGTTTAGGTAGCTTGAGGGATATGAATAAACCTTTTAACCACTCATTCAGATAATCAGTGTCCATAAATTATCAGCTCTGAACAGCAGGTCTGTACCACCAAGTCCTCTCAGCTTCATCCGGTCGCCCGAGCAACAGCCTGACCTTCATCCACCCTCTCGCCCCCTCGAGGCCCCATGATTGGTTAATGAGCCACTTCCTATGATGTCCAGCAACAAGTGGCTGGCCCTCCAGGCCACTCCTCTGAAGGTCAGACAGGTGGCGTGATTAAATTACCTGAAGGACCCGCAAGACTTTACCTTAGAATGTATCGTAGACAGTTTTCACAGAGGCTGCCCCTGCACAGGAACCTTTTTAATGTAGCTATTAGCTTACGATTTTTAAACGAGCCGAGCCGTGAATTCAAGGTCATTTGCACTCGATACATATGGCTTGTCGCTGGAAACGCTACAAACCGGCATCTTGCTCTCTTCAGCAATCGTGAGCCGCAAATGACTGTTGTTTGGTGCAGCAAACAGAGAGGGGAAAATTGGTTTTAATTAGCACCTTGGTTAGAACCACTGATTAGAGCGCCTTGGTTTTGGCTGGGGGGGGTGTCAGCTGCACGCTTCTGTTCCCTTCCTGACAGAGAGGACTCCTGTTGTTTCCCACAAATGGCAGATGATGCTGGAGCGAGAGAAGTTTGTCAAGCAACAATTTGCAATATTGAGGAACCGTGGCAGAAAACGTCTCCACGGGAGGCCCCAAACACCAATCATGTATTTAAAACCACGAGGGAAACGGGCATCTCTGCTGGAGACAGGAGTGATACTTTATTTTATGACGACCCGCCACTTGCAAATAGAAAACTCGGAAGATTCATGTCGGCTTACGTGCTACGGATCTGTACCGACCCTTCGCTCACTGGTTTAAAGCACTGCCCTTTTGCGCTTTCTGCAAGTTGTAAACGGTTAATGTGCAGTCGGACATATTTACGGACAATCCTCGTGCCACAGACTCGGGTGTCAGGCCCCCGTGGCAGTCATGAGATGCAAAGGCTGTGAGTTTGGATCCCCTGAGGGCTTCTGCCCCACAGCACCATCCTTAATCCAAATTGCTTCAGCTAATTATCCAGATGTTCATTAGATAAAATTTGCAAATTATGAAAATTGCCCCGGATAAGAAAATATCAACAACAAAGAAAAAAGCGCTTGGAGTGTGCTTCCGTGTGTGTATGTATTACTTGCAGTGTGATGTATATTATTTATATATATTGTTTATATATTGGAGAACATGGCCCCATTTCTGGCCTATATTTTTAATTCTGTTAAATGGCTAAACGAAGGCAGCCGGGAGGGTGGGGGGGGGCGGGCGAGCTGTTTTGCTCTTTCTACCCACATTGCTCTGTTAATCACCTGTTTGATGATGTTAATTGGGCTCCCACTGCTGCACTAATTGATAACGCCATCGCCGTTGACAACGGGAAATGCGGTTTCTAAGAGCCTGGGAATGCAAGCCCTCAGCTTTTCAGTGTGCGACCGAAATATTTTCAGTATTATTATGTTTTTAATTGTATTACATGCTTTTGTTTCTTCATTATCTACTGTTTTCACGATCATCATAATACCAGGATTTAATAAACTCCTGGAAATTATCTTATCTTGCTTTTATGAGGTGGTTCACAGAAACGTACATTGTTTAGTACCTTTAAACTATAATAAAAATTGGCTTTTAATACATTTTTTGTGAGTTCATGGGAGAAGGATAGGAGGAAAGAAAGAGCAAGGAGGAAGAAAGTTGGGTGCAGTGGGAAGGAGAAAAGAGTAATGGGGGAGTGGAGGAGGAGAAGGTACAAGGTGGAGAGGGAGGAAAAGTGGAAGAGTGAAGGGAAGTAAAGGGAAAGGGGTATGATGGAGAGAAAATGGAACTGAGATTACATGCGGCTATGTGAGACACAGCCGGCGCTATAATTACACCAAATGCACCTGATCACATCGCCAGCTCTTGTCATTTTTTGTGAGTTCATGGGAGAAGGATAGGAAGAAAGAAAGAGCAAGGAGGAAGAAAGTTGGGTGCAGTGGGAAGGAGAAAAGAGTAATGGGGGAGAGGAGGAGGAGAAGATACAAGGTGGAGAGGGAGGAAAAGTGGAAGAGTGAAGGGAAGTAAAGGGAAAGGGGTATGATGGAGAGAGTACAGGATGATGCAGTGAGTGGAAGAAGGAGAAAGGGGTAATGATGGAGTGAGGGGAAGAAATAGAAAGGGTGATGATGGAGTGAGGGGAAGAAGGAGTAAGAGGGTGATGGAGTGAGGGGAAGAAGGGGAAAGGGGGTGATGAGTGAGGGGAAGAAGGAGAAAGGGTGATGATGGAGTGAGGGGAAGAAGGGGAAAGGAGGTGATGATGGAGTGAGGGGAAGAAGTAGAAAGGGTGATGAAGGAGTAAGGGGAAGGAGAAAGGGTGATGGGGTGAGGGGAAGAAGGAGAAAGGGTGATGATGGAGTATAGGGAAGAAGGGGAAAGGGTGATGAAGTGAGGGGAAGAAGGAGAAAGGGGTAATAGTGGAGTGAGGAGAAGGAGAAAGGGTAATGGTGGAGTGAAGGGAAGGAGGAGAAAGAGGGTGATGGTGGAGTGAGGGGAAGAATGAGAAAGGGTCATGATGAAGTGAAGGGAATAAGGAGAAAGATGATGGAATGAGAGGAAGAAGGAGAAAGATGTTGAGTGAGGGGAAGGAGGGGGGAGATGATGGAGTGAGGGGGAGAATGGAAAAGGGGGGGTGATAGAAGGAGTCGAAAAAGGATAAAGAAGGGATGATGGAGGGGGGGAAGAAGAGAGACAGGGCATTAAGGAGTGAGGGAAGAAGAGAGAGGGGGAATGATGGAGTGACGACGTGAGGGGGGGCTGCAGGGCTGATGGAGTGTCCCATCCCAGCATGCCACAGGCGGGCGTCCTTCCTGCCTAATGACAGGCCTGGTTCCACTGGCAGCGGCACACGGGGCCCCACCTCGCTAATGGGGCCCGCTGGAGTGACCGCCGCAGCTTAATGTCCAGCTCGCCTGGGAGAGAAAGCCTTGCAGGTTACCGTAATGGCCGCGCCGGCGGGAGAAAATTACCGGTCACGCCAAGGGATCGAGGTGCACGAGTAAAGCATTCTGCCACTTAAGCCCCCACCATTATGGACTCCCTGCCCCAGCCTTCATCGGCGTCTCCCCAGAAGCTGCCTCCTCAGAAGGCTCTGATCCATTATCCGCTATGGCAGCCCCCCCCAGCACCCCCGTGCCGAGCCTCCTCAACTCCTCCTCTGGATCAGGCAGACTCGATGCTCAGGCTGCTATAACATAATAGAGAGTAGCCTATTTGCATGGATGGAGAGAGAATATAATGTCTGTCTGGTTTGGTAAGGAATTTGGTGCAATTTTGTACAGTATGGTGCAGTATTTCATAGTTTGGTACAATATGGTACAGTATGGCAGAGTTTTACTCATTCTGATACTCCTCCAGACGTCAGATACAAACAAAAGTATGTGAGAAAGAGCCTGGCACGTCGGCACAGGCAGAGTTTGTCCTTGCCAGTGCCAGGGCACCACACCAGGTCTGCCGGCTGATCTAATTGGGCCCACAACACACCCCCACCACCTTTGCAAAAACACATTTTTAAAAGACAACAACATAATGTGGCTGAAAATAATGGGGTAAATGTGTAACGCTGAGGTACCAGAACCTGGCCGCTTCCCCATCCAGCTATTAACCACAAAGCAAAATGAAAAGAAAATGGAACTGAGATTACATGCGGCTATGTGAGACACAGCCGGCGCTATAATTACACCAAATGCACCTGATCACATCGCCAGCTCTTGTCAGGGGAGGAGTCGAGCTTAGCAGGGTTACATTAGGGTAAGTAATGCCATGCGGTTTAATTAAATGCCACACCTCCCGCCATCTTTTGGTTCTGGGTAAAATCTCATCTTTTTCTGCTTCTTAAATGGCGACCTTTTTTGCAAAGGTGCTGTCAGTCCATGTAACACACATGCTCGCCAAGGCATATGAGAAGACATGTGAGGAGAGCTGAAAACGCCCCCCCACCCTGCCCTGCCTCACCCTGGACCTGTATATGAGAGTGTCCAACACTGAAAAGGGAAAAAATAAAACAGCAAAACTTTGATGCAAATAAAAATGTGAAGTTCAGCCAAATCCGGCTGTTTTTTTGATGTTTTGCTAGACATTACAGCGACTTCCTGCCAGGGTAGGCTTCAACTTCCTGTTTGGGGGGGAGGTGGGCGGTGGTGGGAAGTCCTGGGCCAAATAATGTTGTTACTGGTAGCTCACCTTTATGCTCCCCCACCTTCCCGTCTGTAATTGTCCCTTGGTCTGTCTCCCGGGTGCCCTAGATGACCTGACTTGATAAGCCCCTCCCCCCCGGCCCCAGCAGGATCACGTGTCTCTTCTCGCCCCGGTCACGCCAGTGAAAGTTTGCCCCACGGCTGAGCCTTCTGGCTCCCGTGACCATCTGTGGTTGCTGAGACAATGGCATCTCTGGACCCGGCAACCCGCTGCCACCACACCTAGTGTGTTTTCTGAGTCTTGTGACACAGCGCCGCAAAATCACTGCCGAGTTTAGCTGGCGACGGCAAACGACGGGGGAGCCATCGCCGTGACATCGGGATGCACGTCGGGGTGAGATTATCTCAGCGCTCGCAGAACTCCCCGCCGCCACGCTTATCGTTTTTCCCGGCTCCCGCCGCTTTCGACACAGCGGGCCCGGACCTTTCCGGCAGGTGTTAAACCCTGATCTTAAAATCCCCCCCTTCCTCCCAGCTCCAGAGGTCCGGTAGCGAGACGAGTGTCTCCCCCCACTAGCGTAGGAGGATTAACCCAGGGGATGAGAGAGGCAGAGGACGGGCCCCAGGATCGGCGTGGGCTCTGCGGCCGGATGCCACAGATTCAGACAGGTCTCTCTGCACGCGATGTCATCAAATGGGCAGCACACAATGCAGAGCAATACAATGCGCTGCCTTCAATTTGTGGAAGCATTAGCTCACACAGGAGGCTTGCTCTCTTCATAAAGGATGTTTATTCACTCATGTTCAAGGTTTTTTATGTCTTTGGCAAAAGTCATGAATGAAATATAAGATTCAAGAGGGAAGTCTGGCACCTCGTTGTCCAGTGAGACGAGATGTAAACAGATGACGCTGAGCTCCAGCTCCCCCTGCCTCCTTCCTTGCTCCCACTCTGGATAAGCTCGTTCTTCTCATCATAGGTCATAGGTCAAGTGTCACCCAGCTGTTTGCCGCAGGCGACCCAATTCCGGCTGCTCCCACTAAGGAACGGTGACATCCCCGGGCCAAGCGGTGAGTAGACATTGGCACCATTGCCTCCTTAACCCCCCCCCCCTCCCCGGCGATGATCGTCCCACTAATGCTTGATCTGTGAAAAGCAAAGGCATTCAGCTGACTGAGCGAGGAATTGGGAAGGGGGGGAAGGGGCTGATGTCTTTGTGAAAGAAATCAACTGAAAAAGAAGGTTTCAGTGAGAAAGGGCCTGTCACAGACCTCAATAGTAACATTATGTAAATCTCTGTCGTTCCTGATGTAAAACTGAAAAGAACTACATTAATGTCTTGTATATATTTAAAAAGCACCCGGCTACTCTCAATGGTGGCATATCTAGTAATCACGCTGACAAATTAATGGTAGAGAATTAGTTGTACATTAAAAGTGTATTATGCAGCGTCCTGGCACATAAAATTACTCCAAATAGTCAGAGAATAAGTGTAAATTAATTCCTCATGCTGGTTTGGCAGGCATCTGATTGCCATCTTTGGACGTGGAACCATCAAAGCAGAGTAAGTGCTTGTGTGGTACCTCCAAACGCACTGAGAAGCTGTAATGAGAGACTCGGAGAAGCAACGGCTGGCGACTTGGGGCCGCCAGAGCACCTGCGCCGTGATAGGCCATCGGGTGGGGGCGGGAGGGCGGGGGGGGGGCATGAACCGAACCATCACCCTCTCAATTTGTCATTGTTTTTTTTTATTTTTTTGAATACATCACTTCTGAGGTTGTTACCCATAATTTGCCCAGCACGGTTAACAAAAGAAAAATTAAGAGACGTCAAGCTACGAATTGTCACCTGGTAGGGTTAACCCTGTCACATGGGGAATGGGGGCATCCAAGGAAGACCATTATTCTCCATGCCGCCCCCCGCTGTTGGGTGTGGGCGATACACACAGGATACACATTAAGTGAACCTCAATAGGCTGCGAGAATGAAAGACAGGGTCTTGTCATCTGAACAATGAGACCCGGCCAGGGAGTTGATGTTTTGGGTGTCGCAGACCTAAAAATGTGACCTCTAACCTCTGGCGCAAAAATTGCAGTTTCATACGAGAAGAGAGCTCCTGATATCATTTCAGTGCTTGAGGTTTCACCTCCTCACCAGTTCCCAAGCCAGTCCAAAAGACACTCGGGACTCTTATGGATCGTGTTTCGCTTTTTCTCTCCCAAGATGTAAACACATATACTGTACATCCATTTCCGTAAAGTCATGTTTATGTTCAGAAATGTGCGAATGCCTCCCCGAGCCCCCCGTTGTAATTTTGAGCGCCATGAAATAAACCGATTATTTGAGCGGGGAGAGAGACGTGGCGGGGAGAGAGACACGGCGGGGAGAGGCCGGTGTGAGCCGCGGATACCGCTTTTCTCTGCTCGCAGCCTAAAATGTAATTCAGATGTCAAAACGGCGCCCATCGCCCTCGGCTGCGACACAATGCCTCTTTTTCCGCCGCTCCTTTTGTTTGCCGCTCAGCTCTTTTATCTACAAGACATCGGAGGGAGGGATGAAAAGATGACAAATTTTTTTAAAGCTATCCTCCGTGTCCTAACTGGAGTGCTTGTCACTTTGCCGCCATGTGGTGACAGTTCCCCACAGCAGATGGCTGACGCCGGTGGCCGCCGCGCCGAGCTGTGTCCGTAAGCAGCAGAGACCGTTGGCCAAAACGTCCCTCGAAATGACGCCCGTCACCAGCTACGGTCTACCACACAATACGCCGTTTTTTTCTTTGCCTTTGACTTCTCCACTCCACATCCCTCCATCTTATCACCTCCTACTGAGAGAAAGTGGTGAGGCCAGAGGAGATAGAAGTGATGGAGAATTGTATGTGTATGGCAAGGGGGGGTGTTCAGGATGGGGGGGTGGTTTCTATAAGGATATTTCTGAGAACTATTCATAAATTTAATTAATGTTATCACTATCAATTGTTTCCAACGTTAGCCGTGATCACGGAGGATATCCGGAGAGCCGGCTGTCTCCCGGCTTGAATGGCCCTGGGTCCCAGGGCTCAGTTCCGGACCTCCAGACCCATGCTGGGTCACTAATCAGAACCACATTCTGGAAGGCTGAATGGGCGACCCAACACAATGGTCCCCGGGAGCCAGGGCTGCGGTGGCCTCGGCTGGACATGCCCGCCTTTAGGGCCATTCAGAGCGGACCAGCGGGTGCACAAAAGCACAACGGAAATTGAGGTAACTTTTAGGGTGGCCTGTAGCTCTCTTCAATGCCCAACGGTCTTACAAGAGGACAAGAGGGCACTAATTGTGAACAGGAAGGTATTGTTCGGGGGGGGGGAGCAAAAACGTGAAGAGGAGGAGGGACTAAGGGTAAGGTGATGAGGGTGTGCGTGGGGGGGCACCGGATCTCTTGTTTTTGGCGGCTGATGTGTTCTCTTGTGTACCCCATGAAAACAAAAAGAACCAGGGGCATTTATCCCCCCCTCCCCCCCCCCCCCCCGCCCACTCCTGTTAATTGTGTCCTTCCCCAGGATTCAGCTAGTTGCTTAAGACCCCACAAAAGTCCTTGGGATGCCTGGAGACACGAGAATAAGGCCGTCAGGGGACACAAAAAGCAAACCGGGGCTTTGGACATGTTTGTTCAACAGAATGGGAGTCATTACAGTCCTGCTGGCCCGCCTCACCCCCGCCCCGCTGCACCGGACTCACCAGTGGTGATGTGCCACATCCAGAGCTGCTCGTCCGACTGCTCTCTGGGCAGATCTCCAGATTCGCTCCAGCAGCCTCGCTGTCGCTCCTGCCAGACGTTCCCTCCCAGATGGACGAGCGCATCTTGTTTGTTTATTGAGAGTAAAGTTAGCGACTTGCTAAAGGCTTGGGGGGTGGGTGGGGGGGGTGTTGGGGAGCTGGCGAGGCCTTTCGCAGAGCAAACGGTGACGCACGACGGCGCCTTGTTTGCACTGGGGTGAAGTTGCTGCACTTGTGCTAAGTGGCCCATTGCGCTGAGGCTGTGTACCGGCTGGAGCTTCCCTAAATAATGTCCTTAAACAGTGCCCTTTGTGCACCCTGCTATTCTCAGCCTTTAAAATTACGCTCCTTTTTTTCGCCTCTTTTTTTTTTCGATAACCCACCATGTGAAGTGGTTCATTACTGTGGCGTTCTGTCCCCCCCCCCACCAGCTCCGCCCTTCCACGACGTGGCCCTGACCGTTCCCGACACTCGAGGACTGTAACTCCGTGAAGGGGGGGGGGGGCGAGGAGGAGGGTCTCGTTAGCACTTCCTATGCGAAATTAGCAGCTTTCTAGAAAGGTACAACTCCAATTACCATGCATTGTGAGGACACGCAGAGGCGCCACAATGCGGCCAGCAACGCTTGCAATACTCTGTACCTCCAGAGTTACTTTCCTAATTAAGACTGAAGGCCCTCTTCTCTCCTTCCTGAGTGCATCTATTTACCATGCTCTGTGGCCCTCCTCTCCGCCCTCACTCTTTCCCCCTCTCTCTCCCTCTACCCCCCCCCCCCCCCCCCAAACGCCGCACCCCCCCCCCCAAGGGCGGTTTGGGGCCGGCTTGCCCATGGACAGGCGTCCGGGTTCCC
>JAAGVU020000111.1:152211-168328 GCA_011763525.2 Mormyrus iriodes | reverse complement strand
TTCCGCTTTTTCCCCTGCTCTTCGTCCCTCCTCCCCGCCATCACTCTTTCCCCCTCCCCACCCCCCCCACCCCCCCCCCCCCCAAAATGCAGCCCCGCACCACAGAAGTGCTGTTTGAGGCCGGCTTGCCCATGGACAGGCTTGCGTGTTCCCAATCGCCCCCCCGGGTCTTTTCCGGGGGCTGTCAGAGCCCTGCTTCACCTGCATTGTTCCCACTTTCTGAATTGTCCCAGCTCAAAGGTGGCGGGATGAACAACAGGCCACAAAAAAGTAATGGGGGGGTTGGGGGGCACATCCTTGGGAGTCTAATGATGGACAAAAAGAAAAATATTTATTGCCTTTGACAGTTTGAGAAGGAGCAAAAAAATGCATGGGTGGATAAAGTTTCCCTGGTGGCAGGAGTGGAGGGGGGGGGTACTGGGTCTGGGTGCATCCAACCAGGGCAGTTAATGGCCCCATCCAACAGGCTTGTAAGCTCTGATATTAATGGCCTGCATTCGCGGTAGGTACAGGTACTGAACAGCAAGTAAGCTGTAGCTAGGAGAGGCTTGTTTTTCCCCTTAACTCTGACAAATCAGAGTTTGCCAACAGCCCGGTACCTGCTGAATCCTCCGCCAGACCTTCTCAGCCCTGTCCCATGGCATATGACTTTCCCCCAACTGTGGTTTGTCATTTGTAATGATGGAACAGGACAGAAATAATAGCTTCCCGGGCAAAAGGCTGAACGGCCATAATGTCATGTACAGCGTAACGCAAAATGAGTCATAAAAAAGTTATATCCCGTACAATACTTATTTTTAACAATTGCTTAATTACAGCCATTTAAGAAAGCCGACATTAAAATGAGTGACATCTCTAGATTTTATTGTGGCGAGGTATTCAATTTAATTAATCTCTCAGATATTAAATATACGCAATTACTCCTAGAAATGTTTCTCACGGAAAACAACACCCGGCTTTATCCCGTTGAAATCCATTATAATCACATTAATTCAATAACATTTAATTGAAACAACTGTAACTCCTTCAACTGCCATGAAAAGGGAAAGACGGTACAATGGATGCGTCTCTAAATGTCACGGCTTATAACAATATCTGCTATCACAGAAATCCTAAACAAGATTAGGCAGAGAGACTCAAGACTTATCTCTGGGCGAAAACAAAGTATTAAACACGTCATACTTTAATGCGGTTATGCAGATGTGCATGATTCGCGCGGTGTTGTTTTCAGAAACTGTAAGAAAGGCGCGGCTGAGATTAGAAGACAGAGAGGCCGGGCTACATTTTACTAGATTTATTCCTTATACTAGGAGCCGCGCATTAAAAACCTTAACAAACCTTAACTTTAACAAAAACCTTTGGTCGACGGTTGAAGCGTTTGTTGTTATTACTATTTTCCCCACATTTATTAGCTTCATTATGTATAATGTGATATTTACGATATTTTAATTTTTAAAGAATAAAACGTAAAATGATATGTTAAGAATAGCGCGATCTGTGCTGCAGTTTTAAACGCTTAATATTATAGCTTCACAGCGTATATGCTATTCCTTAATATCCCCATTCAATGTCAGGCAACGCCGTCTTTAGTGGGCTATTTCTGTTCTGAATATGATCTGTTATGCATTTACCACCGCTTTTCTGTCTCGTTGCTTCAGCCGTTAGCTTTGTTGTATCTTTTGCTACTGAGTTTATTTATCCATGCCATTTCTGTTTTACACACCTTTAACTTCCCAGGTCAGTTTGGAGCCAATAACACAATGAGATTATGTATTGCATTTTTAGACACAAGACCGACGAGTCAAGTAAAATACAACAGAAAGTATAATGACTTGATTTATATAATTATAGCCTGATGTGCCATTTAAATACATTGTGAAAAACAAATCACATGTCTATTCTTTAACGCGACGGTGCATGGCCATTTACAGGGAATAAAAAGACGGTACCTGTATTTTCCAGTAATTGTTCCACCTATCCCTAATTTATATATCCAAGGACGCCAGTCTTTCAGGCCAAATTCTAAACAAAAAGGGGAACATTAAGACTTACCCAATATTGTGACCGTAAATTTATTTGTTCGCATTTGAAATGTGCTGTAAACCGAGTATCCTACGAAAGGGTCTTAAGGGTGGGATTTTGGCACATCTGAGCGGCTCGTAGATTGTGCTAGACCAGAATACCTGCTTTCGGCCGTGAGGATTGCAATTCTTATTTTACCCAGATTTGATCCTGTCCATAATTTCACACAAAATACATAACTGTAGAAGTAATGATTATTCGCCTATAACCAGTATGTTACAAAATACACAGGACAATACAGTGGTTTATATATGAATTGTCATACTTTTTAAAGTAATTATTGTATGTCACAAGTAAAACATAGGCTCGCATGTTTTGCGCAATAGCTTATTCTTACAGTAGGCCTATAGACTTCCGCTAGTCCTAATAATCATAATATAGCCTAATAAATGTAATAATATCAGGAGTAACACCAATCAATATTAAACATTATTAATGTTTAATGATTAAAATGATAATTGAAACAATTTGAAGTAAACTGACAATAATTAAAATATGATTTAATCTAGCTGTCGTGACACTATGCTATCGAAACTCACTAATTTTATTAAATCGTATGTATGTGTTTTTAATTTATTTCATAATGAAATGTCCTATTCAATTTTGAGAAACGAGGAGAAAAATAAACAATAAGATATCGAAATGGATTATGTCATTCCAGTTCTCAGCCTTTCCACGCACTTCAAATGTCTGGGATCACGACCTGAAAATAATAACCATCACATATGTAACAAGCTTTAGAATAGCACAAGATATAGCTAATGATATGGAAGGAAGTTATCTCTGGTGCACCTAACGGGTTAATAATATGTATAATAAAATATTTACGTTCTGAGCGCACATAAAACTTCCAATATAGGACAAATCGAGAAACAGAAAAACGAGAATAGTACTCGGTAAAGTTCAGGCCACTAAACGGAACACACACACACACACAAAAAAAAAAACAAATAACCCACAACGCACAGAATAAGGTGTTTTTAGAGGAAAAAACGTTGCGTGTTCGCGTTTGCGTGCATGTTTCATAGACTATCCAGTGCACCATACAAAACATAAGAAAGCAGGGATGCATCTTAAATTGCCTTTATTGAAATTGCACGTCCCCGTGTCACGTACCCCCTACGACATCTTCATGACGCTCCAAATGCGTCTATTTGCATCAACTGCGTTGCTTTAAAGAAACATTTAACTCGTTTGAGTGAGGACGGGTAATGTGATTTGTTGATGGGACTTCATATATTACAGCGAGCCGCTGACAGATCCAGCATTAGGGCAGACGGCTGAATTTTCTCCCTCACTGCATTTTAACAACGTCGGGCAGACGGAGCATTAGAAGAGATCAGGACGGGATAAAAAGAACAAGGGATCGCTGAACGCCGTTGTCTCTGAAACCAGTGGCGAGTCTCTTTCCGATCGAGAAATAACCAAATGACATTACGATTTAACGCTGTTATTTTCAGTGAATTGGATATTGACCTTTTCTCTGAAAACATGAAAAAACAGTCCTGCAATAAAATTACAGTCATCGACGTACAATACTTCAGTGAATTCAAATAGATTGTTTTTATCTATTAGGTTTACTGCATTAGGGATAAGTAGGCTAGAAGAGACTTTTTTTGTCTTTTGGCTCGTTACTAGCTTCGGCTATGTGAATCATGTGAATAAATGAGTGAATAATTTAAAGGACGTGAAAGTAAAGCCCAGATTTAACCGTCGCCCAGCCTTAATTCAGCTAGTTTGATTATTCTGCTCCAGCGCACAGTGACTGCACTGGGATGAGTCTGCGTTTCTTTGTTGGTAGATTAGCGGCAGATTCTGGGTCATTATGGATTCAGAAAAATAGCAGTGGTTGCAGGAAGCCGTATAAAAATTGGACGCGGGCAGTAGAGAACCACATTTCGCCCCCACTGTCAACGGCGTGGACGCGCACCTCGCATCCACTTGAGGTGTGGGAACCTGAAGGTTTCATCGGGAAAAATGGTCATAAACTGTTAGTATTAATCACATAAATAAACACCCACTAAATAATTACAATTTATCAGTATAGTAGAAGAAGCATACTTCTTAATAAAATAACTTGTAAAATGTGCTGTAATTCATTTTACAAGATTATTCAATAGGCAGTTTATATAAATGTGTTTCAGCTGAATAACGATTAGGCCTACAGTATTCTGCTTTTACGTACCTCGGTTATATAAATAGCCTACGGATGACAATTACCCATAGAATGATCTGTAGTGAAAATGAAATACAAATGTCAGGGAAAAAATGCTTTCTCTCCACCGTATTTTACATTCACTTTGGGAAACGTCTGCACGCCAGAATTCAGCGGCGGTTCACGATGTTATCATAGTTTGTCCGCTCGGGTTAATTTTAGAGAAAAATTAATTTTCAAATCCAGGCAATTAAGGTAATATAAAAGACGGCGTCCTATTCACTTCTAGTCGGCCTGAATATTTACATCGCAGGCCAATAACATAATTTTACAACAACTATTGTAAGAATTTGCCCATTGGTCTGAGGCGTAATAGAGGAAAAGAATGAGGGGTATGGTGGGGGGCACTTCAGATATGTAATTATCCAAGAAGCAGAACTATTGTAAGGGGGGGAAAAGTCAGACGTGTGTGGGGGACAATCTGTTGTTGATAGAGAACACTGCCCGGCCAATGTGATACTCATGCGGCCGTGCCAAATATTTGTGCTTATTTAAACGTATAAATAATTTTTAAACAGTGTAAAGACGCAAGCAGAGAGACAAAATGCAATTTGTATGTAAATGCGCTTGTACTGTGATTTTAAAACGCGGACTTCCGGTTTGCATTTCAGTAACCTTAACTAAAGGAAGAGGAACCCAATACAATTAAGCGATGGAAACGGATCAAAACAGCGAGAAAAGGCCAGAAAATGGGCTCCGTTTCTGTGCATAAATTCATACTAATATGTGTGCCTTGTGCAGAATCCGTTTGCCGCGGGAAAGCGATAGGTTACATTAACCCATAACCACACATTTAAACTTCGCTTTTATTTAGAAGCCACGGTAGACTTTAATTATCTTAACGCAACACGGGAAAGGTAAGGCCTCTTGATTTAAGTAATTGTGGCTGTGTCGTAACCCGACTTGACATTTCCCTTAAAGTATAATTTTAGTTCCTTGTAATCTTAATAATGTCATATCACACTTAAAATAGTGAATCGCCTTAATTCCAATTAATCTTTTGGTTTTCAAAAAGTGGCTTAAAAGTACAGCTGCTAGATTTACAATATCCCACACATTAACATATAGAGTGTTAACCATGCATTTCCTGATGTAACATAGGCTTATACAAACCTTAATGGAAATTGTAGTGGTAATTGAGCATGTTAATGTGTGTCTTTGTTATGATTTTAATTGGTAAATATTAAACACAGGTTTGCAATAACGCTTATATTTTGTGTCATTATCAAAGAAGGAATGAGTAACAAATCAATGTATTCATATTCGGGAAGCATGTGTACACACAAGAGTTGTGGGGTAGTGATGTCAATGTGTTTTCCGATGCTGAATTTGAAGGTCGATAAGAGTGGATCATGGGTCACGGTGGTCACTGACATAGTCACAAGTGATAACGCCTTTACTGCCATTGAAATTCTAAACTCTTATTTTATTATTTTATTCTGTAGTTTTGATAACACTGGGAGCCACTGGGCAGAGTTCCCCATAATGTATTTTTGTAATGCTTTTTCCCACATATATCATTCTTGTGTCCTGTGTTCCTTGGGATAGACTCCAGGCTCGATGTGGCCATGGACTCAATAAGCAACTATGGAAAATGGATGGATGTAATACTGTGGGGTAGATTAGGTACAATATGCCAAACACCACATTAAGCGTCGTCTCAGAAAATCTGTGTGGTTAGTGTTGGTGGGGGTGACGTGGAATTGCTCTTTGGGATATAGCATCCCCAATCAGCTTATGGCAAATCTGTAAAATACCAATGACAATAATAATATAATTCTAATAATAATACTAAGGACAAGCAGTGGCTTAGTAACGATGATGATTGCCTTGCCAAAATGAATTTTTGCTTGTTTTCAGATTCATTCGAAAATGTCTTCACAGTTTGTTCCCACTGTTGGGCTACAGAAACCTGCCTTTTCTGTGCAACACTGTAGCTAATATCTGCCCCGCTGGAAGGTGTCCATTTTGTAGCATTGCTGCAATGCTGAAACTTATAGGCTTGTTATGCTGTATGCATACTGTTTACACCAAAATGGAGGACTGCAGGAACTTTGTAGAGCTATCAGAGATGCTGTGCTATGGACTTGGGTCTTCTGGCCATGCTGGTAAGGCTGCTTTCCTCAGTACTTCTAGTGTCAGTTGTAGTCATTGATATGCCAGTGTACTTTGTTATTAAACAGGCTTAACCTTGTGTACTTTATACCGTAAATTGAAATCTGTGAGTCTTTTAACCAGGAGATTGCAGAGGCCTGATTTTTGCGTTTTGAAGGTACGATAGTTATGAAATCTTCTCTAGAATGATGATTGCTCAGTGATGAGACCTCTACTGTTCCCTTCTTGTATCCTTTTTTCTTCATGCTCCTCCTGTTAAGTTCTCAGAAGTAGTAGACCTTGGGGAAGCAGACAGCGGAGAGGAAGTTTACTTTGTGTTGCCTGTAGAGGTTAACATCCGGCACCTCCTAACACCAGCAGTGGCATGGACTCTGGAGTCAAGAATATAGGAAACCCCTGGGGTGAAAATATTTGCAAATAAGCAATTGGAAAGTCGTCAAGCTTTCAGAACCGTTCAAATTCTAGAAATGGGCTTGACCAGCCCCCCCTCCTCTGAACCAGGGCAGTACGAGAAAAGATGACGACTTGCCACAGGAAAGGGGACCCACCCTCTCCAGGTCCCGTCCTGCGGCTTTGCGGTGGAGGAATTGCCTTTATCGATCCGACAGGGAAGCTCTGGCAGAAAGCCAGTTTGAGGTTTAACAGGGCATCATTACACCGTGAAATACGCACTCCCACCTGTCACTGCTGACTCCACTGTCCCTTTAACAGTGTGAAAAATCTGCCAGTAGCGCAGAGAGGCAGCTCCCAACTGTGCTCCAGGCATTTAAAAATGACTCATATTTACATTTATTTATTTTAACAGGCCGGTTATGGTGGTTTATTTGCCAGAGGAAATCCGAATATACACAGATACACAAACTTAATTTTGTTGTACTAGGCTGAGCTTGATGGCATGTTGGCCTCATCAAAGCACTGTGAAAATCTAGCCCTGGGAATTTGCCAGAAGAACATAACTGTTTCATTTTATTTATTCATATGCAGTTGCCCCCTTGGTAAAGCTATACCACAACTCTCCCAGAAAGGTCACATTTTAAGGGAATTAATGCACTGTTGTCATATCTTACTGCTTTTACGACTGGCTATAACTCTTTTGAAGAAGTTGAGGAAACTGGCAAATGATAACACAAGTTGTTTGATAAAATCTATTTGACTGTAATTAAATACTGAAATACCTCTATCTTCACAGTATACTGCAGTGTTGTAAATTCAGTGCCGAAGTCAGTACTGTACAGAAGCCTTAGGCAGTCAAAAGAAATGTTTAAATTTATTTATCTGGGTAGGAAGTGTATATTTGCTCAGAACAAAAAAACACATTTAATATTAGAACATATGCAAATTGAATAACACAATAAAAACTAACAGGAATTTCTTCTGTTCTCCAAAAAGTCACTGAGACCTTGCTAGATGAACACAACTTCGGTCTGCCAACCTCTCCTCAGGGGCCCCTAAGCCACTCCATGGATTTGTTAAATTTCACCACTAACTCATTTAATTAAGTAACTAAATTAGTTAAATATCTCTAGTTAGCCAAACAAAGTGTGCTAGTAACCAAGTCAAAAATGTATATAAATACAAATACTGGGGTGATATTAGGAGAGGTCTTGAATTAGCAAAGTTAAAACAGTTTGACAGACATAAAATCATAGTTTTACATCATCACGAAGATCATTTAAACATAATTGTCTTTGGTTGCCTAAGACCTTTTCACAATACTGTACACACACACCGATCAGCCATAACATTAAAACCAAAAGTACTGTTTTGGAAGGGTAGTTGTAGTCATGCTCTGTATTGAAAGGTCTAAATGTTGCTTGAGTCGGGTGCTCTTTGGTATCAAGGGAAGAGATTCGATGAAACGTAAGAGGGAAAAACCCTAAACAAGGCATACCTTAAGTTAAAATGTCTGTGTCATAATGGACTGTTAAAAATGCCCACGGGTAGCGGCTTGGGCCTTCTTCAGGGCATTAAAACCACCTGCCTAATATTGGGTAGGTCCCCCTCATGCCACCAAAACGGCTCTCACCCATCGAGGCATGGAGTCCACAAGACCTCTGAAGGTGTCCTGAGGTATCTGACACCATGACATTAGTGCTCAACAGATCCTTTAAGTGTTGTAAGTTGCAAGGTGGGACCTCCATGAATCTGACTTGTTTGTCCAGCACATCGTTCAATCAAGATTGAAAACTGGGGAATTTGGGGGCCAAGTCAACACCTTAAACTCGTTTTCATGCTCCTCAAACCATTCCTGAACAGTTTTTGCACTGTGGCAGGGGGCATTATCCTGCTGAAAGAGGCTGTTGCCATCTGGGAATACCGTTGCCATGAAGGGGTGTACTTGGTCTGCAAAAATGTTTAGGTAAGTGGTACTCTGATCCAGTTGTCTAGCCATGACAATTTGGCCCTTGTCAAAGTCTCTCAGCTCCTTACACTTGCCCATTTTTCTTGTTTCTGACATATCGACTTCAAGAACTGACCATTCACTTGCCTAATATTTAATGGCACCCTTGACAGGTGCCATTGTAACAAGATAATCAGTGTGATTCACTTCACCAGTCAGTGGTTTTAATGTTATGACTGATCTGTGTGTGTGTGTGTGTATAGACATACATACTATATGGACAAAAGTATTGGGACACACCTCATAATCATTGAATTCAGGTGTTTCATTCAGATCCATTTGCACAGGTCTATAAAATCAGGCACCTAACCATGTAGTCAGGTTTAGAAACATTTGTGAAAGAATGGGTCATTTTGAAGAGCTCAGTGAATTCAAGTGTGGTACTGTCATAGGATACCACCTTTGCAATAATTCAATTCATGATAATTCTTCCCTGCTATTCCACGGTCAACTGTAAGTGGTATTACAAAGTGGAAGCGTTTAGGAACAACAGAATCTCAGCCACAAAGTGGCAGATCACGTAAAGTAACAGAGCGGGGTTGCCAAGTGCTGAGGTGCACAGTGCGTAAAAGTCGCAAACGTTCTATTGACTCAATAACTGCAGAATTCCTATGGCATAGCCCCAGCACAAAATCTGTGCGTCAGGAGCTTCATGGAATGAGCTTCCATGGCCCAGCAGCTGCATGCAAGCCTTACATCACCAATCGCAATGCCAAGCGTCGGATGGAGGGGTGTTTGATGTGTTTGACAGTTTGATGTGGAAGAACTTGCTGGCCCACACAGAGCCCTAACCTCAACCCCCTCAAATACCTTTGGGATGAACTAGAATGGAGATAGTGAGCTTGGCCTTCATGTCCAACATCAGTGCCCAACTTTACAAATGCTGTTATAGCTGCAAAGGAGGAACCAACTCTATATCGATGCCTATGGATTTAGAATTGGATGTCATAAAAGTTCCTGTAGGTATAATGGCCAGGTGTCCTAACACTTCCCAGTACTTTTGTCCATCTAGTATGTGTGTTTCGCGCCAATGTAACACCCTAGGCAAGCTTTACTGCCCAACACTTCAATCACCACCAGTTTCACTTGGCTGGTGCATGTTCAAGTTGGTGCCCTGTCAGAAAATGGCATCCTAGGCAGCGACCTATGTCGCCTATGGCCAAAATCCATACTCCGGCTTGCTTGGTAAGTATTTTTTCTCTAGAGTTTGTGACAGCAGTGGGATTGTCTGGTCAAGAGGTCAGTCTACTTTTGGCACCCTAGTCTTAGTTATGAGTGATGAGTGGGCTGCTGTTATTCTTAATAACTGTTGCTTTGCTGTGCAGATCTTACTATAATTCTCTTATGTTGAGCAACAGCAAGCTCCACCTGCAGGGGGCGCTGCGATCAGTCAAAATACAAAATAGGTGACATTTGTTGTTTCTGTGAACAAGATGCTTAATAGCACTCCAACTGCATCTTCATTTTCGGAATGTAACTTTCATGTGTTCAATGTGACTGGAATAAATCACAAAAATAGCCTATAACAGGATTTTGTTAGTCTGTTACATAATTTAATTCTCTAAGCCAACAGGCAGTGTCACGCTAAATCGACAAGAAGATTGTGTGTAAGAACAGCATAACCCAGGGCGATGTTAACCTCCACTGTGGCACCATATAACATGAAGAAAGGAGCAGACATGTAAGTCTAGGCTTATGCAGTAGGGAGACAACCATTTACATGCAGCAGAAAATTGGATTAAACGCTGCATCAGGATACAATGACTGGGACATTTTGAGGCTGCGACAGTGACCCCCCCCCCCGGAGCAGGGGGGCACAAAGCTACGGCGCTACGCTTAAAGTGTGGCGTCATGGGCGATACGATCGGCCCCGCTATCAGGGGCTCCTCTTTACACATGTCATCCATTATCCATGTCAGTGCTGACAGGGAAGCAGTGCTGTGGACGGCGCGCCATCGGAAGGGGCTTAGCATAGCCGCAGGCTACGACCAGTGGAACCTCTCTTTTTTAATGGAGTCCTCTGTTGGGGTGTTTAGTCGCACTAATTAGTAGCTTGTACTATTTGCCTCACTTGTACTTTGCTTTGGAGAGAAATCTGCTAAATAAATAAATGTAAATGGGCAGCTGTAGTAGCAGAGAGTGGGTTCCGCCGAAGACTAGAAGTTTACATAATAGGCTAGCCAAGAGTTCCTGTGTGTATTTACGTTTTGATAAGTTGGAAATTCCATTTTCTGGTTTTAGACCCAATCTTCTCATGTGCTGAACAGCTCTTTCGATGAACGTGCCAGAATGTTCCATGCAATTATTCACGAGGATCTACTCTATGCACCGGAGAGAGTCATTGTTGCTTTTGTTCTTCGTGGACTTACATAGAAAATATAGCTTCAGTGGAAATTTGAGGCACTTAAGGGTCTAAGCCTTGATTGCAAATAAATTAATTGTCAGTAAACGTCATGTTGAACAGTGAAAGAAATGGCAGGTGCTGGTTTAACATTTTACTGGGATAAATTATAAAGAGAAGTGACACACAATGGATTTTTAATTTGTGTTGCCACAACCTGCTTGGATTTGTCGCTATTCAGATTGCTTCTGTCTTTATAGGCATGCATCCATCTTTCAGCAGTAGTGTTGTAGGGTCCAGGCTTCATAGAGAGACTGAAATGAACAGTTGTTTCCTCTTTCCTTAGCCAGCATTTTGCTATTTATTAAAACATTGTAACTAAGTATTTTATTTTTTGACTTTTAACTGATCTGTAAACATTGTTGTATGGAATTTTGAATATTTTTTTTGTAGACATGGTTTTTGTATGTGTGTGGTGTGATGTGATGTAACTTGGATCAAGCCTTCGAGTAACATCAGTGTGTTGTTTCAGGTTTGTCATTGTTTATCATCAAATGAAAGGCTGCTACCTTTAACATACATGTACTTATGATAGTAGTGTAGTCCCATTCAGCTGGAAAACATCACAAATTACTAAATTAATGCAAAAAAAAGGTTATTTTTAACAGTTTACACTGTTTTTAATTTGTTAAAATATTTTATCGTGTTACTGTGTACCCCAGTCTAGGCTCGTGCTTGTATCATCCTATATATTTGGAATATATGTCTGTCTAAAAACTGTCTTGCATAAACTTTCCAACTTCCATAATTTGATAACTTTACTTGAGGAGGCACAAATAATGTAGTAGTCCAGTTTAACTTAAGACATTAATCAGTAACTAGACGTTAGTTACCGTACATACTGATCCCATGTTCGTCCATGACGGTTCTTGTATTTCATGCTTTAGAGTACCTCCACTAGGGCGTTTCATGCTTTCATGCTCATCATAGTTTATGATTTGTTCTCAAGTAATAACTGAGTAACTAAGTTGTGTGCGCCCCCTCAAAGTAAAGTGTCACCAACTATTTTATGGTAAATTTTTTTTGTATAAAAATATTTTACATTTAGTCCATAACGCCTATTAATCTTATAAAAATTGTTAGTCTTCTAGTGTTTTGGCAAATTATTGTATTTTTGAGTGGCTTCTTTTGTATTTTCGTATTTTTACCCAAGGATCTTGTCGGTGTCCTGGATTTTGTAAACTGCGAGCTAAATGCTAGACATTAACATGACTTTGCCTCACGGCCAAGAAAATTATTTATCGTTTTTAACTGGACTCTTCAATTAATGTTTTGAATTTCACCGGCAAAAGCGACAAGTTAAATGTTTTTCTAGGATTATAATTTCATGTAGAGAGCATTAGGCCTACAATTTATGAAAGGGAGACCGTGCTGAGAAGCTGAACATCGCAACTGTGACTTTGACTGTGTAAATCATGTAATTTTTCCATTTGACGCAACAATGAAAGGAAATAAAGTTCTTTTTAGTTTTTGGGTCCGGTGATTTTCTTAAGCTTTCTGTAAAATTTCCCCGAGGTGCATAATGAAACAGGCCGGCACTCCTGGAGCAAGCGGCTAGCCTTCACCTATGATATGCACTAACTGGCACGACCTATGCTATAACGATGTTTTAGGAAACACTATTCAATATGGCGATATTCATTAAGTACAGAGTGGTAAAAGCAAAGTGCTTGTACTATCTTTTTGATATTAAATCCTAGGATAACACTAAGCCATTTATCGAAGGTTTCGGAAAATTGGTCGGGTAAACGAACCTTGACCTCGAAATAAACCAGAAGAAGTACAGAAATTAGTAATCTTATTAGCTGGTTAGTGAACGAATAAAAATACCGGAGGTAACTTCAAAATAAAAGCCAGCAGCCCGCCCCATCAGCTTTCCAGCATGGCCGACAGACTCATTAAAGACATAAATGACTATTGCTCAGTCAGATGCCCCCTGCAGCTCAGACTAACTCGGTAATCTGACACGGCTAACCTCCTGATCGGCGCAAAACTAGCAGTCAGGCGTTAGCGTTCTGATTGGTCACTGAAATTATTATATATTTGCATGTGGGAGATTTGCATTTCCATTCACGTAGCGCATATTAAGAACTATTTTTGATTGGATAGGTGAATGACGTCATCGTCTTAAAAAAAGAAAATATAAACGTTTAATATCTTGCCTTTATTTTAATGTCACCATAAATGGGCTGTATAGCTCTAGAATATAAGTGCTGTTTTTTTTGGAACTGGAGACCCGCCACCCTGTGTGAAGTTGGATTTGTGTAAGGTTGCTTTTCAAGTGCTCGGTGGTGGGGGCTACCCTAAACCTCCCCAGTGTTCTATCTTGCATAATTGTATATAGTTGTAGATCCTTGGCTATCTTTGATTATTGACGCGGGGGCAGCTTATGGTGGCCCCAATGGTAGAGATCGAGGGGCAGTATTTAGTACGTGGCAGCATAGAGGGCTACGCCCAAGTGTATGCGGGGCTGGTCTCAACGGGCTGCGGTCTACCACGTCCAGTGACAGACATAGGCCTACCAGACCACAGTCATTTCATAGGGAGAAAACACCCACGGACACGCCTAGTCTCGCAGGACTCGCCCCTGCCGCTCTCTCCGTAATACTATCAATCAATCACTACAGCACAATCGCGAAGATAGTTTTCTGTAATTTTAAAACCGGCAAAATTTATGGTTCTGCAGGCTAATCGTGGTCATGGTGGGTAAACAATACGAATATATTGTAATATATATACGAATATATATGAAAATATATTTTTCATATATTAAAACAGTTATGCAAACCACATCCAGTCACATGGTTCTTTGCGCTTTATTACAATATTATGTGCAGTTGTTATACCACTCTTTCGTTAATGTTGAGGCCCCATTCCACTATGGCGTTATATCTGAGTGAGGTATCCCACGTAAAGTAAAACAGAGGCCGGTAACAAAATGTTATGACTGTTTATTAACAGCCCATAATGAATCGTCACTTGCAATAATATGCTCAGCCGCGCAGGGGCACGGATGCGCCAGAAGACCCCACCCACCCAACCAACCTCCGCCACAGCGCAGGACTCTAATGCACTTCATGTCCAAGGCACTGCTGCAGTCACCAAGACACGGGCTGAAGTTTCGAATACGGAAATGTTGTGATGACAGCGTGGAGTGTTCCGAATCAAACCTAACGCGTACGAGTTGGACGGGATAAAAAGGAAAACGTTACACGTGCTTGGCATTGGATTTCATATCGCGCAACGCATGCATTTGCAACTTTGTTAAATGTGCATCTAATGAAACGAGTCAATTTACACATGCCAGACCGACTCTTTAGCTGGTGATTGTTCTCACGTTACCTTTGCCTAACATTTCATGCAAGCAGATTAACACATACCTACCTACAGTAGAAACTTCTTTAATATTACAGCTATAATTGCCAAAACAAATAAGCGGGTCTGCCGATGATTAATACGAACTAGTATTAGTAGGCTATTAATAGAAAGACTTTCACTGCAAAGCACACAAGGCAGGTTAAAGAACCATTTAGGCTATACTTGTATATCATTTATACGTACACATCCTAGCTGAGTAAACGAATTATATTCTACAGTCCTTATAGTTTGCCGATGAAGCTGCAGAAAATAACCAACAAAACAAATACAGGTTATTTGCACTTTAAATTTGATTTATGTCGACACTGTCGTTATGCATCTCCTGTAATACTTTTTTTTGTCGTAATTATTGGGTAGTAGGATAATCTATTTTTAATCTATATATTTTACAGCTTTGCTCAGGAGAGTACTTAATTTGCTGTTTTAACAGCTAAGACTGATCAAATTATTATTTCACTATAATTTATTCAACTTTTATATAATTGACTTAAATAATTGCCTAGATATGTAAACATATTTTATTATACATTATATTAATATGTGATATATGCTAGATGTAAATAGATATGTCAAGTTTACAGATGCTGTCAGGGGCCACATGTTATATTTAGTTGTACCAAATTGCATCCTGACAATACAGCAGGGCTTATTTTTGGAGTAATTTACCTGTAACCAAGGTAGTGGTTCAAACACCATCTGGCAAACAGGTTTGCTCTTTGCGTTGCTAATCTTGCATGCGAAACGATTCATTCCATCCTAGAGGTGGGGAAAAAGAGAACATAATATAAAGTATTCAGAAACCAGCAGGATCATCAGAGAACATTCGCCCACAGACAGCTGCCAACGGGCACCCAGCCCGCTCTCCGCTCTCAATGTCTGCGTGTCCCCTGCTGCATTTATTTCAATTGTTAAATCTTTAACTTTCCTGTACTATTTTGGCTCTACAGTTTGGATTTTGGGATATGTGAGCTTACTCAGGATAAGTAACCGGAGGGTGGGGTGGGGGGGTATTCTTAACCCCTGTGTTATTTTTGGGGTTGAAGTTACCCCAGTCCATTTTCAAAATGAGGTTAAATTTTATAGATTCTAGAATTTAGAACGAAAGAAGTAAAATACACAAAGGTTAAACACCTTGACAGGAGGGTAAGATGGGGTGTCATCCCCTCTCAATTCTTCCACCCAAATCTGCATAGTAATGCAACTCCCTCTCTTCTTTCTTCACGCTGTTGTCTCCAGGTCTGGACACCGTAGCTTTTTCTGGAACTGAGATCCCCTGTGGTAATGCTACCAACAGGAAATAAGCAGAATAAGGTGGGGGTTGGGGGGCGGTGGGGGAGCCATCCTAAATTAAGACACCTTCCAAATGCCAGTAATAAGCAAACAATGATTAGCATCTGAAATAAAACCCAAACAGATGTTCTGTTTCCCAGAAGCGAGGATTACCCAGCACCTATACATCTTTGCTCTGCTGGATGGCTTCCCCCCAAACTCCCCCCTGCCCCCCCCCACCCCTAGCCAAGCCAAC
>JAAGVU020000111.1:134109-150971 GCA_011763525.2 Mormyrus iriodes | reverse complement strand
TATATATATATAGTTTTTAAACACTCCATTATTTATGGCCAGAGACCATCATAAAATAATAATTTGCTTAGGACTTATGGACAAAATTGATACGTGTAATTTAATTTAATCTGTCCTGGTACAATTTTACACTATAATTTCTTTCAATTAATTATGTTTCAAAGGTGCGGGGGCCTCCAGCACACGTTAGAGAAGAATGTATGGAAAGAAGAGAGATGTGAACCACACAGCATTAATATTAATGCTTAAAAACTGTAATTATACCCATGTCGTATAGCATTAAAAAAAAACACAGAGGACAGTTCAGTGACTTACTCGTTTTGTTCTATAGAACATGACAGCTTTGCGTTTTGTGGGGTCATCTTAGTGACCATTTGCAATCTCTTTCTGAAATCCCTCTGTTTCTGGAACAGGGATGGGGGGGGGATTTCTGTGCCGGGTTTGACATTGGGAGTCATGTTTTTATATGGGTGCCAGCTCATCGTTCTTTGCAGGAGGTCACGTTGAACAATGTGATATGGACTGTGGCAGGTGGAGTCCGCATTACCCACCCTGCCTGATTAGGGCGGGGGGACACGGATGCAAGGGGCTCAACACGATTCCTTCTGTTTGACTTCCAGTGGGTGCAGTGTTCTGTTGTTAAGAAAAAGACGCCACCCTGAATTGAAAAATGGTGAGTCGATTAACAATCTCAACACATTCTCTGGCTCTCCGTTTCTCTATCCCTCTCTCAGAGAATGAAACCGACACACACATGGAAGCTTGCATGGGTCTCAAACCCCTAAAACTTGTCCTGAAGGCCACTTTGTCACCACTGTACTGAAAAAGTACAGTAGTTTGCTTCTGAAGGTCTTCCCACCATATATAATATTTTGTGCCCGAAAAGAAAATTATTTGCTGATATTACAGAAGAATAGGATTACTCCGTTAGATGCAACCCCCTGGAATTCATTAAAAAACTGCTTTCAAAGAGCAAATGCTTCTAAACAGGCTTTCGTGCGCCGAGACGTTAACCCCTGGCGACTCTCCGCTAGCTAACTCCCGAAGACACGTTTATCTGCGCGCGCAATTAGAAGCGTGAAATTTTTACATGCTGCGCTAAATGCTTTTGTTAGCTTTCCATTACAAAGGACACAAAGCGACAGAGAGAAAAACGAATTTTCTGCCATGAGAGAAAAGGCGCCAACACACTGATACCGGAATAATCACATTTCCCCCAAATCCCGCTGGCTGGCGTGAGGCGGAAGTCGGCTTAAGACTGTCCAGAAGCAAGTGGGGAAGGGGAGGGGGAAGCGGGGGCATCGAATCAGGGGCTTAAATAATACCCCCACCCCCCCCCACGAAAATCAAAAATGTCATAAGAACCAGAGGCGGCCACAGAAAGCAGCCTGGCCACCTACACACTCCGGTTTTGGAACGATGGTGCGTAAACACACCTGCCCGGCACAGGCACGCCTGAGGCCCATCCTCAAAACACGAGAGAGAGTCAATGGGGCTCTCAGCCACAGCGCCAGAAAGCGGCGCTCTCCCGTCCGCCTTAAGAAAATGAGTAATCAAGGCCTGCGATTTGCAAACTGTCAGTCAAGCCGCTATCTTCCGCTGAGGCTTCCTCCTCTAATACCAATTTAAATCATTCATAGGCCTTCTTCTGCCATTATTCAAAAGATCATAATAGTTTCCTTGCGCCCAAAGCACAAAAAATCAATTATTTCCCCACAAAGACTTGAAAGTACTTAGCGAGAGCTGCAAGAGAAGCTATGGGTTATATCAAATTGAAACTGCAGTCATTACTCACCACACAATTAGTTACCTCTAGTCTGTGTGGCTCTTTAATTCCGAATGGCATATCTGTATTATTTCAGAAACAAGCATGCAAATACCATTGTCGGGGATTTAGAGAAATCAATAGGACAGAGGCACAACTGTTTGGTGGCCTGTCACTCAATCTGCTGTGTGTTGGAGATAAAGGTCTGAATTCAAATTAATGAAAGCCGACGGTCACATCAGAAGTGACACCAAAATAAAAGAAATGGCTCCATGATATATGTAATTATTCAACACATGTTCGCCTTTCCCCCCCATTGTATATACTCGTGTAACTGCGTTTCATATAAAAGGATTAGGAGTGTTTTAATGAGAAACCATAATTGTTTCCACAGCACGAGTGTATCTGCATGCGTCCGTGAGCGTTCCTTTCCTTCTCACTGTGAACAGTGCAACGCACATAGCAGACAGGCTATTGCCGCCCGGTAGTCGCTCAATACTGTGGACTCCTGTGTTACTGTGGGGGGGGTGAGGCATTCGGCAGTGCTGCGTTACTGAGAAAAAAATCAGCATATATATTCTCAGGGGGGTCCAGGAGATGTGATAGGACACCGATGTGTGGAGTCTCCTCAGCAACATCCTGGACCAAGCCCACAACTAAACCCATAATGCAATGCAACACCCCGAATAACAGAATCAGTATATCCCCAAACACCCCACAGTTACATAACCCAGTTTGCCTCCAGTTTTCAATTACAATCACCCCGATAGCATCCCATCATTCACGTGTTAGGGCTGATTTAGGGCTGATAGGAACCGCGGATGCTGGCGGGGTCTCCCAATGAGAGTGGTATGCTGATAATTGAAACTGGAGTCACATCCTACCTGCCAAGACCGTGGGGGGAGACTTCTACAAAATGGGAAAGTGGGGAATTTATCTGGATGAGAGTCAGAGTTCAGAAGCCAGGTGTGAGATTTTGGGTGTTCAGTTTCTTGAGCGTGGAGCAGAATCCAGGCATACGGAAAAGCAGCTTCGACTGCACGGATCTGGGGGTGAGGCCGGAGCCACAGTTGGGCGGGGGGCAGTGCTGCTTTTGAGGGCTGAGGAGGCACTTCCTGGACCTGACCTGCTGGTGAACACATTTGACGCTCTTCAATGACAGGTCAGTGAGGGTGTCGCTCCCCCTGGCAATGCTTGACCCCTGAAAGTGGAAGAATCCCTCGTGACCCAGCACCTACCTGACCCACACCCTTCCCCTGCTTGTGGGCAAAATAGGCTTCATCAGTATGTCCTACCAATACAGAAAATCTGGAATGTTCCACTGGAATGTGCTATGGGTGTAGGTGGCTGGACCAAATTCCACTTCACCCATGCTTATCATGCACTTAGACTCAAATGGACTCTAAGATGACCATTCAGCTGTTGTGTTAAACTCACTGTAAGAGGATCTTGTGCATCTAGTGTGTTACTGCAACATGGAAACTTTTTTGGTAACAATTCATTTGAGATACAAATAATGTAGCAGTACACTCTTAAATAATGTATTAATTAACCAGAAACTGTTTTAGTTACATACTGATCCCATATTTGTTCAACATTAATCAATCATGATGGTTCATGTATATCATGCAGCAACCATATTAGTTTGTGATTTGTTCTTGAGTAGTAACTGAGTAAGTTATTTGTGGTCCCTCAGGTAAAGTGTTAACCATTTTTAATAAAATGACATCCACTTGGGGCCTGTGTTTTTTGAGTCTGACTATTGGATTATTTTAATGTAATGGAACCTTCCAGAAGCACCTTTTAGTTTCCTTGCTCGGGTGAGAGCTGGAAGACTTTGAGAGAAATGGCCCTTTGGGGCCTCTGGCTCACTCTCCCACTCTCTATCCTTACCAGAGAGAAATGTTCATTCACCAGTCCATCGGGAGCACAGTGCCGCGATGCTAACGGGAGCTGGCGGTGACAAGGTGGGGGGGCGGGGGTTCGAGAGAATAAGAGAAGGTCACTCAATTATGTGTGGTAATCACCGCGAGCATATTATCTGAGACCCAGGTGTCTAAGCTGACCCCACATGACATGACCATTAACCCCCGCCGTCAAATGGGGAGAGTTGGGAAATGGGGGCGACTGCCCTCCCTTCAGTAAACAACCTCTATTCACCCCCCCCCCCCAATCCACATGTACACACATATATGCACACACACTTCATAAAAGATGGAGATATGGCAGCAATTTGCGTCAGCGGGGCCCGGCAGGCCTGACCCTGTTCGGCAGGCAGGCAGCACACCGGGCTGTCGGCACCATGGGCTTTTCACCGGGCCCAGCCATGTGAGATAAAGGCTGGCAGGCTGGCTGAATGAGGCACACAGACAGGGCCACTGAAGCGGGGTGGGGGGTGGCTGGGTCTGTCATTCAGCTGCTGCCAAGGAGCACATTGGGAAACACAGGATGGGAGCAGAACCCCCCTTCACACTCCCTCCCCTATGTCCCCAGATAAGGCCTACAGCGTGTCTGGCAGTTGGGTGTGCTTTACTGGACAAAATCAGGATCGCTCATGTTACATCGTGCGTGGCCTCTACCGACCCACATCAAAATTCCGCCTTTATCTCCCCCCCCCCGATTTTCTGCATCCCAAACGATCAAAATATGAGGCATCTGCGTTCATGTCTCTCTCTTCCCTGACATGGCGTCGAAAACACCAGGTGTCTCTGCACAGCACACGGGATGCAATGCGCTCCGACGCGCATTCAGAGGGACGTGTGTCCGTGGGCGATTGTGACGGCATGTGAGAGGACGCTTGTGTATATCAGGGTGAAAACCGTGCTTTCTTCATAGCAATTATGTGCACGCCTTTGTGTGCAGATTCTAAACATGGCTACATGACTATTGAAAGCAACTTGACTTAATCTCCGTAGAGGATCATCCCAAAACTGTGGCCGTGTGCACAATGGCAGACGCTGGCGAGGAGACGGATGACACATTCAGTCCTCAAGGGCGTTTCTCCAGAAATCAAGTAGTATCACGGAGCAAAGCTGAATGAAGAAGCAGACGCCAGCGGAAGGTTCCTCTCGCTTCTCTCTTCAAGGACATCTTTGCTAACATGCGAGTCGAGGTTTTTCAAGGAAAAAGCGAGTGGTTTATCCTGAATCACAGAACAGACACCTTGTATCTTCAGGGTTGTACCAACCAACACTCCTCAGTGGTGGCCTTAGAGTCAACACACACGGCTATTTACATGCACAATCACCGCCATGCTAACACACTCAGCCCAAGCGACTGACAACATCGCCTCCTCAGACTTTGGAGATTTTCTTAAAGGAGCAGACATTGTTTGGCTTAAGATAAGAATAGGACGGATTTTGCTCGTTAGGATTTAGCCCTGGGGGGATGGGGGCAGGAGTTGGGACGTTTGGCAAAAACAGAGCCATGACAATGAGGGGAGACATGCAAGTGTAGAGGATCATGGGGCAGCCAAGAGATTTATTGCAGAATGACTTTGACAAAATGGGCCAGGTCCAGCAAGGGCCCGTTTGTTGGGAGAGACCAATCCAGGCTAAATTGTTAGTAAAGCCACACCCTCCTGCTGTAACTCTGCTGATGTCACATAATGGGGATGTTGACCAAGGACGCATCTCGACGTGTGTGCCAGCTGTGGGGAAGGCCACCCGAGCGTCAAGCAGCTCCTCACCGGTTGGGGACGCCAGGCCACCGTGACTCCAAAGATACGCCGGATGCTCCCTCCAATTGGCATATGAGTGCCGCCCCCCCACCCCTGCCTGCCCCACCTCCCTTTGATCAGTGTCTCAACGAACATGAAACTTCCATTAAACCTCAGGCGGGGGAGTATCACACCACAGAACACCTGCCCCCCCCCAGCACCGCCTCTGAACGGACACAGCAGCCGGGCTCTGCAGTAACACAATATTATAAACCCTTGAGTGTCTCTGCTGTGACGAAGCCTTCCACCATTTCGGAGATATGGCGGCGAGTTCCCTCCCGATGCGGTTAATATGGCTGCCTTACGAATTAAAGGATTTGTTGTTAAGATAAACAACACACCCAAATCCGGGCTGTCGAAAGATGTCAGGACACACAAGGCAGGTTGCCCAAGCTTATCTCAGATGTTTATTGGTGAAATCCTGAAGAGAAGCAGGGGGGCAGTATATAGTTTTGCTTTTCAGGTCGTGTCAATATAATTGTGAAACGGGCTGTTGGAAATGTCTCGGGGCAAGCTTCCCGATCAGGTAACCTCTATAAGTGGAAAACACCTTGCTACTCATGAGGCTGACGGGAATTTTTTTTGTCTTTTCTTTCTCATAGGCACTTAACCTTGGACTGGCATGAGGAGATTAGCCTAACAAGTCCAGACATTCCTCTGTAATTAAAGACGCCAGAAAAGTCAGAAACACACATGTGAATGCAACCACCACCCCCCTGCCTTCCCCACCCACAGTATTCCTGTATCGCCCGTCTCTGGGGTATTTCGAAGCACCTTTACCGAGAGGGAGGGGGGTATAAGTCTAGTGATATATTTATGACAAAATCTGGTATATGCAAGTAAGTCCTGAGGCAGAATAATCTAGGTATATGTTAATCATTAGCAGCCAAACCAGGGAGTAGTTTGAGGTGACTGATGGCTTTGAGTTCAACTTGAAAGGATTAGGGGCATTTATGGGAGGAACAGTGGGTGGGATTACCAGGACGGGCACCAGCTGGTGGAACTTAGGGCATGATTTAATGAAGACTGGAGACTGTTTATGTCCATCTCCCCTGAATGGTGATCAGGATGGCAGGAGGCAGTAGATCTGACCTTTGACCCTTGACACAATGGCTGATGCACATATCACTGTATGTCTGAAGGCTAAAAGCGAGTCACACGCCACATGAAGACCATCACAAATAGAGGACTCGAGTGAGCAGAGCGGTCCTTTCTCGTGGTGCGATATGTGTGTTGGAAAACAAAAAGAGAGAAAGGTATTATTTTGTAATTCATCTGCCAAGACATCTTTTCAAAAGCAACTCGATTCATTTTGAAAAAAAAATACATAAGTGGGGCAGATTGTAAGTGTGGTGACATTCCTTGGGCATAAGAGTCTGTTAAAGGAATTAAATAATGATCTACAGGCCAGAATATGAGAAGGGATAGTTCCAAACACAAGAACATTCTGTGAAAAATGCCTGTTCACCTTGACATTCCTGAAGGCCTGTTGACCCCCCCCCCCCCCACACACCTTGCCCCCCCAGTAAGAAACAATATCACTCTGACTCACCGCTTCAGGATTTAAAATATATTATTTGAGAAATTCTAAAAGGGATTACACTCTCAAGATGAGTTAGTGTCCCCCCCATCTTATTCCGTCTCCCACCTTTTATTTTTATTAAAAAAATTAATGAAAGAGGTTCTTGTTAGAAGGTTATAAAATCATTTGCTAGGGAAAGTATGTGAAACATTTCAAGTGGGTGCAAATCACGGCTCATTGTGGGATGGGGCGAAGGGGACACCATTAAGCCCTGGAACGCAGGTCTGGTAGGATTTAAGGCGTTTCGGAGCTGGTCTGCCATGCATATTATTTACAGGCAGACAAACGTCCTTCTAGAGGGGGAGTTCTCTGAAGGGTGAAGGCTTCTTGACCGCACGTCTGATTGGAGGGCAAAGTTCTGCCCTTCCGTCTGGGGACCATTTCCTCGAGGGCATTTCTGCATCTCCACCTTGAGCACAAAGGTGCCATGGAAGAAGCTCTGCCTCTTCTGGACCTTAATTCCCAGGAGGTCAACGACGGGGGCGGGGGGACGGACCCCCACCCCTGGCACACACAGCAAACACCCGCTCCCCCACCGAGCAGGCCTCTTCTCCAACCACAGGACAAATGCTTATAAATCCTGAATAACAACAGTATGAACAGCAAAACAGTCAGCCATGCTTTACCAGAAAGGCAAAATGACTTTATATTATTGTAGCCTTTGAGTGATGAATTTATTTTATCATTAAATCAGTACACAGGACTCTTCACACTGTAAGTCAGTTGACATGACTTTCTGCCCCCCCATCACCCCATGACTAATAGCATAGATAAATACAAACTTCTCACTGTATCGAGGGTTAATTCAATCTGTAATTACCCCCCTCACCCCGCGTCCCAACCAGCCCAAGCAGCCAAGTGGGAGTGTCCCACAGGTAAAACCCATCTGATAACAACAGTCAGCTGAATCCCTTCACAATACAGCCCCCCTTCACCCACTCCCCCTCAGGCCTGCTACCCCAGGGCTCCGAACACCTGCAGACCAACCAGGTGCAGGGCAGATAGCAGGGTGGCCAGTTAGCACTGCATTTGCATCACTAAGGAGGGATAATTAAGCACTAATTGTTTCGGGGACTCGCCGGACCTTAATTTGCAACGTTACGTGGTGATATGTTTATGGGAGGCAGATAAGTAGGGCCACACACAACCAATCGCAGAAAGGTGAGCAGCATCACACAAGTCAGAAATTCCAGTGACGAGCATTCACGTCTCCGTTCAGTCAGCGGGATGCAGTGATTAGGGCAAGACGTCCAAGGTTTCCGTCCAGATCCCCTACAAGGTCCTAATTAGGCAGCAGATTAAAAACATGTTCTTTGTATATCTGCACACCACGTGCTCTTTGCAAACCCAAAAGAACCTCAATTTGTAAAGCAATAGGAGTTAATAAAGTTAATTATTTGACAAAAGACATAAACGTCAACCACCAAATAAAGAATCATGTGCAAAACTAATTTAAAAGCACATACAAATACTTGAGTATGAAACGTTTCAAAGGCACAAGAGGCTTGGCATATGATTTTTTTGTGGCTGTCAAACACTCCAGAACTCTCAGTGATCGAAACTAACTTTCCTACAAAGGAAATGCTCAGGAATAAGGAAGGCATGTGAAAATCCAGAACATGGACTCCACATGGCCGTGACCATACATAGCCTTCGGCACGGAATGGATTGGAACTTGAAAAGCCAGACTGGAAGCCATCGGGGCCTTAAAACATTTATTACTGTGGTAACATTTAACACGTACTAATACATTACCTATCTGAATATGCAGGCCAGCAGGTGGCCCCATTATTAACAATGTTAATACATGGCTTTAGGAGGAAATTTCACTTTCAGTCCCTAGAGGGGCTCCCTGCACCTATAAGGAAGACAGTTAACCTGAAAAGATTCCGTGGGAAACTCAGCTATACAGAAAGAATGAAAGCATTTAAGACCCTTTACAACAGCAAAACGTGTCACATATCAGTAGTATGTTTTGGCTATGCTAAAGTTACAATCAGGCAAAATCAGCGAAAAATAATAGGGTAATCTTGCTTTATAATGACACACACTCTACAGCACTGAAACAGTAAACATGAACACCAAGGAGTCCATGGCCATAGGGTGCAGGAGCGAAGGTAAACACGATCGTGAAACGTCAAGAGGCACTTTCCCATCACAGGAATTTTTTTCTGCCACCAGGGCTTTTATCAGGTGCCAGGAACTTCTGCAGTGTTCCCACCGCAGGAACTCATTCTGATTGTAGTTCTGGAACCTTTTTTTCAATCCCTACTCCAGACAAGGTACTTTTCGTTGGACCATGAACTACTGCTGATTGCGGGATAAACTTGCTGATTGGTTGACCACAAGCACTGGCACTAACTCGGACGTTACGCATAAGTATGAGGGGAAGAGATAATAGTGGAGCAAAAATTGAGCAGATGGAGTTATTTTTGTATCTCAATTACATTAAGGCATTAATGAATTTTGCTTGAATTTCCGTATTTCTGCAACGGAAAATATGACCGATAACCAACATCCTTCGGTATAATTGATGAAGCTTACCAACGCTTATTAGCAGATTAACGTTACATGCTTTTTTATTCTGTGGAAAACGAAAGATCAATCCTGTTGGCCAGATTTAATAATGAATTATAAACATGTTGCAGGTCATATAAATAAAAGGCTGTGTCCCGTCTTTAGGACTATGCAATCGAGCTATCCATTAACGAAGAAATAAGTTCTTGCATCCCTTATTATTATTTAGCATAAAGGGCATGTTTCTTGTTCACTGTGGGAAAGAGACAAGAAAATGGCCAGAAGCTACAAAATTTCCCGGGAATGCGGAATGGAGGTCCCCCTTCTAACTGGCACTAGACAGGCCAGCTTCTTAAAATCTCCTTACGCAATTTACCAAAATTACAATGAACGACATCATCAGGCCCCATGTACCGGAGTCGGAGATAAGGGCTCCAGAATCGCCGGCCCATTTGGGCGGAGATATCCCCAGATTGTATCTCCATCTCAATAGAATAGCCACCTTCCCCCAATTCCTCTACTAATCTTTTGCGTAAACAATGCGGACGCGTCACAGAAATAAATTGCGTAAAATATCTCCCGTTTGGGATAAAGAGTTAGGAGGAATAAATTCATTCATCCATCTTCCAAACACATCTGGCTCGCAGTAAGAATATATTTATTAGAGATGTACCAATCCAATATTCCGATATTCGGATCGGTAACGGCGCCGATCCAAACCTGTTTGACGTTACCGATCCACGTCTGATACTTACTCATTCAGTTTTAAAAAAAGATAGATCTTATTTCGTGTTAAATCTATTAGCACATTATTTCGTGTTAAATCTATTTGTACAATCAATCGCATTACAGCTCCTTCCCATTTTAGATGTGTTTTTTGCGATATTCAACCTGAACGCTAACGCTGCCACTCAGTGGGTGTGAGCGTAGTGACTTCCGCATGCTGTGACGTCATGCGCAAACCCTTTGCAAGTAGGAGGGGAGTAAGAACATCCGATAAGGGGGTGAAGATCTGGAAGTATTTTACACGTCTAACAGCAACTAGAAGCATAGCGATTTGCAATCTTTGTAAAAAAAAAACACAAAACAAAATAAAGTTCTTACAGGTGGGAGTAGCATTTTGTGGAAAATCCCACTTAACTTACACTTAAGCGCCTGCAATTGTGTGAGACAACGTGAGTAATATGAAAAAGCAGTGTATGATTTGGGAGTCGCCGGCTTGGGCTGTTTCCCGCACTCGCTACAGCTTGTGATACACGAGGGGTTGCTATCGCAATGAAGTGTAAGTGACGCTGCTGCCAGTGGGAGAGAAATTGTGGGGCATTTTAAGCATTCTCGCTTGGAACATATTGCAATTAAACTGTAAAATGCCTCATAAACGCTTAAAACAAGACGTGCAAACGAGGTGGGACAGTACGTCATGTATGTTTCTAGTAGCTTAATTAAAGATTTTTTGCCATACATTTTTTCATCTGTATTTACTAGTTAAATTTTTTTAATAATAATATAAAGTGTGTATGTATGTATATATATATAATGTTGCTGATCCACAAACTAAGACTCGGTTGGTTTGACTGAACGCACCAGGATTGAACCACTCCCTGTGTCACTGAACACAGCAGCACTCGCAAGCTCCCGCCATCAGCCAGAGAGGGCTGAGATCCAGACCCTCAGCAGAGACAGTCAGGGCAGAAAGCGAAGCGGGCTGTGAAATTGCCAAGCAGCAACTTGAGTGCAACAGAGGGGCACTGGGATGTAGGGCTCTAATGACAACAACACAGTGTACTATAGTAATGGTACAAGCTATCGCTGTTGCCCCGGAAACGGGAAGTACTGGGCCCTCTAGAGTCAAACGCCGAGTCTCTGTCCACCTCTTTCTGTAACCACCTCTGCTCTTGCCATCGGATGACCCGTGGGACAAATCAGGCACAAAGTTGTTTTTATTAATTCGGACCATAAGCCACAAACATCACATACTTCTTAAGTTAGACTGTTCTGTCCAATTTGACAGCAGTACCTCTGACAATTTTGGTGCATTATTAAGCATATTTAAACCTTGACAAGAACTAGCCAAATCTGTTATTATTCTTATTGTACATGATAAATGATTATTGCCGTGGTTGATGTTGATTTGGTCTACCTCCGCATGCTGCTCAGAAGGAGTGTGTTTTTCAAATCCATTTCAAAAGAATGAGGATTACACTCAACAAGATTACACAAGGGAGATCATGACTGATTAGCACAGAAATAGCCTGGAACAAACTGCAGGGGTAAGGTATTCCAGACGCCCACACAGGGAATAATGACTCTTTCCGGAAACTGTCAAATATGTTACGCCCATTCAGGGACGTCTACTGCTACCAAGCATGATCTGACAACCCCGGCGGATTGCTGGTGTCCCCCCAGCTCAGCGTTCGCGATCTGCACGGATACACTTTAGTCGTTTTCACGTTCCCCAGCCCAGCTGTCACAGACTGATACTTTTTTGTAGGTTGCAGCAGAAGTGGCGCTCAGGGAAACGGGACTGGCTGCGCGTGTGATTTTTTTTTTCCTGCCTGATTGCATGTGACACGGGTCAGTCTCCTTTCCAAAGAGGCCAGAACTGCTCCCATGTCCTGTGTCTCCCATATAGGGAGGGTACAACAACCGGCTGCCATTTCTGACAGTTGAGGTATTTATTTCATGGAACTACATGCCTGCTTGAGGAGGGTAGATGCCTGCTCCCCCCCCCATCTAAGCCTGGGATGGTTGTCTTTGTCTTCAAGTCTGTGACAGGCCTGACAGCTCAGCGGACGGCCCCCTGGAAATAGAGATCATTCTGGTGAGTAATCTGTGCTCGTCTGCGTGTCCTGAATGAGTCAGGCTGACCTGTCTATCCCAGACTTAAGTCACCCTTGCACCAGGTTCAGTGAATGATGAAATTACCCCAGTAGAAACACACTCCACACCCCTCCAACACACACACATTGATTCATTACTTAAATTTTTTTATGACACCATCACCTTTACTGATCGTCCAAAAAAGGCTGAAAGGTAACAGACACTCATATTGTTACACATGGTTTTTGCTGTTAAAAAACAGTCACTCACACTCAAATACCATTTTTATTGGCACAGTCAGCCAGGTAACAAATCACAATCCTCCCTCATTCTCACCAGCCAATCAGCAGACGTGGCTTAAAGACATAAAATTACAAACAGACAATTCAGCAACATCTCGCTATATTTAAAGGCAACACGTATTATTTATACTTGTGGTGACTGAGATCTGCTAACATGCAATGCACAAACACAAATCTAGGTTAATTACAATAAATATATGAAATTCAGAAAAAACATGTCTTTTTGGGGTGCAGGGGGTGGGGGAGGAGGTGAGATGGAGAGACGGGCATGGGGAGGGGCTACATTAGGGCCACCATCCATTTCCACCTTTTTTCTAGAAGCCATGACTCATAGCTAACTAGTCACTACACTCCTACTCACACCCTGTTGGATTGTGGGTAATGTACAAGTGCTGGGGCAGAAAGACTGCCAGCGATGGGGGGGGGCACACTACATCCATGCTCAACCCTGAACGACCCCTCCCCCCAGAGTCACAGTCAAGGAACAATTATTACTCAGATTCATCTTAAATGTTTTTATTAGGATCATGAAAATGACTAATTAGGAAGATGTTTTCACCCTTTTATATCCCACTTAATAATACAATACTGCAGAAGGAGCTAGGTGACAGAGCCACATAGCTGCTCTTTTTGTATGGGAAGGTACATGATTATTAGTAAATTATTCATGCCATTGAAAGGAGAAATAGGGCCTCAAAAAGCTCTGCCTGTAATTAACATCATCATATTAAAGGTAATATGTGTCTCACAGACAGAAAGAGCGGCTGATGTGATACCTTCTGGTCCCGCGATTCTGCTTTCAGGGGAAAATTATAACCTGGCTCCATGCTTTAATAATTCATCTTTAAGTGACTGTGACAGGTTCTTTTTTGTGTAACCCCCCCCCCCCCGAAAACTCCCCCACCACTTCTCCACCCATCTCATCTCCATCTGCCACGCTCTGCCAGCCTCTCAAGCAATGGGATCGAAAATGGGAGCGACCGTGGCTAAAATGGCGGGAAAAATATGCATAAAATTGATTGCTAATTTCCACCTTGGGCAAGCAGGTGGTGCCATATGGGGCCGAGTGCCTGTTTCTGAATTTGCCCCTCAGCCATCTCAGCACATGGCCGCCACGTTGACAAAGTTTAAGACGCAAAAAAGGGAAACTTGCATTGCGCACCTCCAGGGACTTCCACCCTTTAAGAGGTATGTCCCACAATTTTGCAGATGGTGCTCTACTGACCCCTGAGGAACGAGGGGTGAAGCAGAACCGACTTAGGCAACGAAGCCAGTGATGTAGGTGATAAGGATTAAAGGACATATAAGGGTTTGATTTCTGGTCAAAATGGAATGTTTCTAAATGGCGAGCCAGGAAGTCCAAAACAGGTTCGCCAGGTGTGGAAATTAGTTTCTTAGGATATGGAGATCCAGAAGGTTAGCTACCCTCCAGGGGGAGGTATCATCTAGGCTCCAACACCTGCATGCCAGAAGGGGGAGGGGCAACCAAGCAATTTAGCGTCCACAGCAATGCCACCTCAAATGGGGATGTCCATGCAAGTGATAGGGTGGAGCTAAGTAATGCACCCCCCCCCCCCACTGTCCTACTGATCAAACAGTGCTTGGTTTTCTGAAATAGGACCAGCTGATTTCTTCTGCAACAATGGCTGACCGGAGGCCGGGGTTATTTCTGCACAGCTTGTTCTAAGCTCCGAGGCCCCCCCCCCACCTCGAATCCTAAACAAGCAGAACGACGCGGGCCTGGGGCTACGGGCCACTTCACTCTCTGCAGGCTGCCGTCAATTGTGTCTCCTGCAAAAGAACTCCTGGCATGTCTCATAATTACGCCCTCCAGGTCAGAGGCAGCGGGCGGGTGAGGGGGGGGCATTTGTTTCTCCCCATGGCTTATCTACTCAGCCGAAACGTGTTAAACGGTAGAAGAAGCGGTCTTTCCCATTCAGCTTCTGGCATAATTATGCCCAATATTTGAACGGAAAAATGGTGGTGGGGGGTCCTGATGTTCCTCGCCAACTGTGGGAGGAGGACATGGAGGAGGAGGGGAGAGTCGACTCTTTTAGAAGTTTTGAGGTAGAGCGACCCAAGCTGACCTTTGGTTTAAATGTCTTTTTATTCTCTTGTTAGCTTTGCTTTTTCAATAAATTTTTTTCCATGTGGCTGATATCAGATACTGGATTGGCCATTCCTGTTGAGCTGTGCAGTTTTTCTGAGCATCTACTCATCTCTCTCGTATCTGCTATCCACTGGGTCACGGCGCAGGGATAATGGTCGATTTATCGAGAAAACACAAAGCATCTTACTGAGGGCTGAGTGGTGTATCCCTGGCAGAGATACGATGCTTTCTAGCAATCCTGCCTGGGGACGGAGCACCGTTGCTACGGCAATTTTGGGAACGCGACTAGTGGGCCGAGCTGACAAAACGGCCAGTCGCGTTTCTACCTGTGATCCTGCTCTGTACGTATCCATCCCCCGTCCATTTATACTGTGTAGTGCCTAGGGTGGGGCTGGAGCCTATAGCAGGTGGGTTAGGGAACAATCCACACTGGACAGGATGTCAGTCCATTACAGGGCACATGTATGCACACACAACCACACGCCATTTACCCTGTTATGCACTTTACATGACAACTCCAACACCCTACAGAAATGTCATTTGCAATTCATATCACTACCTCTTAATGTATGGCATCAAAATATGTCAGCATTTCTTGCTTAATTTTCCTGTGATTGACCCGTATAAACACTGAAAGCCACTTCATTCATATGTTACTCAATCAATTAAATGTGGGACCAATGGATTAAAGGGAACTCACTCAAACCCAGATGTTGAGCGCTGTGCATTATGGGTCACACTGCCAGCTCACACCCCGCCTCTATCTGATAAGGATTCAGGCCCTCATCAGTGCCTCCCGCACAGGGCAGACTCCTCCTCACCATGACAGATTCCTGCTGCTTGCAAAGTCGGATATTGGAATTTCCCATTGGCCACACACATCAGTGCTGGATGTGTACCTCAGTGTACCTAAAAATACCCAGAGAAGGATAATAAGGTTATGCTTTGCTTTATTAAAAGAGTGCAGACAAGGACACAGATGGGCAGGTGTAAGCAGAAGAGGCTGCAAAGCAGGAGGAATCTATGCAGACAAGCCAAAACATTGATCATATAATTTACTCTTCACTTTTAAGCCACAACGCTATTGATCAAATAATTCCTTCTGGCAGATTCGGACTCTGTCACATGGACAGACAGGTTGTGCGGCATTCACGTACGGCCCGTAATGGCCGCACCATCGATCATTTCTTGTGCTCCCCTTTGCATGAAAACAAATCTTTTCCACTCAAGCGGAGCGAACCACCCGCCTGGCCGGAGAGGGCCATGTCTGTGTGTGTTCGTTAAATTCGAAAATTAAGTAATTCAAGTCCCCCCCTTGCCAGACTCTCGAGGATGGAGCCAAATTGCGGTTGATCTGAGCGATCTGAAGTTTACGGCGGGCGAAGCGGCTCGGTGACCCCGATCCCCGAAGGCCCGGGTGGTTGATTTGACCCCCCCCACCATCGTGGGCATATCAGTTCAACACCACCTGATGCACCGTTTACCGTTCGAGGAGAGAGGGGGAAACAAACCATGATTGAGCATGAGGAGATGCTGGGGGCAAGGCATCCTGAAGGTGGCTTTGGCCAGACTTTGGTCTCCACGGATACGCAGTGCAGGCTGGGGCAACCCCATCACCTTTCCATAGAGATGACCCACCCTCTCCACAGCTATGATCATGACCAAGGGATATCTGACAAGAAAATGACATTCAGAATACCAGCACAAATATGGGGAAAATATAAGAAATGTTCCTAATTTGGGAAGGAACCTTCCTAAATGCCCCCCGCCAATAATGGGACTGAACAAGGAAGCACTATCAGTCATTCCAATTTGTACTTGCTAGTAAGAAAAAACATATCAAAATGAACTGATGTACAATGAGAAACCGTCCATTTAAAATAAAATCCTGTAAGCTAAAATATATTTTTATAAAGGTGGAAAAATTAGGAGAACTAAAGGAAATTACGTAGGGAAGCATATGGAAAATTACCCCCACTAAATCAAGACTGGCCTCTTACACCCTCACCCCTCCCCACCCCTGACCCCCACCCCACCCCATTCCAGGT
>JAAGVU020000111.1:96235-134009 GCA_011763525.2 Mormyrus iriodes | reverse complement strand
CCACCCCATTCCAGGTACCTGAGCAAAGAGAAAACACTTAAACCAGGGAACTGTGAGCGGCAATGAAAATTGTCCTTTCCATTAGCCGGCGCCCCCCCCCCCCACCTCCGCCACCCCGACCCCGCTTCCGCTCTCCTCTGCTCTCCAATCGTGTTTTTCGAAAGCGTCCACAAAATTGCAGGTGGCGTCACAAAAGGCAGCGATGTGCACATGTGACACCTCCCGTTGTAGCGGCAGCGACGGCACAGGGCGGGGAGGGCAGGGAGGGTGAAGATGACAGGAGCGTCAGGCGGACATGCTGATAACCCCCCCACCACCACTACCCCCTCCCCCGTCATCTCTCTACGATCTGCCTTTCCTGGCTTATCCGATGCAAAGGCTTTGCTGTGTGCGGTGACGTCCGGGGGGAGTTTTTTTGGTGGGGTTAGCCCAGGTTAGATGAGAGCTGGAGTGACACGGCATCAACTCGATTTCACATCCCCTCTGCAGGAGTGCCTATCACCCTTCCGTGCTGCTAATGTCCTTGACACGTAAACAGCCTCTGCAGTCACCGGTGAGCAGCCCCTAAGCCCCCCCTGGCTAACCCACCGTCTGTCAGTCACCCAGCAAAGCAACGGAATCGTCATTAGATGTGGAAGCACCATTAATACTCGGTCACTACGGCAGCAGCGGGGTGAGGCTTACCGCCATGTGCTTATCCTGCCTCCCCACGCACACGTATGCACACACATGTGGATTCTACCCCCCTGCTTTGTTCAAATGCACATACGACCACCCCCCCCCCAAATCAATATTCATGCACAAAGAGGAATAGCTCTGGGAGTCCGCTGATTTGCATGCAATAAATAAATGAAACAACACAATCAAGGCATTCTGCACTGGGGGAAATGGGCATGGAGCTGGTTAAAATTGCATGACAATTGCCCAGTTTTAAGGCGGGGGGGTTGGGGAGGGGACTGGCCTCAGCTTTAAAAATCTTGGAGGGCTGCTCGACGTGGTAATGAATTTCAAATAAGTTATTCACTTCAGGAGTAAGTGGCTGGCACACAGTCCTTACAGCTGGTTTGTCGAGATAATTGATTTTCAAATAGTTTGAAGATGAGGAGGAGAAGCGGATGACAAGCGGCTGGCCGTCATAGCCGGCTCCCGCAGCCCTATCAGTTTAATTATAACGCCGGTGCCGCTGTCCGCCGACACAGCCTCTTCCCCCTGTGAATTAAAATATCCCAGTGACTTGCGACGCAGTGGCGATAAATTTTTCATGCTCCATCGTTGCTCCCCCCCCCCCCCACATGCCAGTCCTAGCTCAGGGCAGTGTTGCTAGCTAAACTTCACTCTCCTTTTCAATAGGCAGTTGACACAGTAAGCGAGGCCAGTCTGTCTGACACTGATAACTCATGGGAATAGCAGCTTTTGGAATGAGATGCATTAGTGTCCGGATTTGAATTGGCAATGTAATTTCCCCCGAACTTCCCGTTTAATTTACACGCGCGCAGCGGCCACCCAGCTGAGTAGCCCTTCGTCGCTAAAGACTCGTGCCCCTGCCATCTCCGTGGCGATGAGAAAGTGCCATGCGCCCCGTGCTAAATCCCCGACACGCGTCTGCTGAAACGAGTGGAGATATGGGGCTTTTTTTTTTTAATCCAGGGAGTTTAATCGGGCAAAATGTTTAAGTAGCTCAGGGTAGTTGACTCAGGTAAAGTTTTTGTGCTCCAGGGAGAGACGTCATTCTCCTTGCGTCGTGATCTTCGATGAGCTATCTCAAGTGCTAAGCAAAGCGGCCTCTCAGAGTGGATTTAATGCCCCACCTGGGGCCATCTCGGCCTTCAGCGTGGCAGCACAGAAGCCTTGACCTCTGCTTAGAGACATTCCTTTTTGTATTGCTGAACTCCCAGGGATATTCTCCGTCTGAACCGAGAATTCACTTCTCAGGCTGTCAAAATAATCAAGGAATTATCTATTTTTACGCCAAATTGGGAATTATCTGAAAATGTTATTATATGGAAACGGCCTACTGGAAAGGGTGCTTGTTACTTATCCATCTGATGGAAGTTCACTTAACTTTTTTTCCCCATCTAAATCATCAGAACCAGACCCCACTTCTGTAATCTGGACCCCACCACCTGCTGGAGCAGGGTTTGCACTCACAATCCGTCGACCCAATGGACCCCCTCCTGCCCCTATCCTGCCTCCGAATCCCGATCATTTGCACTGGGCTTAGAGATAATCTCATTCCGTGATTTCGTGCTTGATTGTTAAGCTCTGTGTAAACAGCTGAAATCCCCTGTCACCGAGCGTCAAGGCAGAGTCCTGCACCAACATGAAAACGCACATTTTGTTACAGAACTTTCCGGAAGGAAAAAGGGAACCAGAGAAGCTAGGCTAATCGGGGAGGGGGGGCAATTGGAATGGGGCACAGTGGACTGAAGGATAGGGGGCTGGCAGGAATAGGGCAATTCATTTCCAGAGTCCCCCGCCCCACTGCAAATCCTCATCCCCCTCAACAATTCCCTGCCCAACAACGTCCCAGACAAAGAGCTCAGAGTTTGTTTGTGATTCAAACTGACAAGCCTTTTAGAAAACGCTTGGTTAATTACACGCACTCGAGAAATGCACAGTGCAAGATGGTGTCGAGTGTGTAATCAACGCTCACGCCTCGCATTCCATTTCAGATTAGGGACAGTGCACCGCGAATCCACTCTGTCAGGAAATGTGACAAACCCATTCATTACCGTCGCAGGCCCCTTCTAATCTGCAGCCGCGCATCACCTGGGGATTTTTTCCCTTTGTCTTTTCACACTGTCTTTAACTTCTTCCACCAAACAATTGACTTACTTTTTTTCTTGCAAAGGATCAGAATGAATTTTGGTGTAAGCGAATACAACAAATTGAGAGTTGTGACCCATAATAGTAGGCTGAGCCTGAGCTCGTCAAGAGAGGGGAGGACTGATTCTTCCCTTTCTTTTGTTGTTTTTTTTTTCCGGTTTTGTGGAGAGTCACGTGACTCTTTTACGTAACGTTTTGTTAGAGGTTGTTGTTTTAGTAGTGAAGGAACGGGCGAGTACCTGGAGGCTTCACCGCCGATCACCCACTGCTTTGCTGAGCGCAGCTGAAAAATTCCAGAATGTTTCAGAATCTTTTTAGTTGTTAATGTTTTTTTTGAGAAATCCAGAGAAATCAGTTAACGTGAGAAAGAGTCGACATGATGGAAAGTCACATTCCAGTCCCTTTACCACAAGGCTGTTTTTGGGGTATCTTGGGAATTGAGGGAGGGTCAACACCCCAGACGGGGGGACACAAGGCGTCATTTTGGATAATCAGATTAGCTAATCACTGTTTCCAGCTCCTGGACTCCACCCAACACTGCTTTGGAGTGGTGTAGCAGAAATTTTACGCCCCTCAGAAAGTGGGATTTCCCGGGAGTTGCGTGTGTCTGTGTGCTGCATTTAAGGGGAGAAACTGGCAAGGTTTTTTTTCCTCAAAGGCCTGTGTTTGAAACAACAAAGGAAAATGATTGTTTAATAACTTTTAATATGAGCGTTTTGTGGTTCAGAGCTGCTTCCTGTTTGTGGCAATGCTCTAAATAATTCTGAGCAGAAACTGTGAAATGAGGATCATATATGTAGTTATTAAATCAGCAGCAACTCTCCCTGGCAGAATTTGATGTTTTGTCACCATAATGCAATACATACATGACCACACACACACACATTTGTATTCATATCTTTGTGGGGACCATCATGCATTTCTATGGGAAAAACCCTAATCCCAACAATGACAGCCTTAACCCCCACCCAGCCCTAACCTTAACCATAATTAATCAAACAAAATACAAGACTTTTGTAAATTTTAGTTTTTTAATTATAATCACAGATTTTTATCAAATTGAGTTTGCCACACTAATTACCAGACCACTAGTATTATTCCTCATCATCTATAAACACAGATTCTGGCTGATGCTTCCCCCCTCAGGGAAAGGGTTTAGTGAACCCCCCAGCTAAGAGAGCACATTTAGAAACCTTCCAAGTAAACATTACTGTTTTTTGATACATGAAGAAAGCGCATCCTCATTGGCATATTGAATAATAATTTCAAATTTATATATACACACATGTCATTCACGACTTAAATTAGGGTGTGCTTTCAGCACTACCCCAGACTACATAAAGGTCAGTAAACAGGAAATGGGGAAGATACAGCACCATCCAAGGGCAGAATTCCTTAACTCTCCACCCAGAAAGCATCCTATCATGTAGGAGATCATGCAGCCCTCACCTGCCAACCCATCGGCCTGTACAGTCAACACCAGGCCACCAAACTCACGCTGCTGATCAACCGCACAGTGAAAATGCATGGTGAATCATATGGCCCCCTTCCGTTGATAGACTAGATCCCAACCCCCCCCCCCCCAAATGCCACCGCCCCTTGTTTCATGTCTGCAAATATAATAATTATCATGGTAATTTTTTTCATAATGACTACAAGAGTCCTTTATAATGAGAAAACATTATCGGCAGGATTTTTTTAATGAAATAAATTAATTTATTTAGAATGAATACAAGAAAGCAGAGACCTCTGAGGCAGGCTGAGGCAGGCTGAGGCAGGCTGAGAGACGTTTTGATAGCTATCTTATTTTATGGAGTTTTTCTTCTTAATGGTGTCATCGACCGCTAATGCGCTACAAAGCGGAAAGAGGAAAGGGACATGAAATAATGACTGTTTTTGATCAAGAAGAGCTTAATTAATTTCTCATCTTGAACTTACGAGGAGGGCCGTGTTCATCTCGAGCCGCGGCGCTGCGATGGTTATGAGAAACGCCGGCAAGCTGGTGGGCGGGCGGGAGAGCGGCGGCACTGGATCGCAGGCCCTCGCAAGGACACCGGGCGGAAACGGGCCCGGGCCTCTGGAATTGGATGCTGTCACGGCAGTTCTGCTAGCTATTTAATTTCTTCTGCTGTGGGAGTTAATGAGCATCGATCGGGTGGCATGGAAAGTGGGGGGGGGGGGGGGTGTGTCTCCCCGACCCTGTTTAGAGCTCGTGGCGTGCGGGAAATGAGAGACTTAATGAAAGTCTCCCTAGTCGCTGGCTGAGTCCTGCGGGGTCCTGCCCCGCTCTTGGCTGTCCAGCCCCATCTCTGCTAGCAGCAGGGAGCAGAATAATGTCCGAAAGTTTGATGGGAGATTGGAGAGAATCATGGAAAAAAGCCAGGGCCCCACGTGGCCACAAACACTCTCAGATGCACCTCAATAACTCGAAGTAGATGAAAAAACTAGGTCAAAATAAATGGGGAAAAAACATCACATTGACATCTTTAATAACTCCAAAGGATGGCTGCAGAAAGGTAATCAGGTTTGCCACAATGCTGGCTCAAAATCAGAACACTGTGGAGGACAAAGACTGCAATGGGACCCATGATCTGTCACGATGTAATGAAGGGTCACGCGAGGGTCTTCCAGGCAGTAGGAGGGCCTGGAGCATACCTGGCTCAGAGCTTGTTTGTGAACCACACCCGCTTCCACAGGTGGGATATTCTGCCTACAGAGGATGCAATTCCCAGGCGGGTCTAGATCCCAGATGGCTCGCTCTGGGTGGAGTAGCAGCAGGGGTGGAGTAGGAGATTCACAGCATGGTGGGCCAATGGGGGGAGGGGGGGCTTGGTAAAATTTGCAGATTTATGGAGCGGAATTCTTGGTAAAGCGTTGTGAATTTTGCATGATTGTATGTAATCAAAAGAGCTTGATCAAATTTGCCAGCCGGGTGAGGGGGGTCTCTTGAAAATTTTGCAGTGGATGCGCTGTTGTGATGGGCCTGGGGGTGGAGATGCCCCTCCAACCCCCAATTCCCTCTGCCACTGGGCAGCGGACAGAGCCACACAGCTCTGGACGGGACGATAAAGGAACAGGAACTTCATTTAGGAAGGGGAGCACAGCTGGGTGGAAAAACTGAAAAACTGGAGGGAAGTAACGAGAACAAAAGCAGCAGTTTGGGACAGAAGGGTGGGGGGTCACAGAGGAAAACAGAGCTGGCATCAGGTTGTGAAGGGGCAGCAAATGGGGGCTGGGTCAGGCATCAGGCTCCAGGTGTGAGAAAACAAAATAAAGCCTGACAAGTGCTGGATCTCTGGCAGGCTTAAAAATGAGGCCTCAAACAAAACCAGAAGGTGCCTTAGTGGGTAATATTTAAAAAAGCAAATAATAATTTAATAAATGAAATATATCAATACATAACATTAAAGCAGCAACCAGCTCGGCATCTAGTCACCTTATATTTATTCACCAAATAAATTTGATGAAGGTAACAGGTGAGAGACTGCATCATAAAAACTGCAGCACGAGGGAAATCACAGGAGGACTTTGCTCTCCTGTCTGATAAACAGGGATTCTGGCATCTTCCAACATTCATGCATGGGCACAACATTCAACCTGAAAGTCCCCTCTTAATTATATAACAAGCGATGGAAACATTATTATCGTTCCCAACTACTTAATCAAGTGTTTGTACAAAAAAAAAACTATGTTTAAACTCGGGAGCTCCTGTTAATCGGCAAGGGATGGGAGCCTTGCAAAGAACCATCTCCTGACCAGAACACTGCAGGATTGTGACCCTCACCCCCACACACAATAGCCACGATCATTCGTGAAGAGAGCTTGAAAAGGCAGGTGACACTTGATGCCCCGGTGCCTCATCACGGGGCGGTCAGCCCCGTTCCGAAACTCCAGAGCTTGACAAATACATCAAGGCATCGTGGGCTTGGAGTGAGAGCATCGCCTTTACCCTCTGCTTACTGCGGCCTGACATGGAGGCTTTGTTCCACAGCTGTACATTTTCTTCATATAATAACATTATTAACTCCTTCTGAAAGGAGAGATTATTTTAGCGTAGCCGGCACTTACTGAGCCCCCTCCACCGTAAATGCCTCCCATCAGCCCCCCCCCAGTATGACCTGCCCATTGTGCGGCACAAAGCACCCTGAAGAGTGGCACCCCCTTCCACGCATTTGCATCTTAATCGGCCTGCCGCTTCACAGTCGCGACCCCGCGACTAAAGCGTGACGTCCCCACCCCCCCTCTCTGGGACATCGCCTCCCTGTGGCTGGGATACGACATGGGTGAGGATATCAGAAATGTTAAAAAGGACACAGTGTCAGACAGGAAAGAATGATTAATAATCAACATGATAAAAATATATTCCAAAGAAAAACTTTTAAAACTTTTTTGTGAGGGGTCAATTGTTAACATTCATTGAGGAAGGAATGAACTAAGAGGGGGGTCACAGGAGGGAATATGTGGGGGGGGGTTAGTGATACTTTAAGGGTAAGATTGGACATTAAAAATGTTGCAAGGACAAGGGTGAACAATCCATTAACACTTGGAGCAATTGTGCATGCCCCTTGTGTATGGGACTCACACAGCGAAAATCAGACACTCCGGCTGTGCTGTTCTCCTCTGTCTCTGAGTGCCGATTTAAAAAAAAAAAAAAAAAACACCTGGGGCTCCTCTTTCAGTGAGGTGAACCCGGGGAAAGAGTTTGGTTGGACACGCCATGTCTATATCACTTGGGTTTTGGGGAGACTACACATTCAGCCAAACACTTTCCCTGAGTTTACGTTTGACTTATTTACAGTTCCTACCAAACAGATGCAAATCATAGGTTGCATATTTTGTTGTCTAATAGTAAAACACAAGAATTTACCTAGAGGGATTAAAAAAATTTAACCTGCCGAATGTATAGGCTTTTTTACAGATGAAAAGCAGATCAAAAAAAGGTAGTGACAGAAATGGCTGAGAGAAGATCTTCTTTACCTAAAAGCAGTCTACCTGTTTCACGGTACCAGCACTCTGATTGGTGTAACTAATAATTAGCAGTGGGCTGCGGTCACACAGAGCATGGAAATCGAGGGTGGGAGACAGGGGACTGGAGCTGGGGAGATTTCCCGTAACCTGACAAGACGGGGCCCGAGAGGCTACACTTAGCCCATTAAAGATTTTTTTTCCGGCGTGACATTTCGGAGCAGCGACGGTGCAGTGCGCCACCTCGCCATTTCCCATTCGCTGGGCATCAATTTAGAGAGAGGGGCCACCAGGCAGCCACCAACACAAATGGATTTCATTCACCGAGGTGAACTGTACTACACTGATAAATGCACTTTCTTTAATGTCAGCAAATGTCACTAGAGAAGCCATTTTCTGTCGGTTTAATAGCTTCCCAAACTTACAAAGAGAAATAAAAATAGGAAGAGCAGGAAGGACAGAACTGAGCAGAGGGAGTGAGAGATGGAGGGAGAGAGAGAGGGGTTGGGTTTAGTCATTTCCACATGAATAAGCAATAAGCTATCTGAGCCGCTTCAGTCAGAAAGTGGCTGAACTTGATGGATGAAGCTATTTCAACCTATGAAAAAAACCTGACCATGGTGGGGGGGGGGCATTCATGGCAGTTTAGAGGGGGGGAAATAAAACAAAACACTGGCACTTGTGCGTTCATTGAACTTGACGATGGTTCTTGTGTTACCCTAATTGCGGAGCCATTATCATTATTAAACAAACTTCTGAGCCGGCCTCCCTCTGCTGTGTAAATCTAAAACGCAAACAGAATTAGTCCATTAAGCACCGTGTCGCAATAATATTAATGTAAGACATCGCTCAGGAGTCCAACGTGCCGGAAAATCCCAGTTCGGCCCCAACCAGCTTACAGTTTGCATGTATCCATCCTCCACTGTAATTCCACAGACACATGCATACAAAAGTGCTTCATGTGAACTGTCGTCACCCCCCCCCCCAAAAAAACCCATATAAAAAGATTATTATATAAACCCAGTGATTATTTCAGAAGTGAGTTTTAGTTTAATAGAACCCCTCCCACCCCCTTATAGCCAATGTAGACACTGGAACACAGAGCGAGTAAAAGGACTTACCTGTGTATGTGACCCCCCCATATCCCTGACATCCCACATCAGACTGCCAGACCACAAGACTTGTCCTGCGAAGTTTTTGACACAGAATTGTGTGCAGCGCTGTCCCCAAGGCTGGAAGCCATTCTCATGGGCTGATGTGGATGGCGTGAACTACTCGAATATCATTGAGTTTCCCTTGCGTCTTGTTCACACCATCCATGCTAACCTTAGACTACCCCCCCAGTTCACACTCTGACACCCTACAAAACATTCATGGGCCTGCGGATTCCCCTTCTCCCTCAAACACGTGCTTTCCACAGGATGGGGTCTGTAATTTGAATTTTATAAAACCATGACTGCAGGCGACACTGTAGGCTTTTCTCTCTTGGCAACAGCGAAAACCCAAACACAATAGGTGTTAGGAAGTGAGAGCCTGCGAGAGCCAGTGGAATCCAGTGGAAGAAAACATGAATTTTACTCTCAGGATACATAGAGTACCCAACCACGAATGGAATCGGAAAAGAATGCTAGTTTTATGGTCGTAGACTGGGGATAGTTCAATGAGGGGAATGTTATTTTTGGTCAGGCACAATCCTGGGCAACCCTGCTCAAGCATTTTAGCAGAGCTTGTGAGGACAACCGACATCGCTGCGATAATCCCTATTTCTAGGAGTTGCTAAGGTTACAAATTACCTTTAGTGTTCATAGCTGGTTCCTCTATAACACTTGACTAATCCTTTTACGTAATTTATATTTCATTTAGGATTATTTGTACCAGATACAGGATTATGAGCTACTACATTTGCTTTGTACCCTGCTTGAGGGACAGAAACCTACAGATCAAGTTCCAGTCGCAACCCGTCCATCATAGTGTTAATTATTTTTTTTCAGAGAAATGCTTGACGAGTCCTCAACTCACGCCGTGGTCTGGGGAAACCCTATATGCTCGCTCCAGCTGACTTTTCAAGAGATGACTGTCAACAGAATGGTTTATTGTCAGGGAAACAATTGATCTGAAATCGTCGTCTTTGTCCAGCCGCGTTGTGTAACAGCAACAGACTGTTCAGTGAAATAGTTTTCTTTCCTTCCCACGAGCGATGCTTTCTGGTATGCTATTCAGAAAGACAGAAACAAGCCGATTGTGTTTGCCGCGTTCAGCGGGTGACCCTTTCGCACTGCAGAGGGGTAGGTTTGGTTAGTGGGGTGGGAAGGGGGGTAAAAGGCAAAAACATGACAAAACAATCTAGCGTGATATCAGACATGATGACATTGAGCCCCTCCATTCTTCTTTGGCTAACTAGTGAGGTTGGAGCCTCTGGATCATCACTAGCTTCCAGGGCACTGACTTCTTGCTCAGGGAGCTGGGGCTGGGCCAGTGGGCTGGGACGGGCCATCGGGTATCAAGTCCATTAATCTTCAGACCCACAGATGAGTCTCAGGTTCTCTCTCAAGTTCCTGGTCATTTTGTTGAGCAGCAAGCCAATAATCTACATTCTTGATTCAACATTTAATACCTTGTCAACTTTTTGCGTTTCTTCATGTAGCCGGGAGCGTCTCTCTCGCAGCATTGCATGTGACAAACCCTACTGCTGAGTCCTGTCAACTCCCATGCAATGATTTTTAAAAATGACTCCGCCCCCGAGTGCCACAGAGAAAGTGTCGTGTGCCATAACTGGCAAAGTTACAGTGGAGTATTTGGAAAGCACAGAGATATGGAATAAGGTTCTGTGTTTTACAGTAACAAGCAACTTTGCGAGGGCAGAAACATGCAGAGCCAGAGCTTTACATCGGCCCTTGTGTGATTTACCTAATGAAACTTCTACTTGTTATAAAGTATACAGATGCACTCACTATTGCACACAGTGAGAAAACACCACTTCCCAGTCCAACGTCTGGGCCAAACCATGCTCTCTGAGGCTGTGGGGGGGGAGGGGGACTGGCGCATGGTCATGTCTATTTGTTTATGAATTTCCACAGCTAAACAGATGTAATTAGGCTAATAGGGGTGGTATCCAGCCAGATGGATCCCTCACCATAGCGAAGTTGGACATAAGCCCTGGAAGAGGACCTTGTCATCCCATTACTCCCGTGACGGTTTCGCAAACAGGCGGTTCAAGATGATCCCCGGACATACATGACATATTGCACAGCTAAAATAATGCAAATCTAAATGCGTCTGTGTGATACCATGAGGTTCCCATCTATGTGTTTCCTGTAACCACTTGTTCTATTTAAGGTTGTGGGTGGGGGAGCCTATGGTTGCAAGGCAGGAAGCAACTCCGCATGTGGTACCAACCCATTGCAAAGCACATTCAAACCTATGGGCGATATGGTATCTCCAATTAACCTCAGCATGTGTTTGGACAGTAGGGAGAACTGGAATACCTAGAAGGCACCCCATGATAACACAGGGGAACATGCAAACTCCACACAAATGGAACGCTGGTCCCACTGGTGTGAGGCAACAGTGCTAACCACTATGCCACCATGCCACCCCCATGAGGTTCCTATACAAAGTATATGAAATATATCAGCTCCCACAAAAGCCAAACCAGGGAATCAGCTGGAGGGATGGTAGACAGGAAGGGCTTTCAGGTGCAGAGCAGCTGAAATTTCCTGCAACATGGGGCCCCTGCGAATACAATAGCTCTGTTTTGAAAGGCAGAGAAGGCCTGTGATTCCACTGCAGATGGTGATGTTCACGCTAACCGGGGCGGCAGCTCTGCTGAAAGAGACACCTGGAAGCTTCTGTCAGCCTCTCCCCAAAATCTCTCCCTGTCACCCTGGAGAGGCCACCAGCTCTGAGACAGAAAGCTACTCACCGCAGTAGGCCTATGAATGTGTATGGGGAAAAAGTGCATTAAGGGGAAGATTCAAAACTACTGTAAACTGCGACAGAGGTGCACCTTAAGAACGAAGAGCTGCTGCCATGCCTTAGGGAAAGGACAGATATTTACGTTTCTGTAGACCCCTCGTTCAGACAAAACATTGCGCCAACATAAAAGTCCAGCAGTATGAAAACAAAGTGCTTGTATTAAATGCAACAAATGCAAAACCTGGATAAATACTTACAGTGAATTTCTAAGAATGGCATAATCTGTGATATTTATTAATGTCAAACTTATTAGTACATGGCGGACCATAATAATCAAACATCCAGCAATCAGATTTTAATACCAATGAATAAGTCTTTATCTTGTGGAAGAGTAAACAGTTTTATTGCATTGTAATACATGCATGAAAACCTGATGGCTGTGCATTTTGGTTATGTCAGTGTGTCAGAATGTTTTGGTCTTTCAGAAGTCTAGATTCCCGTAACAGTTCCTTTACCACAAACTCTGAAATTTATTATAGTTTCAAGCCCCCAACATTCAGTGTCACACACTTTCATAAACTTCAGAAACAAACAAGAGCAGGAACGTGGCAGCACAGTGCTGTCTGATTTATCACTTATTGCTGGATTCGCACTGCGGCGGTGCGTAAATGGCTTTCGAATTTGAAGGTAGACAACTGACAACAGAATCATAGTAGAATAATCATAATAAAAGCAAGTCACGAAAAATGTCCATAATGGTTGAAATCTTGGGTGACCGCAGATAAAAATAGCAAAGCAACATTTGGAAGTTAAACACAAAGGAATTGTGTTAGCTGGAGGGGTGGGCCCCAGGAGCAGCACGCACAGATGGAACAAAACCTTAAGTCAGTGACGTACCAATGTTATTTGTATTCCGGTTTGGGAAGATTTAATAAACTTACAAAAACAAACAGGGATAAGGCTGGTAGCAAGCAGGGTGAAGGCTACTATGACATTCAGGACACATCCTCTTTTAGGAAGGAAGGAGATCTTCTGGAGAAAGCAAACAAAAAATATCAACGGTCTCTCTGACCGCACCGTGAACCAGGGGACCTTTCGGACACCCTCATCTGACTGCCTCCTAATAACTTCCCATTACCTCCACACGACATTTAGCCCAGATATGCAATTCGACACAATGCAGGGAGGACCAGGTCAGAAGAGACGGTGGATCCAAAAAAAGAAGGCAGACCATTCAAAGACCCTCCAGAAGGGACCGTGTGCACAGAAGGACTTTGACATTCAGTGTTCAACATTGTCTGCTTAAAAGAGTTCCGTCAAAAAGTGAATCTTTTTTTCAAACCTCAGCCTATTTTACAAATATACTGATAATAGGAAAAAAATACTTTTGGGCCATATTTTGGAAGGAATGAAAGTCGATGTAGGCTATGTGGAGCTTCAAAATATCTTAAACATTTTTTCTGAAAATATTTTGCTATGTTAGCAGGTCAAATACAGAAGATAATTTCAATTTATCACGTAGCGGAAATGAAAAAAAAAATTGAGAAAAGATCGACACTATGACTTTATACATTCCCAGGAAAACTAAGAGGATATATTTAAAACGTGACTTCTTCGTTGAAGTCTAAGTGTGTTTTTTCCATCGGCTACTAAAAATGGCTTGACGCATTAGAAATGATAAATGAGTAATAATGGAAGTGGACACAAGTGGAAACCATGTAGGTTTCATTAAAGACGGAGTTCAAATTAGCATCGCTGGCCACTGGAACACTGGAGGGAGGCTGCTGCAAACAGCTGCCCTTCATGAATTTTTCATTTTACAATCAGATAATGTGATTCACGAACCGCTCGTTTATTCACACATAAACATTTTCGAGACGTTTTTGACATCTGCTGGAGTGTCTTGTATTCATTTAGCATCCGCATTGCTAAAATATGTATGAGCTTTATTTTACGGATTATTTGAAGAAACATCCGAGACCCTTATTGTTCCTAAACAAAACACGGTAAATGCTTTTTTTCGTTCTCGTTACTCGCCCAACCCATCTCCTCCTCCTTTCATAGGAAGAAAAAAAACTTTTCTAATTCACAATTTTAAATGTTTAGGTGTCAACCTGCGCTTTTAAAGTCACGAGTTATAAAGTGAAGCGTCAAAGCGTCAAATTGCCAATGATTAACAACGCTGTCATAAAAGTGGCAGACTTTAGGAACTGCCAAAGACATTCTGTTGAAGTTGAATGCTGTATGATTTACTGAAACAAAGTCTTCCTTTAATATATTATGATAGGAGCTGCGAGAGAGACGCTCCCGGCTACATGAAGAAACGCAAAAAGTTGACAAGGTATTAAATGCTGAATCAAGAATGTAGATTATTGGCTTGCGAAGTTTACTTAGATCTGGCCGTAACTTCACAGCAATTTGTACATAAACTTAAACCCATCCAAAGAGAATTACTTAACCGTCCATTGCGAGAAACAAAATAATACTTCATTAAAGCATTCTGTAATAAAGACGTAAGTCAGCGGAGTGCAAATAATGTTACTTTCTGTACGTAATAAGAAACTAACAAGGAAATACCCTGCAAGCTAAAAGGCAGACACTTGTTTTCGTCTACGCGGTTTAATTTCAGTAGGCCTGTGACAGGTATGTAAACATGGTAATAAAATCGGTTAAATGAGCTCCGACAGAAGTACTTTTACCCACAAACTCTTTAAAAGGCCAATTAAACGTTTTGATGTCCCGGACTGATAAATATATTACGCAATATATGCTTAATATTTGTCAATGAAAGCTGTGTACACGTGGATACAAACATATCTTATGCAAAAAAGTTGCTTAAAAATTGACAACAATGTTATTTAAATAATAAAAACAGAACAGGAATATGAGTACCATGGAACCCTAGTAATTAGAGGATTTTAAACAGGTAAACAAAAACAACAAAACTTTCGTTTTTCATTATCTCAGGACCAATTCTGTAAAAAGAACTTTTATTAGTTTCATCCAGGCACTTTTTAAAACACTCGGATCTAGCATTCCCCACATTACAAAAATCTCAACCAGATTTTTTTACACTTTGATCAAAAAACTAACATTCCGATTACTTTAATTTCTTAATTCCGTTAGTCTACTACTTCTTAATTGGCGTATTCGTTTACCTGAGATTAGCGGCTAATTTCTGAAATAAAACAGAACCTATACAGGAAATCATACCTTCTTACAGTAAAGATAAAATAACTGTTAATTCTTACGTTTCATTGCTGTTTTTTAAAAATACATGTATCACTTGGTTGAATACACTAATGTAATAAGCTAAAAACACCATTCATCAAGTGTACATAAAAATACATACAATTAATTCAAACGTAAGCATGTCTATTAGGTATTGAAAATACTTGACCCCGCGTAAATGTTCATTTTGAGTAGAAAAACAAAACATTAAACAATCAATTATGCCTAATACATAGGCTAAACAATACAGTTTATATAAAATGTAGATAATCAATTACACCAAAGCCAGTTAGTATATTTCAACATTCATATTTAAAGTTTAATTTCAGAGTTGTCCTGTTCATTCTTGAGCTCTTTATAACTTATGAAAACATTCCCCAGTTCGTGCATGTTATATGTAAATATATTTGTATATATTGCAGAGAATTGTCAGTCTGTTTTTCTCCTGTAGTACCTGTTGATCTGGAACCGCTCCTTCTCCCGTAGCGACACAAAGCGACACACAAGGCTTGTACCTGTCACACCAATGCGACTCGCCGCGTCTCTCTGCGCGCTCCAGACGTCCTCTATTGATCTTTCCGGGTAAACGGGGGCATAGACAAAAATTATATTCGACAGCTGCTGCTCATTCGTGAATAACATGTTCAGCCGACGCTGTATCCTCCACCATCATCTGTGAGGTTAATATCGAGTAACAACAGCTGCGTTAAATATTTTTTACTTACAAGGCAGTCAAAAACCGCGACCCAATCAGACGACGTTAAACTCTTTATTGTTGTCAGCACTGGAAACGCATACATTTTAACAAAACTTAATGAGGCATTAGTATATCGTGGAGTATTCAATGCAAATTAAGTATTTCGAACAAAATAAAATTGTTAGACAAAGACTTACAAAACCCACACACCGGCAGCAGAAACAGTGAACTGTTTTCTGAGCTGGAAAGTAATTTATCGATAAAATCAAAACTGATGGGCATCGTACACTCGCACGCTTCTGGGCGTCGGGACTGACGGACCGCAATATCTGCATTTACTAACGGATTTTTCGTAACTTGTACCAACATTAAAGAATCGGCATTAAATTGCTGTTGGGGACTCTAAATTATGGTAGTTATCTCCATAAAGTACAAATTACCTACCGCTGGGTCCGCTAGACAATCGTCAAGGTTATATCTGATTTCTGCATATGGCAGGGATTTTTCATCGATCTAAAAACGCTGACAAGAAGCTCATTGTTGAAAGGCCAAATTCAAGCAAAGGCCTTGACACAGAATGCATGCCGGTTGCTTGGAAATCCACATTTCAATCGAGACCTGCATCAGAGAAAAAAGTACAATAACAGTACACAATAACTTTTGCCTTTAAGTATGATTAGGCTGTAAACATAATTCTGCAGTTAATGAAACAAGTAAGAGAAAGAAAAGGTTACGCTAACTCAACCGAGAGCGACTTAGGAGCTGACCTATATTTATGATCGTGGTATACTAAATTAAAGGCGGCATCTGATACGCAAAACACATGAAGCGGCTGGTACAAGGGCACTTCAGGAGCTGGCTAAGATAGCAATGCTAAGATATGCAAGTGTAGCGGAGATGCCTCATCAGGAGTTAATCACCAGCACTGACATGCACCGGTGAACTTTAACGATGGAAAGTGTTAAACACGGCTGACTTTGAGAAACGTTCATCTGAGGAATTAGTAGGGGCATTCTTTAATATGGCGTCCCAGAACATTTTGCGCAACATACAATAGTTGAATAAATCAATTAATTGCTTCACTGGTTCAGTAATAGGTTTATAATAGCCGTCACGGTAAATTACAGTGGTCGTTTCTCACCCCTTACTATGTGAAGACACTGTAAATGTCAGTCTTCGCGCACATTAAAGGTATATTACCGTCTGAGATACAACGACACGGTTGTGTCTCTATCAAAGTCAAACAAATTTGGAGGGGTGGAAATCAAAGAAGCAAAGGTCAATAATCCCGCAGCACAATGAGGCGTTTCCATAAACCGCAAAGTGCAACGCGAAGTTGACGTTCACTGTCAAAGTCCGTTTTGTTTGTTTTAATAATCATGCACATTTTGGTCATAAACATTTTACAATTTCGTCTTACCTATAGGAAAAATAATATTTTCGCATTAACAAGTATAAATTCCAGTGCTCTTACATGTGAGTCGATAACAGCTGATGGTTAATAGTCTACATTTTTGATGGACGTAAAATGACATTTATTGTAAGCTCCCTGGGTGTGAAAAGAAAGTCTCAGTACATTTAAAATAAATTACAAATATTTCAAAACCGAATGAAAGAAGTGAATTACACACTGACGTTTCTGTTTAAATTCACCCTCGCTAAATAGTCGTTTATATTAATCTGAATATTCCTTATTGAAGTGTTTAAAGGGGCTTAAAAATTAATTTTTAGTTTCGTGGTAGTGCATACCCCCCAACCCCCAATATAACGACAACACAGCCGTTGCCAGCAGGGGTGGAAATTCGAAGTCCCTGACAGAGGGCTTTTAGTCAATCTGGCCTCTCTGATTCATACTTTGTCTGGTTAATTATTTAAATCATCTCCAGTGCCCCGCACCTTAGTTGGATCGTGGCCTCAGTGCTCCACTTCAACTTCAGCGGAGGAGAGCGGAGCAGGAAGGACGTTACAACGGTACAGCCAGAACCGAGAGCAAAACAGACGATGATACGAATGCCTTTATGTAAGGATTGTACAAATTAAATTCCCCACTGTCTCACAGCTAATCCAAATATAGGAACCATCAGTTTTGCTTTTAAGTCATCCGTAAATTACCCATTTTTTGTTCATTTTATGGGGTTATCAGAAGACAGGCTACGCTTTACAAGAACGGTATTAGGATTAATGCAGAGAAATTAGTAAAATAAACACAGCAGTAATAGAAACGTTCCTTCCCTTCATCCGTTTAGGACACACAATATGAAACTCCCTTTTGTATGCAAATCACTTTCAAGGGCAGGAATTCAAATAAAATTAAGGTGCATTTGGCCTGAGGAAAATCAGCAACCACTCCTCTGCAGAACACCGTATGTTAAGCTCTGGGGCGTGAGCGATGCATCCATTATTATTAATTCTGCGTTTTACCCATACACCTGAAAGCGGGATAATGGCTGCTTTACTTACGCCGCTGAGCCTGGAACTCAGCACGGCGAGAGGGGCGCCGCTGGGGGATGCCGCTTAGGGAACTCCGAAGCCCTGCCTCTGACAGCGCCACGTGGACGCTGCTTATCAAGATAGGAGCCGGAAAACGCAGAGCCGGCACGTTTCAGGAGAATGGTCCCGTGAAGCGTCACTTTCTGGGTTTAAATGGGTTCGTGTACATGCGCTTTCTGCTGTGGCCAAAACGTATTGCTGTACAGCACGTGTACAAATTGTTTATAATTACACAAAAGTGTCGTGTTGTCAATATTTTTTGTTATTGACTACTTTATATAAATAAAGAAACACCCCAAGTGTTATTATTGTCGTGGTTCTATTAATAATAACAGCAACACAACTGCAATGTAGTTGTTAAAGCAAACACAATTTTTGGATTCATTTTATTTGTACGTTTAAGTAATTTTGTTAGTCTAGCATTCTAAATTAATTATGAGCTCATGACTTTTACAAATAATATAATTCCGATTGTATTAAAATGCTTAACAAGCCCTACTGTATTTGCCTATTTCAGAATACCAGTAATGAGAATAACAGAAAAAACGACATAATTTGTATTATATATACCAATCTTAGCTACATGGCCACATATTAACTATTAGGCCTCCTAAAATTATTTAGATATGTTCGCTTAACATGGGCAAATGATATATCAGTGACTGCAATTAGATTCCCTGCTCCTGAGTGCGCATAAAGTTAAACCGTGACCAGTTTTTATACAAGCTGTAATCATAAGGAAAACCGAGGAGTGCGACAGTAGTAAGTAAGATGAAGCCCGCGCCAAAACTACAAGGGAAATATATCAGGATAATTAGCTTCACCGTTTATATCGTTCCGCATTAAGATCGAGATTTATTAAATGCTTGTTAACAGAAACAAATTCTTCCGTTTTGCCTGATAAAATCGTTTATATGCCCCCATCAGGCTTAAATCGTTTTGATTTAAAGCATGATATCAAACTTATATATTCCCTTATTATAATAATCAATAATGCATAAATAAATGAACACATGAAAAGTTGTCAAAATGTTTTCTTATGGGAAGGATATTGTGTCATGGGCACTGAGGTTGAAAAAAAAACACAGTAGGAAATAAACGGGAACAGCACGGAACAGAAGGAAATGTATATTGTAAAAATTGAAATGAATACATAGCATCACGCTTTTATGCTTGCAGGATCTCCGAGTGCCCCCCCATACATTTGTTACTGCACGTTGATAATGACGTGCTATAGCTCTGAAAGTGTGGAGAGTTGGGATATGCTTAAGAGTAACGGTAAACTTTGTAGTTTTTACCTGGATGTAGTTACAACGCTGCGTCCGCAGTCAAAAAATCTGGGGGCGTTTATACGTACGGATGTGAATGAACATCTATAAAGTAAATGTCAAATCTGACTTACCGAACGCTACAGAGGCCGAATGGTGGACATTTCATACCGTCTAAAATGTATTTAGAGAATATTTCCACCAATAAAGTACCCAAACACACGCAAACATCTTTTTCTTTTACTGAATCAAAATGACGCGGAGCACCCCTCTGCCTCCCACCCTCCCTCAACGAATCATGCGTCGGGGAGTTTCGCATTTTAACCTAGCATCAGTGCTCCACAGAGGAACCGGAAGACAGAAAGCCTGCAGTTTCAGTCGCTTGGTTCCATTCATTGGAAGCGTTTCCAATGGCTTCATTAGAAGTAACGAGTTGACGCAAGGTAAATCTTACATTGAGGCGCCATTCTCTCGGTCTGCAGAGCGCCCTCATTAACTGTCGCTAACAAGCCGTGCAAAAACACTGATTGGACAGCTTTCGTATAACTCCGCGGACTTAGCAGGACGCCCACTTAATGAGACCACACAAAAAAAGAAAAAAAGGAAAAGTTGGGAAAAAAATAAAATTTCTTTACATTTGGATAAATTCGTTAAAATAGTTAAGCCGCTTTAAACGAGGTTTGGCCGTAAAATATTAACACATTCCTAAAACAGCGTGATTTTGCAGATGAGACTAATACTCCATGTGTGCTTCAGTGAGGCACTTACAGGGATGTTTTTAAATGTTTTGGCGACAAAAATGTTTATGAAGCACACACAGGATTTTTTAAACTAAGCGCAGAGTTGTGTGTTACTACTAATACTGCTAGGCTACTACCAGGCCTCCTCCTCCTACTACTACTACTAATAATAATGATAATAACAATTATGATTATTATCATCATTATTGTTGTTGTTATTATTATTAATGATAATAATAATCACATTATTAGAGCATTAGAACAGTGCATATTTTAATACATCATAAACAGTGTAATATATATTTGCATCATTACACTATACGCATATGTATTTATTTTTCGTTTGAAAAAATATCTGTTTGAAATTTTTATGTGGATGCATTTAAGAGCATTCAAACAATAAGTATAAACAAACAAGACAAACAGAACAAACAAACAAACAACAACAACAATACTGCATACGCACCCCAGATTTAACATAGAAAATATCATCAGTTTGCAACCATTATTTGATCTACAGGACATCCTTTCGGCAGCCTGAAATCCACTTTCCGAGGAGCCTGGCAAGCAGAAGCAAAGCAAATAAATCGTGGCATTTGCGCCCCGTCCTGACAATACGACAAAGCTGCAAGCGGCGCTATAGCCAAGATGGTTAAGCTGACGAGAAAGGAAGTCGCGGTTGTCAAACTGGAATTGTTCCGAAACTAACTTGATTTTGCTTTTATTGAAGCGACAGCATACAATTTATTTTGGTATTTTATTAGTTTACCAGTTTTACCGATAAATCTGATGTTTTGCCGATCTAACACTGTTGTAAGTACTTGTTTGTCGCCATTACCTAACTCTACGATAGTTACTACCGCAAGTAGTATTTTAAAAACGTTTTTTTTTTTTAAAAAAAAAAAACGATGTGTATTTTTTTATAGATACATGAACGGTCAAACTAATATTTAACAATCTGAGCGATATAATACAGTCGTTATGTTCACTGCTAGGCAATTGGAGCGGTCCTTTGGATACGCGATTTTCAGGACTTACACGTTTCGGAAAAGATTCCCACCTCTGCGAGCAACGACCGACTGTTCCCGGTAAACCTTCATTCTGACAGCGTCTTGATCATAACGCACTCGGCAGAGTCAATCTATAGCGTCTTACTATAGGAAGAGGAAGATGAAGAAGAATTAGGTCAGGTGGAGGAAGTGAAGGCAGGCTATAAATGGTTTGGCTTTTTAAAAAGGTAAAATTATGTGATAATGTTTTCTTTGTTTTGTGACATCAGATCAAAGTATATAATCAATAAATGTCTCTGCAGCAAATGTCAACATACAACCGTCAATTAAAATATAATTCCAGCCGGTTCTGATCATACACATAAGTGTGCTACACTGTAGATAAAAACATGCATGAATAGAATTCAAATGTCCCTGGTAAACAGAGAAGAACTTTAATGTTCGTGCCCTTCAGTTTTAAATCTTCACATTCTTTTTAGACTTTATTCTGGGACCTGTCGTCGGTTTTGCTTCGAAAGACTGCACGCTACCATTATCGTTGGCAGTGCTTAATTACAGGCTAATGCTGACCGGATAAAGATGAAAGAAACAGCTCTTTATCACATTCAAAAGTGTATCGCATAATCGTTCTGGAATCTGAGATCAGATGCAAAAAAAGTAAGAGGTTTTTCCTTACCTTTTCCATCCGCCTCTATCTTGAACTCGGATTTACACCCCATCTGACACAATACTTTTGATAAAAGAGGATGTACAACTAAACATTTTATAGTGTTAACCAATAATAATAACTATTATTATTATTATTGTTGTTGTTGTTGTTGTTCTTATTATTATTATAACTTCGCGTATTCGACTGGAAAATACTGGCCAAGTGGGGTCAAGGTTAATTAATACTTCTTGTATCAGTTTAACATACTGTTAACTTCAGTCTGCACTATAAAAACAGACGGGGGCTGCGTAGTAAATAAACAAAGATCGACCTAATGGTTTGTCGGCATTGAGTAGCGCGTCTCCCGCTGGTTATGGTTAAGAGAAGAGCACTATAAGCTCGAGGATAAACAGACAATTAGACCAGGTGAATAAACTTGTTTAGGGGTGTTAATTACACGCTTAACGCAAACAAAAGCTATGTAAAAGAATGTCATTTACCGCTGGCTTTACGAACCAATCCAGGTTTTACATTTCGGCTCACAATCTTGATTTTAAGTAATTTCCTCAGTTTTTTTCCCCAACATACAGCTTTCTTTCTGTTCAGACTTACCCACCGTAAAACACGCACCCCGCGTAAATCATTATATAACAATTACACTATATACGCCACAATTTGAACAGGCCTTTAAAAAAAATATTTTCTGTTAAGCTCCCTCTCCGCCACTTGGTAAGCCGAGAAGGTTCTGAACAGAAGCATGGCCAACGTGGAAATACCGCGGGTTATTTCCAGTCCAAGAAGCTTTCCAACTGGACCATTTCAAGTGCCACTTGGAATTACTTCACCAGAGTTTCATATGACAGCAGAGCAAACAGGTTTGATCCAAAGACATAACCTGCTCTAACGCCCCCTACAAGATCATCGCTCCTACCCCCAAGAAGCAGACACACTACCTGCTTCGATACATATAAACACTTTAAACAGCATCCATCGGACGACATAAACTGTTTGATCCTGGGGAATGTGTTAGAATAAAGGATGTTAATGCAGTAGTTAACGGGGTTAAGAAAATTACAGTGGAAAAGCCAGTTCAAGAAATATCTCAGGAATATGGAGGGAAAATTACACCCACAGATACACACACACACACACACACACATATATATATATATATATGTGTGTGTGTGTGTGTTCGCTGTCGTGCGAACCAATACGCTTTATAATATGATGCACTGTCCGCGTCGAGACGGCTAAATAAGGGCAAATATAAGATAATATATGGCATAAATATAAGGTAAATCACACCGGAGCAACTGCATAGCCTGAGCGGAATGTCGAGATAATTTAGTGTGATACTGCATAAAATTTAGTGACCATAAATTATTAGAATTTCTTTATTACCAGATTCCCTTGGAGAAAAGCGCGCACAAGACCATAAAAGTTTAAACTATGCCAGGCTATTTTACATGGTGATGGTGGCAGTCATTATATCGACTGAATAATATTAACAACATAATTTTTTGTTAAAATATTGTTTGCTCCATTTGAAACAGTATTACTGTTTTCTAAACATTGTTAAAAATAATTCCATTGACCTGGCTAAAATTTAGCATTTTAGCAAATGACCCCTCCAAACAAACAACCAGAGAATATAGGGAGAGGCGGACACTACAGTCGTTCAGAAGGGTCTGCTGCAGTATAGATTGCATTATTTATTATTTTAGGAATCTAGCCGTACAGGCTATAATAGCCTCAAACGCCTTCCTCACACCCGTAATATTGAATATTGCTAATGGGAATTAATCACCATCTACCATTACTAAAATACGTTCTCATGCATATAGTTGACTCGAAATCAACGGGGGACCTCGATGACATTATCAGTGGAAAAACTGACCAGAATAAGCTCAACTCTCTTCTCTCGCCGAATTAAAAGTGCTCAGACACTCCAAATACGGCGAAACTATGCGCAAATCATGTGTGAATTGACTCGGTTAGAAGCCCTGTATTCAAATGTGTATTGCCGTATTCCTGCTTGGCCCATTCGGCACCCCCACAACCCCTTCCCCCTCCCTTTCCTCTTTCCTACATATCTTCTTTAGCCTTAACGAGCCTCGTTAAGATCGCAATAATATTCCACCCTCTAATTGCTCATTCCATTCAACAAATAGGCGAGCATTGGCTTTTACTCCATGCGAGCCGGTTTAGAGGGAGGGTAGTGTTGAGATTGGGGTTTCTGATAACCCCCCGTGCGTGCAGCAGAAGTGGTGAAAGCCTCTACGTACTGGCTAATGATTGGCACGCTTGACAGTGATTGGCAGGGCTGCCATGACAACCTTACAACGACACCAAGAAGACCAATAGAAAAGCGAAACAAAATGTTTCAATGCTACACTCACGGTGGATTTAGGGGAGATATTATGAGGCTGGTGTCATTAGGCGATAGCTATTGAATCATTCAATCTTTACTCGTCGTTTCTTTTCCTTGATAATTTTCTTTCTCTCTCAGGTCATTCCATGGTTTTCAGATCCCCTTTAGAGCTATATCCCTCCCATTTCTTCCTGCCAAACTTCGCTGATCGCCCTTTGCTCTTGGCGAGCAGCGCACCCAGCACCAGGTCTCCAGAAGACTTGTCAATGTTTCAGCTACCAACCCTCAACTTCTCTCCGGAGCAAGTGGCGAGCGTCTGCGAGACGCTGGAAGAAACCGGAGATATCGAACGCCTGGGACGGTTCCTATGGTCTCTGCCCGTTGCACCGGGGGCGTGCGAGGCGATCAACAAGCATGAGTCTATCCTCCGAGCTCGCGCAGTGGTCGCCTTCCACACAGGGAATTTCAGAGACCTTTACCATATCTTGGAAAATCACAAGTTTACCAAGGACTCCCACGGCAAGCTACAAGCAATGTGGCTAGAAGCGCACTACCAGGAGGCCGAAAAACTGCGCGGTCGCCCGTTAGGACCAGTCGATAAGTACAGGGTACGAAAGAAGTTTCCCCTGCCCAGGACCATCTGGGACGGGGAGCAGAAGACTCACTGTTTCAAGGAGCGGACACGAAGCCTGTTAAGGGAGTGGTACCTTCAGGATCCCTACCCTAACCCCAGCAAGAAAAGGGAACTTGCTCAAGCCACTGGACTCACTCCTACACAAGTCGGGAATTGGTTTAAAAATCGGAGGCAGAGAGACAGAGCCGCCGCAGCAAAAAACAGGTCAGTTGGGTTTTTGTTGTAAAGTCTGCGCTAAAATAATCGCGCTCACGAAATAAAATAAAATGGACTTTTGCATTTTTTTCGGGAGGTGCAAAGATTTTCACATTGTAGTACGATTTAATAACAAGCAATCCAGGTTTTTAGAATGTGGAAAAGGGGACGGTGGAGGAAACACGTAAAATGTACACCGTGGGTTACTCAGGAGGCGGGTAAGAGCTCGGCGACATTTTTGTCTTTATTTCAAATGCAAACAGAGACTGCTGCATGAAAATGTTTTTATAAACACGGGGTTTTCTGTCCAAAACACCAAAAACTAAAACAAATACATGCTAAGCACTAAAAGGAGCATTTCAGAAATTATTAAAGAAATCAGCAGCCAAGCGATCAGTGTTAGTGTACAGAAAACAAGCAAGTGATGACACAGTCCTATTTGAAAAGAATACTTAATAGTAGCGGGAAATTTTCTAATTTGGACTGAAAATGCATGAAACAACGTGTTGAATATTGTAATTATCGATTTTGTATAAATCAGAACCAAAAATAAAATGTAACTTTTATATTAAATTTACATATTAATTTTAGCCTTGGCATTTTCGTTATCTGGCATTAAAATCACACAATAAACAATAATGTTTTATCTGATCTCAACAAGGGAAAGTTTTTATGTGTACCTCTTAATGACTTATCTAAAATGCTTTCACTGTAATAGCAATCAAAACAAAATGGAGTGGAATGTACAGTATATTTTGTTAAACGTCACTTTGAAAAAATACATAGGCCCATATTTCACAATTAAAATGCAGAGAAATACTTCTTGAAAATGTAACAGAGTAGGTGCTTAGATCTGTGCTTTGTCAAGTACAGACGCAGAAATATTTTGTTTTCTGTGTGTAAAATGGTTACATAGAACGAGACATTAACACGACAACACGCATACATTTAATCCTCATGCACATTTACAGTATTTTATATTTTTAGAATCACTACTGTTAGTTACCATATTTGGTCTGTCACTTAGGCTGGAAAAACAGAATTGATCATTTTTTTGTTATCAATTTTGTTAATCAGTAAATTATCTGAATCGTCTTAAAACAGCTAACAGAAATTGTGCAAAAAGGAAAAACTACATTATACACAATTCCTAGGTTTGTAATGTGACTTGTTTGTAAATGATGGTTAATACTGAAATATTTTTCCCAATAAACATAGGTGCTCATTTTGTTCAGCGCGCTGAAGTACACTTAAGAAGTACGTGTATGTGTTAGATTTGAAACGTTTAACTACTTGCCGTAATCACACTCGGTTGTATAACAGCAAAAACAAACGCAGAACTGACTTGACGTAAAAAGTTACCATATCAGGATAGTACATTCTAACTCGGTTATATAATTCCATTCTTGCCAAAAAGCTTTGGACTACTTTAGTGTGGCACACCCCTGTTAAACCGTAATTGTTGTAAATGAAAATATATACGATACAAAAATCTATTAAAAAAATAAAAATAGGAAATAAGTGGCTTAAAGCTATATACATTTATTTAGCACTATAGCATTGTTGTATTTACAAAAAAACATAGGCCTGTAGTTTTGCATCTCGTGTAGTGTTTGTTTTTTCCTGGGCATTTACTTGTTGTTTACCCTCCTTTTTACTGTCTATTGTATGGTGTAGACATCTTTGTACCTTCCCAGAGGGCTTAGATCACGACTCAGCATAAGAAGGGTTAAGCACGTTCATGCCACGGCGCTAGCAATAGTCTGAAGAATAGAAGAGTGAGTTTTGCGGAGGGATACATCGAGATGTGTTTTAATTGCGATGTTATTTTCTTGTTTTAACCAGGCTCCAGCATCAAGCAATAGGGCAGAACGGCATGCGTTCTCTGTCAGAGTCTGGGTGCACTCCGCACAGCTCGGCCGAATCGCCATCAACTGCGGCCAGTCCGACTACCAGCGTATCAAGTATGACGGAGCGAGTTGAAACCGGCACCTCCGTGCTTTCAGTAACATCAAGTGACTCAGAATGCGATGTATGATACAGAAGACCAATATTAACAGGGAATATGGACCTGAAAAGACTATTAAATATCGGGGAAGAAAAAAGGACCAATTGGTTTAACTATTAAAAGAGATAGAAGTACGTCTTTTTCAAGCGCTTTCAAAAGGACCCACGACTTCCCCTTACCCCCCCCACACTACTTGCATGATAATTTTTTTTGTATCTGGGAAAAATACTGTTTAAGTTCAATATTTTTTTACAAGGATGGCCGAGAAGAGGGAATTACCAGAACCTGGTGTTTATCACGTTTTTGGTCTATATCTGTTTTAGCCCAAGTGATGACGCTCAGCCAAGACGTGATCCTGTTTTATTTTATGTTCATCAGACAATCATTTGAGTCGTAAGCACCTTTTTACAAACACTTCTGTCACTGCCTGTGGGGTACTGGTCAAATGTGGAATCGAATAGTTATGACTGTAACAGATTTTTATTTTTATTTCAAGATTTTATATTGAATTATGTATATCTTAAATAATGCGATCATTCTCCCAGTCTGTAATATATGTGTAGAGAGATGCTTGTAAATAATATTGCTCTCCTTATCCGTTTTGCTTTTCTATCCTTCTTCACTTTTGACTTGATGTTCCTTCATAAAAAAAAATATTTGTCAAATTGTAAGACGAAGTGCTCTAGGTTTTCGTTCGTTTGTTGGTTTGTTTCATATTTTAATTGGGATAATGACGCTAGGCAACCATCGAGTGTTATCGGTCACCTTTTATGCAAAATCAGTTAATTATGAATTTGGAGTAATTTCTCATCGACGTGTTCAGTCACTTCCGTGCTCGCTTAAGGCGCTTATTAATCAATGTTTCTTTACCTGCGTGTTTATGTTTATGTACAAATTTCTAAATCAAATACAGTATTCCATTTTCTTATATAATTTGTAGTATGTCTTTTTGTTCTTTACAAAGAAACTTGACTGAATATAGCCTAGTTATCGCAAACCCACCGAATGTTTACATTTTTACGGTACATATAGGCCTATATCCTTGTAGAGCTCCCACAGAATGCAATGAACACAAAAGCGTTATTTTTAGCATACTTTTACTTTAAGGACGCATGTACATTTTATATACATATAAATATATATTTATATATTATGCATATTTGTCGATGTGACCGTGTAACAATCCCAGCGTTACGGTGCTGCTTAAATGAAGCACTTTTTTGTTTATGGTTGCCAGTGAATAACAGAAATTAAGTAAACGCGCCATTAAATAGACTAATCATCGCGGACTCCTCCCCTCCCTCAGTCTCCCATTGTGGAAAACAAAAAGACTCTTTCTTCTTCGCAAGACCAGTAGTGTTCCAAACTCCTCGTTACAAAAAAAAAATCTATTTCCGTTTTCGCTACTCTCGCCTTATAATAAGACAAACACACACACATATTTATATAACACATAATGCACCAAGACTTTTTAAGGAAAATTCAGACACAAGGCAGGCAGGCCTACTATATATAAAGAAGAATATTATTTGGCTCTATGTAAAGAGAGTGGTACTACTTGTCCATAGCAGCTTTTAATAATGTCTAGGAAAGAAAATGTACAGGCCGTCAACGCCACACGTTTTTTGAGAACCACAATGCGCTATAAGAAAAATTAATAAATTCTAAAAATCATGTGATTAAATAGGATTAAAAATCTATTAACAGTTTTAATCTAACCCGATAAATTACCAGAACACTGCAATTTCATGCAACGCCTACAAACGTTCGATGATAAGAAGCCTGTGTATTTCATTGTCATTCCGACACCGGCATAAGGTTAAATTGTACGACGAATTCTGTTTTCACCGCTGATGCGTATTTAGAATTTTTATATTGTCACCGTAGCCGCATGAGCTTGTCCTTATGAACTTTATTGACTAATGCTTACAGGCAACTTTTCTCGGGTACAACAATAACATTGCACTAGCAGGCCTACACGTGAAATATCCTATAAATGTAGAAACCGAAGCAAGTACCAATATTTTTGTCCCTTTTACGCTTATCGGGCTTTAATTTACAAATCACTTGTAAGTTCAATTACAATTCTGCAGTTTGATGAGCATAATCATTCTAGTTTGTTGCGCCCGAATAAATACAGAAAATAATCTAGGGTATTTGGTTTATAGTGATGCTACGCCGATTGCCATAATTATCCATATTGTGCGCGTCTACAAACTGTTTACGTAGACGTGAAGACGGAGATTTAAGATTAAGCCAACAGCGTTAAGCCAAACTACTTTTGCCAACTTTGAAAGATCACTGGGTTCCTTGCCCCAGGCGCATGCGCATGACAAGTGCGTACTGTTTCAGCGCTGTATTTATTACTTGGACGCGAAACATTTCTTAAGCTGCCCAGAGTCTCGGTGTTGCTCCAATTAAAATTACTCATATTCGCTGTACCATAAAAGTATGACAAGCCCGAGATGATCATATTACCAATAGCGTAAACAACAATGGCAGATGATAACAACGTGGCATGCGGAAATCAGAGAGGTTAATTGTGGATGAAATAAATCTGTATTTAAGCCCTTTTGCTTCCAACTCCATCTGCACGGGAAAGATAGGCCCTATCACGAGGACGGAGCCAGTGGATCCCGCTGACCCGCTATGACTGATTCGTATCGCCACCTCCGAGAGGTTCCTTTAGTTTATTTGGCCACAACAGTCCGGACCTTGATTAAGATTAAATTAATCGGAAATCCAAGCGCATTTGTTTTATCAATAAAGGGGACACTACCACGTGATTAAACAGATGGCTGCAAACCAATGTTACATTTTTCCCAGCATAATTAATGTTGTTAATCCTTTAATCTTGTGTGTCGGTCACTTTAAAGTGCTACTTTTAAAGCTGCCGTATAAAGAAATACATGAATTATGACTATACTAATGAAACAGCCACGAGCATTAAATACATATACGCAGCTGGGTCATCTTAAAGTTATTCAATTTCATTTGAAATAAGATAAACCATAACGTGATCTTATCCATATAGCAAAAGCCAGGTAGCTGTTCTAAATATTTGCTTTACAGCAATTGCCGATTGTTACGTACGTCTGCACATTCTGCTGAAGTTACGTGTTCGTGAGCTGTCTGGTCAAATATATCATGAAACAAAGAAAGTTTGTCAGAGCTAGGCGCTGTGTGTGATACTCACATATGAATGGAGACAGAAAGTAAACGAGAATGTGAGACAAGTACAATGACAATGGACAGACATGTTTTTTCCCCTTAATATCTGTATGTGTGTCGCCTATAGTGCGTGTGTCAAAAAAAACAGCAGAATGGATTATTTGTCCTATTCCCATAACCTTACGCTAGGCAGACGAGAGCTATGTGGCCGCTGCCCGCAGTGAGGGAGTCGAGCGTTGCCCTGTTTTTTCTCTGATTTCATCGGTTAACTGAACACAACTTTTCTATTCGTGTGTATTCATGCAGCTCTCAAAGAGCGCCAGTTCCCTCTGACCTGGATTCAAGCCGGTGTTCAGCCTCACAGTGCAGTCGCTTTCTGCAAGACCCGGGCCTGTTCGCTTAACGCTAGTTATTTCACATGCAGCTGCCAGAAAAGGTAGGATGTCGCACTTAAAACATAACAGACAGGCTATTTGGCGACGCACGTTACATTTTAGTCACTGGAACAATAAGAAATTGTTCATTAATTGCTCGGATCTAAATTTATGTATCAGTTGTGGCGTTTTGAAACTTTTATTTTTACTCTAAGCAACAAAGTACGTATGACCTGTTTGTCGGTAATTTCAAATTAGAATAATGTCCTTGCATTCCTTCTTGACAGGTGTAGCACAGCTTAAACACTGCCAGTCTTAATTTTACGCAATGATTAACTGCAGTAGGTATTTATATTGCATGTCATAGATGACGTTGTGATTGCAGCTTAGAAAAACAATGGCGAAGAACCTGATTCAGTTATTAAAATAATGTTATTCTGTTCATGTCCTTGAATAAAAGGTCATTAAAAACTATGAACTATACTTAAGTTTTTTTCTTTTCTAATTTTATCACACAATTTTGTTATATTTACATGAATTCCTAGACCTGCACGTGCGTGAACGTGCGTACAAATGTATTTTATTTCTCCATCCCCAAAAAAGTGAAATATGTAGACGTGGGACAGGAGAATTTTGAACAACAGACTCGAAGAAACACCTTCAACTTTAAATGTAATGCCACATTAGTTGGATGAATTGTTTTATCGAAGATCCTGAATGGAGGACAACCTTTAAGACCAGTGGGATTTAAAACTGTAATTCTATTAAATAGTAATTGAAGGGTTACGAGCCCCAGTGATACAGGATCAGCACAAAGTAAACCGGCCGTTTGAACGTTAATTTGGGACCATAGGCAGATGGGATCACAGCGCGTCTCGGCCGCCTACCTATTTTAGACTGGTCAGCACACTGGAAAACTGTCTAATGCAGATTAATAACATTTAACAACACTGTCTTGAGTAGGCTCAAAACGAAGGCGTCCAGTATATAGCTTGTTCACCTTAGCGAGTAAGGCAATATACATTCTTATAATATGGTATCAAAGAGTTGAGGCTCACCTGGTAACCTATTCGCATATATTAACTCACGCGCATCTGACCCACACAAAATTCTTAGTCAGATATTAAATATGGACCACCAGTTTCCAGATGCTAATGTTGAACGCAAAAATAATAAATCCAAATGAAGTAACAATTCGTATGTCAATTTCAGTTACCTATTCAGTAAGGAAATGAAAGCCCTGCATTTATTACGCAATACAGGAATTGCCGTTTTTGGGTCAGGTTAACGGTTGTTCAATGACTGTACGTCTTGAAATGGCATATATCATTTGTGGCAGGTTACAGATGTTTTATGTGATTAATGAATCTAAGTAATGCACGATATCGCTTTTGTACAAGACCTTTTTGGATGGATTACAGAATGTCTCACTGACAAGTACTCACAAATTTAAGAAACTTGTTGTACAGGCATAATAAACGTCTAGACCACAGTCTAATCGACCGGGTTTCTGCTTCTTTCAGAAAGATTCGTATTCAGAGCTCATCGCTCTGATTTACACGTTGCTTCTATTTTTATCGACCAAACACCAAGTTCGGTATGAGACGCACAAGAATTGGCTCAATTAATTAGATGCCATGAAGAAATTATGAAAACAGAACATTTTTATTCAGAAAAAAACACCAAATTGGCCTACATGAATAGACGGCTTACAGATCTACCCATTACACACGTTCACATTCCAAAATAACATAAGACAAGCCCTTTAATACCAGACACGTAATGTCCGGGTACACAACTGTCGGCAAAATGAATATCCTTTTTCAGGCAAATAAGTCGGAAAATAAAATAAGCCGTCAGTGTACGTAAGTGCGACGTGTGTCTGTGTCGTTCCTATTTTTAAACTATGATCACACATACGATCTTCAGTACAAATAATTTTATTATCAACATGCACGTCTGCAAAATAAGACGAAGAGACGATGAATGGAAACAAAACAACAGAATCACAAATGCCTTTGAAAAAAACTGTTATAAAGGCAAATTTGTCAAGTGAGGATACACATATTTATGATTTGCCATTTTTAAGCTTACAGTCACATAGATGTATCTAATGTTTATATATGTTAGTATTAAATAATGCTCATAAAGAGCAGCGTTAAGTGCTACCATAAATCCTTCATGGCTAGAGTAAATGTATGTGAATTCAAATTCTATATACAGTTTTATTCGCACTTATCGATTATTTTACACAACACTGAAATCAGCAATAGGCTATAAGAACTCTACATAATCGTTTCGGGTTGTAACAACAGCCCTGACATGTATTTCCGTAAATAACAAACGAAGGTGCCTGTCACACATAAAGTGTTCATGAACACTCCATGGACAAATTATATATATATATGAAACTTTGAAGTTATGCAAGACATTAATTTCTGCAAGTCTTGAAAACAGCTTGAGCAAGAACCGAAAGGTAAATCATAGCACAGTACACAGGAATCGTATCGCCAGGACGCTGTTCGTTCTGTTATTGTGGGGTATTTGTACAGCCCGGCAAACACAGCAGCTAACCCCCTTCACCTACAGCCCAGAGTGTCAATGCCACACAGAAGAGAGAGACATAGAAAGGCGGAGAATGTGCGCCTCAAAGGAGAGGGAGGGGGTTCGGGTGGACATAGTGAGTGAGAGAAGAGGACCAAGTTCCACCTCGTCTCATATAGCTAAACAAAATGTGGAACTTGTCTGTTTGAAACCTGGCTTGCCCCTGGTTTCCCTGCGTTCCCGACCACAGCCCGCTTCGGCTCGGCCTCCTCAATTAGCGCCGCTCCCGCTGGAGCCCCGCTGCGCGAGAGAGGTCGCCCCCCCCGAGCCGCCAATAGTCCTCACCACCACCTACAGCGACTCTGCCCAACAATCAGGAAACCATTTAGAAATTGACTCATTCTGTAAATAATCTTTGACGTCCTAACAAAGACGCCATTCGAGAAGAGTTTATTGGCAAGAAACCATTTAAACAGATGTCATGTTAGCTTTTCTTTGGCGTTTTGGTGACACATCTCCCATATGAATTGGCGATTGTTTTGCGCTCAGTCAGTGAACGCTCTGCGCCATTGTCTGACTGGAGGAGAGTTCCAGCCGAAATGAGTCCCTTTGCAAGCATTCAGAGCGCCGAGGTGGACCCGGCCACACACCCCAAAACCACTCACCCGAGGCCGAATTTCCAGCGACAGATTGCAAGCCAATTGAAGGCAATGATTACCTCTTTAATTCTCTCCGAATGCAGAGAAGTTAAGACATGTAGTTTACACGACGCTCCAATAAGCATCTTTCTTACAGAGAGGCAATGTGGCTTATTCTCCTGCAACAGTATTTTTCCTCTTTTTTGCGTCTTTGCTTTTTGAAAGATTGTAGGAGCGGATCTGTGAGTGTATGTTACTTATGACAGGTAGGACTGCACTTGGACATTTTTCTCGCGCTGGAACTCCATTTAGACCATTGTGTTTGCGGCTTTGTAAGATAACTCGAAGATAAGGTAAATAAAAAGACGGGTCTTTTGCAGTTGTGAGAACACGATGGTGTATTTAATTTTGGTCTTAGAATTGCAAATATAATGGTCTGCGAAAATCAAATATATATATATAAAGCTCGCATTATGCAGAATAACTGGTTTGTACTTAGGATATGGTCACGTGGATTTATATCTCTGTAACCCGTACTCATAGAAGTGAAAAATTAGCACAAGAAAATCGTGGGATAACAGGTAATAGCAGCAAAACTGTGGTGTCAATAAATTACATTCCAAAACTCAGAAACAGGAAAGTAAGATTATGCAGTTGTAATAAAAGGTAAATCTGCTGTACCGGTCTGACAAACTTAACCATTAAAACAAAATGTTTTGTATCGACTGTGTTTTAAGTAAACTGCAAGTATGTCTTTCTTCTGACAAGTCTGTAAGAGCGTCTGACATCAGTAGGAATGAAAACACGTTATCGATGATATAATTTCTCCCCAGTGTCTAAATGAATTTTAAGACTAAAATACTGGCTTTCACGTAGGGAACGAACTACCGAAAAAAGTAAAACAAATGGGTGACGGCTGGAAAACATTTGATTTGACATAGAATTTAATAAGGACTTCGACATAAACAGTCTATACATTAATTAATAAATTATAATGGTTATTTTCCGTAGATACACCCATTATATAACTTGTACACCGTGGAAAATGTTATCATAGAGTTTGACACAAATATGAGTTTTTAAAAATCTATATAACTTCCGTATAGTACGCATAACCTACAACACGCCGAGCCGGAGCAGCGCTTTTTAGGGGCTCGGGTGAGACTGAAGATATAGTTCAATATGGTTTCGCGTGATTCTACTGCCATCTAGTGGAAGTTTTCTTAAAAAAAATCTGACAATAAAAAGTTGACGAAATTAGTAACTAAAACTGCGGAGCTACGATTACGAAGGTATTCTCGTTAATCTTACTTTCATAACGTTTGCATATGTGCCGATTTTGCAGCGCACTCGTTCTCAATTTCAGACTTGACAGTTTATTTCACAAGGAATAAAGGGAAAACATAGCAGCATATGCAACAGTCCTCTTTATCTCCCGAAACTGAAGGGGGTGGCGGTGTCACCTTACAGGAGGTTTGCTCGTTCCAAAAAGTGCATGTTATGGTGCATTACAGTAAACCTTGCAAAAGTCATGAGCACGACTCTGTCTTTCAATATAAATCAAGTGGCACAACCGGAGTCTGACTGGAAGTGTAAATTTTACGGTGGGAAATGAAAAGTTAAAACGTGCACCCCCCCACCCCATCCCTCCTGCACTGCCGGCTCTCCTCACGCTCCAGTTAATGCCCGGTACCATGGGGGGTAGTGCGGTACAAGCGCAAATATAAATGTTTTATCATTTGAAAGTTCAGTGATGTCGGAACACTGAACTGTATTTCCATTTGTGCGAGATCAACGAATAAGACTCCGCCGAGTGTAACGGAATACTAGTTCCCTTGTTAATTTTTCACCACTGATACCCAGAGTATCCGAGTACACAGTGAGCGAATCTAATGGGCTCGCGCCGCAGTTACACTTCGCCCAAAGAGCCAAAAGCCGAGATGGCGCACTCTAAATGGACAGTAAAATACACTTATGGATACAGAAAAAAACATCAATCAAAGTCTCAAAAGACTTCATCTGGGTGTGCACTACGATATGTTTCTTTTAAAAAACATTTCCACGTAATGCTCATATTTCAAAACGATTTTGACCTCCTTACATCCGTAAGAGCAAGACAGAAATAGACATCCCCTCAAAACTCTTCGGAAATGTCAGACTAACTGTACTACATGTAGGCCTGTGTACTGCATACTTGCAGGACTAGGCCTTTAAATACATTTACAGGCAGGGCGTTTGTGTTCACCTACCTCCGTTTAATTGTGAGGTTAACTATGTAGGGCAATTTAAGTGTCAGAATTAGCCAGTACTGACAGTTTTTTTAGATTACAATGTCTTATAATGGCTTACATTAAAAAATAAAAGTTCATGGGACAGTGAAAAGCAGACAAGATGAGTACGTTTTATCATGAGTTACTCTGAAAGCTCTCATATTTCGAGACGCTTTGTGTCATAAGATCAAGGACGTGACTCGTCTAATTCCAATTACAATACATTTGCAATGAATATTTCTCTTTTTGAGGCCTGGTTTATGCGTAGTTTGGCGATCGAAGGCATTTGCCAAACACTTGAACACTTGTCATATTTTTTTAATCAATATTATTCTGTAATTATTAAAGTATTGCTATGTTTTTTATATGCAATGCTGTCGAGCTTGTGGACTTAATAAACATTTATAATTATTTAAATTAATGATCCAGGCAAGGAAACAAGAACTTCCCCTTTCCGAAAACCAACTCAAACACCCGATGGTATTGTTATTATATAAAATATCCAGTATCATTCTTAAGAACGAGGCGGTGACATTTTCATTGATAGTCCAACTTGTTTAGCGAAACCAAGGTTGGTGCAAGAAAATAAAATAATATTAATACCATGAACATGGTCTGTTTTCACAGTGCGGCTTCATGCCTTGGTGTTTTATTTGCTGTCCAGTGTGGGGGAGCCATTATGTAAAAGAAGAGTCAACGAGTCCATTCCCTCAATATTATGGCTTCCTCCTTTGCTCCTGGCCGATATTTAACTTTTATCCAACAAGTTTCATCTCTTTGTATTTCACAACAATGGCTGCGTCTCGTCTCCCCGCCGGATTTTTAGGCTGCTATAAAAAGCGTACTTACCTAAAAAGAGGCTTTTCCTTTCTTTAGAAATGTCTGAAGTAGGACAAACCGATTCCGCGACAAGTACTTCAGATATTTCGCTACGATTTGGACAGGAGCGCCCTGGAAAATGCAGAAGAGGTGAAAAAGGTTTGGCATTTTTTTTGTTACTCCAATAAATTTTAACCCGAATTCTACAAAACCTTTAAGTGTATCGTAAATTTCTGCTCTACATCTTGTGTACATTTGGGTAGAACTGAGCAGTGAAAGCACAGAGAGTATACATTAGATCCTCTGTGGAGTCTGCAGTTTCACCTTTGGAGGTGTAGAGCAATCAATGCCATAATTGTCCTGTTTTTTTTTAAATTGTAAATATTGGGAGGCGTATTCAATGTGGTACAAAAGCATCTATTCACATCAAGACAGGGCTGCGAGCTCGTGTGTATATAACGTATACCATGATCCCAACAAAATCATTTTTAAATGCAGTGAGAACCGCAGATTTCATGTTCCTTCGAAACATGTCTATGATCTTATTGTAGATGAAATTGCACACGGGCACATTAAAGGTAAAGGTCTGTGAGTTTTCTGATCTGAAAAATGGGACTCAGTACATTAGCAATAGTAATATGTCAGTCAAAAAATGGAAGAGAAACATAAAGAAAAACTCAAAGATCACGCATAAAGAAATATCATCGTAATAATCATTTTAATCTCCCTACCCACCTACCTCTTTTTGGGCCATTGAATCCTCCTAAAGGAGGGATATGTTTTTTGGGGGGTGTTTTCAAGGAAGTTCTGAAAGATTCACACCTTCGCGACGGCAGCTCAAATCAAAAATGAAGGAATTAGTAATTAAGGAATGGAAGGCGGGGGGGCGGCACGGTGGTGCAGTGGTTAGCACTGTTGCCTCACACCTCTGGGATCGGGGTTCACGTCTCCGCCCGGGT
>JAAGVU020000111.1:58029-93316 GCA_011763525.2 Mormyrus iriodes | reverse complement strand
AACAATATACATAAATATTTCAACTATATGTGGCGTATCACATTATAAAAATCATTTCAGTCCAAAAAAGTCAAAAATATAGAGAAAAAAAATGTTTTGAGTGCTTTAGCATTCTCAAACTTCTTCATTTTAAGTATCGAATGAGTTCTTTTTGGAATACACAGAAGAGGGGTTTGGATTTATTAATTTCACATTTATGTAAGTAAAATTCAGCCAGTAGAAAAAGCAGATTAATTACAAAGTAAATTATATTTTTCCTCTCATCACTGAAAAGGCCAAGAAGAACATCTGTAAAGGTACATGAAAATTCATCACACACATAACACACAAAGTCAAGTATCTCAAAATATCGAATACATAGCCAAAACGAATGCACAACAGATTTAGGTATACAATTACAATAGGAGCATTTGGTATCAAAGTGCTTATTAAATTTTGCAAGCCATACTTTAACTGGGTGAAATTTAAATGTAACTTCTCTAACAGTGTTTGTGCCAAAGCATATAAGAGGTAAGGACCATACTATCTTCCAAGGAACATATTCTGCCACGCCACTCCAGTATGATATAACATGAGGGCCAGAGATGATATTCTGCTGAAAAGTGCCCTAATGTTTTTGTTGTCAGAACAAGTTGAAAAACATATTTTGCCCGCAGCAGAATTTTAGGGGTCAATAAGTGGTTTAACAGCAAACGATGAAGGAGCACCACTTAATAACAGGCATGCATCAAAAACAAAGGCGTATTCTTCTGGACATATTAAACATCATGGAACGCAGAGTAATTATACAGCTGACCACTGGAATTAAATCAGCTGGTCAACAAATAAAACATTTTTAACTGAGTTTTCAAGAAATAGACTTGTGCTTGTAAACAATACTCTTATTAATCCAAGTCACTTTTTTGTGTGGGGAGAAGTTATGTTTATAAATGAGGGACATATATATGGGGGACAGTAACATATATGTCATGTAGTTCATAATGTCATAACTACAGACTAGCAGAAAGCTTAAGACACCATGAGGAGGGAACAATATTCCAAACAGAATTAGTATTTTTTTTTTAAGATTTAAGCCAATTCATTTTAATAGTGTTAATTAGTGTTGTTAAATATAAAAAGTTGAAGCCACCTTTTTCCTCTGTATTTGGATATTTTGACAGAATGAGTTTTATTCTTCCATACATAAACTGAACAGTATTCTATCAGTTTTCTCAGCGAATGAGTCAGTAACGTGGGGAAAGTGCAGCCTACGAGCGCCTAGATGGGCCTTCAGCCTCTGAGAGCAGAGATCTAAGAGATTCAAGTACAAGTCCCATTGCAGCCATGAGTGGGGTTTTTCTTTAACGTTTTGATAATATATGGTTCAAAAATTGGTGGAGTACCTTTCTTTGCTATCTTTAGATACAAAAATTCCCAAATATATGACCTGGTTTTGTTTAGGAATATAACAAATGCAGCGTCTTTCACAATCAGTTACAGCCATTAATTCATATTTATCCAAATTCAGATATAGCCCATATACTTTCAAAAAAGTAACTTCAAACTTCACTGCGCCGTCTGTGAGATGGGTAATGTTAATATATTATTTTCTAATTACGTAAACATAGTTCATATGACTCAACAACGTAGGGGAGACCGGGGATAATTGCATACATTGGTTAGTTGTAACAAAGTCTATTTCTCAAATCAGGAACCGGGGGGAAACCTCACACTGGTCCATTCGGACTAGGGTAGTGCTTGAGGTATCACCCACCGCATGGCTGCCCTCAGGTTCTCATCCCTGAGGTGGTGTGTCGTGTGGTCGGTGTGGCAACATGCTGTAATCAGTGCACGCTCCTAACCTCTACCAGGCCACTATTCAAGGCCAGGAAACTTCTGCATTGTGTGTGTGGAACAATTTAAAGTCAAAGGAAAATTGGGTGAAATGCATAGACCAGGGGTGGGGAACCTGATCCATAGAGAGCCAGTGTGGGTGCTGGTTTTTGGGATGACCTCTCAATCAGCCAATAACAGTGAGTACCCAGGACTGAAAACCACTGTTTTATTATTGGCTGACTGAGAGATCATCCAAAAAATCCACCCCCACACCAGCTCTCCATGGATCAGGTCCCCCACCCCTGGCATAGGATGTCCAAGGTGGCCCATCAAGCCTGCACACCAGGAGGAGTTCAATGCACCTGTTACCACTGTGATTCTGATGCTAACTAACGCACACACACACGCACGCATGCACACAAACACACGCACACTATTATTCAGTCATTAAAACTGGTGCACAGTTGCACATGTTGTTTGGTTTTATTATGATTTTTGACATACATGGTACACATATGCATACATACCCACAAATTATGTTAAAAGAACAAATAATAAACTTTGAATAACTTTTTGATATAATTTATAATGTTACATTTAACAAGCTGCAAACAAGGGCTGACTAACTATCACTGACTAATTATAATTACAATTGAGACTTTTTGGCGTGCTGTTGTTAGCTGTAGCAGTTTGGGGTGACAGTTTTAAAATATGCTGATCGCTTATGAACAAACTGCTGATTGTTGCACTAAGGCTGGACTTACCTTTGTAACGACTGATTGTATTTATATCATATATACCTCATACATACGTTCCCATGGTGGTGCAGTGGTTAGCACTCACGCCTCTGGGACTCTGGGTTCACGTCTCCACCAGGGTTGCATGTGTGTGGAGTTTGCATGTTCTCCCATGTCATTGTGAGGTTTCCTCTGCATACTCCAGTTTCCCCCCACTGTCCATCTTCATCAATAATTCTTATTAAGGGAAATGACAACACATGGTAATAAATGCCACTTCCACCTAATGCAATACAATTAAACATATATGCCGTGAGATTGAAAGGGAAGGATCATTTCAATAAACCCGTCACATCTGAACATTAGGACAGCTGTCTGAACGTTTTCCAGACCCCAGTGTTTTAATACATCCATCTACCATCTTCTATATGCTTATCCTGGTCACAGTCACAGTAACGAGGGCCCGGAACCTTTCCCAGGCAGCACAGGGCACTAGGCTAGGATTCACCCTGGACAGGATGCCAGTGCATCACAGGGTGCATACACAGACACACTCATACACAGTTGTACTTTATGGGCAATTTAGAAACATCAGTCACCCTAACTGCATGCCCTTGACCTGCAGGAGGAAACTGAAATTCCCAGGGGAAATCTGTGCAACGTAAGGAGAACATGCAAACAGATAGTCTATAAATAAAGAAATTGCAGTTTTAAAATGAAATATTGTTAATATGGACCCTCGCTACCCTGAATAGGACAAGCGGATATAGAAGATAGATGGATGGATGGATGGATGGATGGATCGTTGTCACGGAATACGTAGAAAACAGTATACTGTAATTCTAAAGTGAAACCACGAGATGGCGACAAAGTACTAATGATAAACCGTCGCAGTTATTTTAATTACTCAGGACAAAAGTGTAGAGGATTTTGTGACATTTAATACCACCAGGTGGCGTAGCAAAGACTTCATAGATTCATTAAATTAAGTTACATAAAAGCTGTTACATTTACAGGAGTTTTTTCTAACCTAGTTTGTGTAACTTTCTACTTGTAGTGTGAAAATAAAAAGCAACAAGGTGAACTAATGTTTCAGAATCGCCCATAGTGTGTGAAAGTGTGACCTTCCGACTGACGGCCAGATGGGAATTTCATTCATGGTGTCTCATGCCTTATGGTTCCTGGGATAGGCTCTCGGCTCACCACAATCTGACTTTGGATAAGCATGTAAAAAATGAAGAGATGGATTACTAATTAAGTGATGGATATGACTTAATATGAATATGGCATCTGATACGTTGTAGCAGAAATCCAATTCTCCTTATTGCAGGCTTTAGTACTGAGATGGTGTTTCCCTCAGACACTTTCTAGGCCTGTCAAGTGAAACTGTCCACGCCTCGTCGACCATGTAGTGATGGCTCATGACCTGTCATGCACGTGATGACAAAAAGGCAACCAAAGCATACTCTCTCAGCTTTCCCAGCCACCATCTCCCTCTCCTATGACCCGCAGGAAGTGCTGACCCAGTGATGCGACTGCTGTGCGACTCACCGCGCAATTTCTGCCTTCCCTGCTACTGGCAGGATGCAAACAGGTGTCCGGAGGAAGACTAGTCAAGGAGGAAGAGAGAGCTAACAAGGCAAGAAATGTTTTGGCTGAGATGAGACCACGGGGTTGGGGGACAGCTGATAATTGGTGTGTCAGGGACCTGGAAGGAGAGCGGAAGAAAGTAAGTGCAATTGGGGGTTTAGCTAGGAGTCATGGCATGCACCAGTTGAGCAGGGAGAAGTCGGGCATAGGTGAAGCAATCAGATATTTATGTAAGACCAAGGAGGGTGTGTGTGTGTTTGTGTGTGTCAGAGAGGGAGATGGAATGGGGGCGTTGTTGCAGAACTCTTTCCCACCGCACACCTGTTTGTGAGACTTCCTGCAAGAAAGCTGGCGCTTCTGCTGAAACCCAATCCTGTCACTTCGCCCTCTGCTTCTCTCTCTCTCGCTCCCTCGTGCCAGCATAAGCGTGTGCACACAAACACTCCCTGGACTGTGCCAACCAAACGAAATAGGGCAGGGGACCTGGCAGCGGCCCATAAGTCTTGGCTCTTGCCCCTTCAGTTGATGAGCTGGATGAACAGACTTGGTAATCACTGACTTCTTTTTCATATGAGGTCTTCTGGAAATTTCAGCAGCGACCAGCTTACTGTTTAAGTAACTGGACCTGAGAGCAAAAGGCTCCCATTTCAATGCCCTTGGGAGGACACTATTCTAGTAGCTATTCAGCGAGGTACAAAAGCCAAAATGCAACCGAATAAAAGAAACACATCTCCAAAATTCCCAACACAGCTGTCCGAACATGACCAGCACTGAGAAAATAAGTAGGAACATTGCAGACCCAAAAACTAAATGGACACATTAAAACCACACTCACAGTTTGTACCCTCATTCCACAGATGTAAGCTCATAATTTTATTATCTTGGTGTTGCTCTTCGCGATTATCGGGGGTTGCTGGATCAAGTACTCCACCACCCCCCAGTCGAGCACTAGAGGGCGCTGTTGTGCAAATTTTTCGATGGAACAGTGGGTCAGTTGAGCCGAAGGGTATCAGTGCGATCTTTATTGTAAGAGGAAACAAACTGATTTCGTCCAAAAACGTTTATTTTAATATTTACTTGAAGCGTAACATCTTACTCATTGCTTACAGGTCGTTTAAAACAAATAGTTCCACAGTGCTGTGACATCACTGTAATACAGATAAATACTGGAAATTTTACTTGCTGATGCACTGCACATTATACAATTCGAGGATGCACACAGTGATAAAACAAAGCTTTTGACTAACGTAACCTTTGGACTTCCCTTGTACTATACATCAAGAAATCAACGAATCTGTAATCCCAGGTATCATCGTAGTTTAGTTGTGAAGCTACGCCGGACAGTCGGTGGAGTATTCAAAACAGGAGGGTTCTGACTCACTGTGACATCGAGGCTCCAAGGAGTGGGTGGGTGGGAGTAGTGGAGAGCGGAGGCACACAAGGACACCAAAACTTGCGGTGCGTAAAACGAGGACAGGACGACCTGGATAAGGGTAATTACGAAGAGCCACAACACACTAACAGCACTAGAAAAAAACTATAGATTTCAGCCGGATTTATTTACCACATTCATACAAAGGCTTACAATTTCAAATATTTCTCATTTGGAGCTAATTTTGTGTGAAAATATTAATATGATTGAGAACAAATTATGACGGAAAAGCACTATTAATCGCGATTTGGATTATGTACTGACTGCATTAAACAAACGATTAATGAACAATCGCTTTTCAGTGTCTCGGGATACACTTTAAAAGACAAGGAGCACTTCATAATGAAGAAGAGCTATTACACCATCAGCTAGGGGACACTGTCCCTCTCTGCTGGGAATCAGGGTGCTGACAGATTTCCATCCCGGGGGCTGAGACCAAGTGTATCACCCTTTTTTGGCTTAGACAGATTTGGCGGTAGCGCACATACAGTTGCTGCAGGTGTTGCAGTGATTTAGAAAAATGAACTTGTGACCAACAGGTTGAGGACAAAAATCAACGAAAAACACCGCTACCAAACCCATTAAACAAGTTGCTGGAACAGCCGCATACCTCAGATGACAACAGTGGATTAAAGAAACTGGACGTTAGCCGATTCGATTGGGATATGCATTAATTTTAAAACACACAGTCATAATTGAACCAAAATAGAGGATAATAATAATAATAATAATAATAATAATAATAATAATGAAGCAACAATTTGAAGAATAATAATAAATGGCAGGTTGTTCAATTTCATTTGCATAAATGCAGGGTTGCCAACTTTGGTCAGGTGGCTGGAGTGAGATTTTCAGTTCCAAACAAGTCTGCACACACATGCACACGCATTTACATGGATTTAACAGTTTTATTACCTTGTAAATAGTCTGTATGGTTTGCAAACGACCCCCATCGCTTTTGGTGTAGCTGGTCAAAATGCAATAATATACATTTTCCGTAAGATTTCTTGCGTAAGCGTGACAGTCTGAAAGCATGATTGTCACGCCAGATGAGTGACATTTGGCAACCCTACAAAATGCATGCGCCAGATCACAATTGTTAACATGGGAATATTATTTTTAAATCCTAATTATGTTTTTTGGAGTATGGCGACAAGAATCATATCTAATTAGTAATGAGGTTCCCCTACAGGTGCTCAGTTAGCCTCGGTTCTGTTTAATTAGGGTCAAAAGATACGGAATCAGAAGGCGAAGAGCGGCTGTCATGCGGAATACCAGAAGCGCGGCTGCGCAAAGGCTGTGAGAAGATGAGACCAACCGGGACGTCGCGTGGCCGTACAGCTGTTTACATGCTGCCGATTATTTACGCACCTAGTCCTTTTGGAAAAGTGCCGGCCAGTCATCCGGAAGGCCACAAAAAATTCCGTACAACATCATCTTCTCCATCAACCCTGCAAGTTTTGTGACAGACATTCATGAAGTTCTTTGTTTCCGAAATCTTGGCAGACTAAATGGGCATATTTTCTGATATCGGTTGAAGATCAGAAATTAATAATAAAAATCTGTAACAGCTCTTCAAATGGATTTTTTAAAAATTTAACATTACGGGAGCTGGTGCATTTTTGAATCTAAACTGCAGTAAAGTACTTTAAAATGACTAGGCTAAGTTTAGTTGCCGGAAAATAGTTTGTCTTTATGCGATGATGGCATTACATACAGAATCGAAATGAACCGTGTGTGTACACACTTGCATATTTTTTAATTTTATGTTGTGTAAAATTACTGTGTCACGTATTCAAGCTAGAGGGACGGAAAACGCATGAAACATGGCGGTACAGTTTTCGGAAGATAACAAGGCCAGAAATTAGCCTTCCATGTGGAAGCCAATTTTAGCGTACAAGAAAGCCAGCGCGTGTTAAACTGCAAAATCTGACAAGTGCCTCACGTATAGCTCTTAACAAGACAAGGGGAAAAAAAGTTTGAAAACTGTAGTTTTAATATTACACAAGGACACCTGGACACAGCCTACAGACGTCTGCGGGTCAAATTCTCCCTTTACGTGAACGAGTGGGGGTCGGACATTATTCATTTTGTTGGTTTCATAAATTGAGATCACATGTCTAGTTAGAAAAAAATCTTAATTATAACTCTACTTCAGCGCGCCCAAAGCCGCTTGCAAAGAGAACAGTCTGACTGTGACACTTCTCCTGTGCACCCTGTGCTTTGAGACACCCCCTTGACTTTAACGTTATGCCTGTGTGTGTATGTGTATCTTCTTTTATAAGCCATAAGCTCCTAAACGATATACCAGGCGAGGCCTTTTCAGACACCGTCTAATTTAATAAATGTACGCGTACAGCCAAATTAGTTTCTGGTAGTGCGGTACCTCTGTGATAGTTGGGGAAGGGGAGTCCATAACAAATCACGGTCTATTTACGGGACAGTGACGTTTAACTGTCTATCTGCACAGACAGGCCTGTCCCGCTGGCAAACGAGGAGTATTTTAAATACAGCACGGTTTAGGAGTGCTTGCTTGTTAAAATGTACAGCTGCCCCTTTGGAAGAAAAGTTTCTGTTACCATGAAGTCTTGTACAAGGGAAAACTGACAGTGGAACAATTATAGGAGATTAAGAAAATCTCTTATAATTATTTTAAAGTTAAGGGGGGAAATGTAACGGTTGCTTTAGGCCATTACAACCAAAAGCAACGACAATTTACAAAGACACATGTTTACCTGACAGACCAAATAAGACCGACTAAATACGGACCGCGATATAAATACTGAAACGTGAACATTTTTTATGCCAGACTGCTAGAGGCGACGGCCTTGCGCTTTTAGTAATGTCGCATAGCAGTTACCCTCTGACCCAAGATTTACTCCTGAAACACAGTCCATTTTTGTCGCCCTGAGAAGAGTCAATTAACAAGGGAGGTAGATTGTAATTCATTTTCCGTAGAATGAAAAAGGCACTTCGTGCTTTTTATTGTGGAAATGAGCATATATTGTGACAATCTATGAACCTCCAAAGGTGTGTAGAATTGGTATAGGCTATACAAACTAGAAATAACTATTAAACGACAGGCAAGACAAATTAAGGGGAAACATGACCTGGAAGGCACGCTAGGACTCCGCTCGTACAGTTAAGTCAACCATCAGCTTTAAATTAGAAAATATCATTAAACTCGAAACCACATAAATCAGTTGCATAACCAGTTTACCAAAACTACGGCGCATCTCATCCATTACTTGGTAGTTTGGATTTATTGAAATTGAAGGTTATTTTCTTGAGCTATTTGACAAAAATTGGGACACACGAGACGTTTACACGAGAACGGCCAGATGTATAACTGAAGATGAGACATTGCTGGTTCAGCAAAGGCGTGTTTTTTTCCCTTTTTTTACCACCACGGGTCACTTGGATCCCAAAAGAAACCAATATCACGAAATTTTGTTTATTCTTGGGGTATTTTTTATATTAAAGAAACGGTTCACTTGTCATCTTAAACACTTCATGGTTTTAATACAACTTGAAATTACAAAAAAAATAAACATATTCAGGGGGCAGCCAGAAAAACAAAACGCTTAAATGAAACAAGCTGGGTAATCAATGGGTCTAAGATGTTTATAAACATTAAAACATTACATATTATGCCATGTAGAGACGTGCTTCTATAAAACTGCAGATTTAATTTGAAAGGTAGCCTAGGTATTTTGAGTTATGCATCTCAGTGAAGAAATTTCAATTAGATGTATTTCGATGTTCCATCAGACATTTACTTTATAGAGAAACATTTGAATTATTGTCAAAACAAATCGTAGGCAGATTTTATTACACATATAATTCCGCTTAATTTATTGTTATGTGCTGTAAGTCGTGCTCTTAATGAAACGCTCATGAAAACAATGTTTTAACTTGGCAATTTCTTGAACATGTACAGTTTAGATTTCAACATTTAAAAAGTTCAACAGTACAATGACCGAAACCGCTCATTGTTTTTTTAAATAGAACGTGTTACATCATGTCGATGCGTTCAAAATACAAAATTAAAGTGACACTCTTTAACAGCCCGTTTCAAGTGGCAGCTTCCAGTGGCCCTAAGCGGATCCATCGACGGCGGTTTTATGTTGAATATCGTAATTTTATTTGACTAACAAATTTAACTTTCGTTGGATGATCATTACTTATTTTAACTGTACTCTGAAGAATGAATAAAGATACGTAATCACGTTAACCTACAGGGGACATATTTGGCGCAATGCAAAAATTCTATTAAATTAAAAGGTGGAATATGTAAAAAAAAAAAACGTGAATGACACAAAGGAAAAGAACGAAAAAGCATATACACGTACTTAGTATACATGCATGGTAACATTTTTCCTTAGGATTATTTTTCTTTCAATTTTCTTATGGGATTTTATTTATTTTCGTATTTTATACTATATTACCGTCTAGTTAATACTTGTGGACATCATTAAACACATTCGATTGCTTTAATTTTATGTAAACCTCAAAATCACAATGGAATTTTGAGTTGATTAGGCCTATTTGTGGCTAATTTTGGTGTCCCCTTTGTCTGATCGCGATGATAATCACAGTTTTGGCCATAACCAGTTTAATCTGCACTGTTAATACATTTACAAGATGCATCCTGGCTCCACGTGGTTTCTATATGCAGAAACGTGTTACGTACACGTACTATTCCTCGTTGGACAGACCAGGTCCGCTGAATGCGATGCGACGAAGAAAAAGAGTAAATTGAGAAGTGTACAGACACAGGGAGTTGAATGAATTTTTGTTTGGGTATTAAAAATCCAGTGTTGCCTGCTCAGTCCCCATTTAATTTTGTTATTTTAGTTTTGCGTCTTTTCACGCAAGATTCCACAAGGCACCTCAGCGTATTTATTGCAATAGTTAAAGAACAGAAAAACAGAGCCAGCTTTTTGTGCTGTGTTACCAGTCCAGGGTGATACGAAGCATCCTATAATCAGAAATATAATGGGTCTCCGCCCCCTAAGAACTCGGTCGCCTGAACAAAGTTGCACCTTGTCTGGAGGAAAGTGTCACGCGTATTTCAATTAAGCCTGCAAGTTTTGTTACAGCTTTCGTGTGTTTCCAGGGTACACTTCGTTATTGTTTTCCCCCTTTGATCAAAGAGTGTAATTAATGCCCTGTTTGCTTTAGAGAGATACAAAAATGTATGACATCTTAGAGGGAGGGACCAATGAAAGCATAAACTTGCTGAAGACTTGTTGTAATATTATTAGAAGATTAAATACATCGTTTTCCGATAAAATAAAAAATAGCTCCATTTAATCTTAGAAGGCTTTGATACCCTCTACCCTGAACTGTTTGTTGTTACACTGTAACAAGTCCAATAAACCTCCTTAGCCGATAACCCCATGTTAATTCACTTGCGTAAAATTGTTTTTTTCCCCCAAGACATCAAATGAATACGTCTGCAGCATTAACACATATGGTAATTGAAGTTGACCTAACAATATGTTAATGCTACCAGATTAGCTGGAAAATACATGTAAACATTTAAGAAGGAAAACAAAGCAGTCAATGGGGACGGTAGCCTCTCCCTCGTCAAGTACAGCAAACGATCCGAAGTGACTGTTGGTGCAGCCTTGGCGTGGAGCAGATACGTCGTTTAGGCAGTGCTCTTTCAACACGACGGCTGGAGTCTGTAGGGCACCGCGCTTAGATTATCTCTAACACCTCCGCGATAGATCAAGTAGCCTATTAAATTTACTGATGGCTTGTTTTCTGCTATTCGTGAAGTTTTTCGGGAATGGCACAGATTTTCACATTTTCCAAAAATATTTGTATCACAGGCTACATATATTGCGCATGCTGGTTATTTTTGCAGGAAAATATTTAACGCTCAACTGCAGAGTCAATCAGTATTTAACTTTTTTAGACTACCATCTTAATTGTCGCTAACATGATTCGTGCACAGTGTAGCCTATAGGCTATTTTCGAAAATATAGGGTAAAGATTACACTTAATGGTGAATTTAATTAAAAATGCAAAACTCAATATTTCACTGTTATGTATTGCTTTCTTTAAAAAGACGTACTTTGAAATGCACTTTGGAAAACTGTCAGCACTAATACTAAATGACCTACATTCACGGTCGTATAAATAATTTTATGCGTCATATTTTCGTATTTTAAAACATACGCAAGGCTGATCAGAGGGCGTAAAGCATTAATGAAAATTTTTATTATCGGTATGCACTGAAATCGTGTTAAGTCAGGACACCAGATATGCTTGCGTCTACAGCAGAATAGCCATAGCGTTATTAATGGCCTCCGAACCAGCGTATGCATTTTAACTCAAGTTATCTACACTCGAGAGCCGACCTACTGAAAAAGTCTATTCAATCCCTTAACTGACAGTACTTGTATACTGGACAATGTCCCCCGTTCTTTACGGTCAGCTGGGAAAACTACGTGTCTTGGGTTTCCTAATATTTTAACAACTCGCGATATTTATCCGTATAGTTGCCTCCCTGTGCTTCGCTGAAGACGTATCTGAGTAGAACAGACTCCCATCCCAAAGAAAAAGATGTAAACCTAAAACAACCACGAGAATGGCATCGTGCACGTTTCTACAGCCTAAGACGAGGAGGGAGGCTTTGCCAACCAGCAAATTCGCCGGTCATGAGGAACAGGCCTATTCTACAGCTACCAAACGCAATTTATGCAAATACAAAGCAGCCTACGCTCACACTAGCACATACAGTTTAAGTGATCATCACCCGGTTATAAATGGATCCTTAAGAAGAAAGCCAGAGACAGATATATACCACACAAGTCTGCAACGACTTCGCTTAAAGGGAAAAATACACATGTAAAACGTACTTACGTTGAATTCGGACTTTGAACAACTTTGAACACTATAACAAACGCTGCGAGCCAGTAATACTGAACAACGTGGCTGCGACTTTATTTTCTTGATAACCCTCAGCAATGTGGAAATAAACTAGCCGGAAACACGAGGAAAAATGCTGGCGAGGTTGAAGTAATTAAATGTCTACAAAACTTCAGAGGCTTTCGCATAAATAGCAGTAAGCCAAGCCTAAGGGTTAAATTACTGTACGCAATTTACCCGGCTTGCCAAATTCTGTTATTCAGGGCCTAACCACGATCGTTACCATGTAAGACATATAGGTTATGCAACTTTTTTCTTAGATTTAACTTTATGTTTTCCATCGAACATGTTATGGCTTTCTACAGGCGGTACACATTTTCATCTATCGCATATCTACCATTACTGACGATTAGGGTTTTACGACGAGACGTTATGTTGTTATGAAGCAAAATAAACAAAAAACATATGATATGAATCAGACACCTTATATCTTTAATGTATTCAATACTTAATTTTATTGTAAAGGGTATATGAAACTATGGTGGGATCGATTTTAATATTTTATTATTCGCAAGTTTACATGCAGTCGCTTTCCAAAATAAGATACAAATAAAAAGAAGAGATTATATTTTGTTTTAAAGACTGCTCCCCTTAACAACATATCTAATATGATACCCCATAAAAAATAAACCTAACATAACGTGTTTAAAGATCTGCAGGGTGTCGTCATATGAAAAGGACTTGGGGTATACCCGACTCAGACGGATCCGTTGTAACTCTGTCCTCTAAAATAATAATTACGATGATGATAAGAATTAAGACGTTATTGTTTTCTTCGAAATAACCTGTTATTACATTCTAATAAAATACCTTTAAACGCCTACCATTTCACCTCCCCTGTGTCGATAAAATATCCTCTAAGGATCCTGTCCGTTTACTTTTTGAACATCGCTTCAGGCGTCTGTTTCAATCGATCGTCCATGTTCTCGTTAATGTCTTTTAAAAACAGTCCCTGCGTTTAAGAGCCGAGGTCGACCAGGTTGGACGACATAGGGTTCAGTATAGTGTCGTGCAAAGAGTGATGGTGGTGTACGGTGTCCGTACTGGGCACAGGGATGGCGCTGGGACCAGGCGGGGGCGCAAGGCCGTGGAGCGGCGGAAGCCCCGAGTTGGAAGTCATGAGCAAAGCCGGGCTTGACGAGGTGTGATCCGGCGTCCCAGAAGGTGTTTTGTCGTCGTCCGAACTCCCCAAGATTGTTTTATTTCCATTCATGGAAGAAGTCAATGGGTTATGGCTGTTAGTGTTTGAATTCTCGTTGTTTTCCCTGCGAAAGAGAGAAGTATGTTTAAAGGAAGGCATAGACCCAAATTCCCTTCCCCCGACAAACGTCGTGTGAAATTAAGTTCACATTGTCAAATTCAAACTGCCATGTTATCATAATTTAACCTTTCAATCCACTTGTTGCATTTTCAGAGTAAATTATACCAATATGAAATGTGCAAACCATGTCATTTTACGCACGTCAGTTAATACATAAGGCATTTAAATTATGACCCTGGTTAATTATGCGTTACACACTGTGAACACACAAAATGTGCACTTTAATATTGCCAAATATAGGACTTTGGTTGATACACCTTTGGTAAATAACACGAGAGTTTATTTTCGGGACATTGTTTGGTACACGGTCTATTTTCAAATCATTTGATTTATTAACCCCGTTTTAAAACTATTACGAGTCTTACGAAGTGTAACGTTCAATGACCCTTTAAGATTTTTTGACCGGGTCTAACCTAAATTGCATTACCAAATATAACTACTGCACAGTCTCCCAGAAAACAGTGTATGCGTTTATTTCGGATTACGGACCAGATCACCATAATAATTCCGCAATCGAAAAAAAAATCCAGCTTTGTTAAAATTTTCTTATAACAAGACCAGAATGAATTTAAAACGGGACAGTTTGGCCAAAAGGCCTTCAATTATTGTTACACTGATTTTGATGTTAATTTTTAGTACACACGTCATTATAATTAAACAGAGAGCCTCAAAGCAACAATACTACTTTAAATTATTTGTATAAAAACAATTATACGCGGCCTGTAGGCCCAATTTTGCTCTATTTAACTGTACCTATGTGTAACTGTGAACAAGTACACAATGAAATGTGTTACCCTTATTAAATACTACAACCGATAAGGATCAAGGCCTAAAAATGTACTGTTTTCGAATAACACTGTTCTAATTTAAATATCCTGCTAAAATAAAAGGGCGAGCACCAAACCTTAGCTTGTTGAAATGGAAAATCCCAAAAGGCCACAACGATCACATCTAAATGCGTGCGTGTATTTTAGTAAGTATAAACTGTAGTGACTCAGGGTCTTAAAGTTGAAACGCAATGATTTACGCCGTCGTTTCTGCCCGAATTAGCCGCTGCCTGGTGAAACAAGACGCCCTCCCGGGTGAACACCTGACAGGGGAGCGGTCTGGCTTTTAAATCTAACATGTAGAATTGACTAAATACTAGTCTGAACTTCTGAAATGATTCATCAGACAGTATCAGTAGAATCGCTTCTTTGTGTCTCTGTACAGGTAAACAAACAAGAAAGCATGACTACAAATGCAAGGTCTGTTTAGAATTAGCACAAAGCTTTTGAATTTAGTCGAAAATGCACTGTTTTCTAAATTGTTAGCCTATATAAATTAACAATCGTCGTGATTTTATTTCCTCGGTATATAGCATGATTGAGACACGTATTTACAAATTGGTTGTAGTTAGCCTAAAGCGGAAGATAATACGCGTCTTTTTTCTTTACAAAAAAACACAGACACGGACTGATTCCGTAATATTCACACGTGTTAATTGCACAACTAAAATCATTCCGGTACATTCCGGTAAAGTATATAGCGGAATTTATTTTACATGGCAATCGGATCGTATTCCTTTTTCCACTTTTGTGTTTTACTCCAAGATTCTGGAAAACATATTTCCTGTTTTCCATAAAACAGGAGACATAATTTATATGCGACTGCAAAGCAAAATTGTACTATAAGTGCGCGAAAACGTTCGAGTCTGGTTTTAGAGTGAGCAAACTTCCACTTACTCGTACCTTTCCTTTGCCTCCGCTGCACGGTCCCTTTGCCGTCTGTTTTTGAACCAGTTGCTGACTTGGGTGGTTGTCAGTCCCGTGGCTTCGGCCAGCTCCCTCTTCTCTCGCGGGGAAGGGTACGGGTTGTGGGTATACCACTCCCTTAGAACACTCCGACTCTTCTCCTTAAAGCAATAACTTGTCTCTTCACCGTCCCAGATCGACCGGGGCAGGGGGAACTTTCTGCGGACACGGTACTTTCCCACAGCCCCGAGAGGGCGTCCTCTCAGCTTCTCCGCTTCTATGTAGTGCGCTTTGAGCCAGAGCTGCTGCAGCTTGGGATGGTTGTGCGGAGAAAACTGGTGGCTCTCGAGGATTTTATACAGTTCTCTAAAGTTGCCCCTGTGAAAAGCCACCACCGCCTTGGCTTTGAGGACGCTCTCGTTCTTATGGAGGTGCTCACAGGCAGGTAAAGACCACAAAAAGCGACCGAGACGTTCAATGTTGCCCCCTTGTTGGAGAACCTCACAGACGCACGCAACTTGCTCCTGCGTAAAACCAAATGTTGGAAGCATAGACATGATTTTCTAGTCGATAAAGCACAGTTTAAATTTTACTCTTTCTTTTCGTGTAAACTAAGACATGAAAAAATCCCGGACACTGTAAGTCCCTCGGAGCATGAAGGGTGTCTCAAAATTGCAAAGATAAAATCCAGTCTGAGTGCAAAAAGAAAGTTAGTTTAGTCCTGTTCAGTAATATACTGCGCATATGGCAATCCAGTGAAGCTGCTGTGAAGCAAACTTTTTACTCCGTCCAGAGTCGATCAGCACCTTTTCTATGCCGTTTCAACATAACGTACTCTTAAAAAGTAGACTCGTTCGCGTGTTTTAATAATATTATTCTAAGCTGGCAAGAAAAGAGATTATGTGAACTGTGATTGGTTGGTTATCTGACCCGGGGATGGTGAGGATAAGACAATAGTTTTAGTCAAATTATTTGCCATGGTTACGCTGTCATTCAAAGTAACCCGATATGCTTTGAGGTGGCTCCCTGGCTCCGCTGACAGATTGTTCCCTCCATTTCCAGCCCGCCTACTGATTGAAATATTACTTAGATTTTTTACCCTTCTATTATAGATTTTTCCCCCTTTGCTTTGACAGACATCCGGAGCAGCCAAACAGGGCTGAGCTGCATCACTGCCGTCTTTCTACTGTGTGGAGGATGGCGCCAGAGCTCAGTTTACTCGCTCGGAGTGAGCGTTCAAACGTGACGCGAAGTCTCCTCTCACTCCCAATGATAGCCTACCTACCTAACATTCAACAGCGAGAGACGTCTATATTCACATTAACAATCAATTTTTTTAAAACACGAATGAATTATTACTTTATTGCAATCGCACATTTATTCGGACAAAACGTAATGTTTAAACTAAACATTTGCGGTCCCAGTTTACAGTTTATACGGTACTGGCTTAATTGTGTGGTCTCCCTTTCTTCATTACCAATTTACGCTTAACATTAAAGTGAGATTTACACCGTATGATTATCCAGGGTGTTGAAAGTGTGGTCATTAACACGTCGCATTACAATCAGGACATAAAAACGTGTGACTAACTCGTACAGACATTAAAAACAGGCACGGTTCTTATCAATGAATAAATGCATGCGTGAATACGCGTACTGATAGCCTGAACGGTAACCTTATTCCCTTTTCCCGTGGATTATTTCAAAACATGTGCAGAATAAGACTGGGCGTCGCACGCACGCACAAAGAAAGCGGTCGGAAGGCTGAAGTTGCGAAGTATCGCAAAAGCTTGGTTTAAATAAAGAAGGCGAAGTGGGGATCGGCGTTGTCAAAACTGACCGCTAACATCCAAGCGGATGAACGCGTGGGGGCAATGGCAGTTTCACCGATAATCACCTGAAATCTCACTTGTACTTGTGATCCCGGTAAGGCAATGTTTTTCGGAATTAATATTTTACATGTATACTTGGTTTAGTTAAATTAAAGTTTCTGAATCAAAACAGTGGACAGTAATATTGGTGATGTTTAACCGATGTCTGTTTAATAGCCGATGCGTTTTTTGTTTACTGCAGAATGATCATGTTGGGCGAGCGGTTTACGCTTTATGATAGTTTGTTAAAGTACTTCCCTGAAGGTCATTTATGGTCTTTTTGCTACCGATTGATTTTCTCGAAACAGTTATCTGAGAGCTTTTGATTATAAATAATTCACTGCAAACATCCTACTAAAAATGAGAAAACATGCCCCCACATTGTCCCACTCTTACAAACATGAACGAAGTCTGTAGCACTTAATAAATGATGCCACGGTCACCAACAGCACCGCATTATGTACGATATTAAAGAGCCACTGTTTTAGAAAACGATGCAATATGGCCGGAGATTTAATTTTGCATTTTGACTTTGATTTCCGTATGAGCCAGACTACGCTGATCCTAAGCGAGCTGCTTTAACTTGTCGCCGGGGATCAGGAGACGGCTGTTCCACTGGTTTTCGCCCTAAGGGAGACTCGCGACCTCCAGCACACGTCGTCGGTACTCACTGCCTACAGTCAATCAGTTGGCCTCTCAAAAACACTTCTGTTTACATGCGTCTATTTCCAGCTGACTACGGTAATATCCCGAATACCAGCCGTCATGCTTTTCCCCAATATATACAAACTCCCCCCCCCCCCCACTTAGACCCGTCATGTGTAAGCGAAGGTCATTAATATAATTAGGATCAACGACTACTTAAAATTTTATTGCTATTGACTTTAGTTTGTATATAATAACGACCTTTAGGACCAAATACCTCCCAAGAAAATAACAAAACAACATGCACCGTAGGCCGCTTCTCAGATAAATTTTAGCTCAGAAAGTGTGAATTTCTAAACTCTACAGGATTGTTCACTCTGACCCCAGCAATGAGGTCTTTGAACACTCAGAATAGCATGTCATGTTCAATCGCACGTTTGAATTTCTTTTCGAACGGTCAAGATTGCCTATAACGTTATGAATTATGCATAATTATATAAATGAGGTTTGTTATGCATAATCATATAAATTTAGAGTAACGTAATTTAACTTGTCAATACTAATGCAATACATATACTATACACACACACACACACACATATATAATAGGCTACACTGAATAAATTCTTAAAACAATATTCAAACGCGTTATTACAGTTAAACTAAGGGCCCAAAACAAGGTGGAATTAATAATTTCAGAACTATTGTTTTTTATTTAAATGTTTGTACTTCAAATAAGCTGAAAAGCAAATAGAACTTTTCTTTCCCCAGCTACAGCCGCAATGCAATGCCCGGGTTCCATTCTGTCAATTAAACAAATAATCCTGTAAGGGGACCCTAATCCGTCCCTATGTCGTGATATAAATAGGAGAGAAAACGGGTGTTTACAATTTAATAAAAATGACTCGGGTTTCGCCTTAAGCGAGGTGCACAGAATGGTAGTCGGGTATTATCTTGTCTCGCGCTAATCGCTAGGGGACCAGACAGGAGAAATTGATATTCATAGAAAACAATTATTCTATTTAATCTCATAAACGTGCATGAATATATGCAAAAAATATTACTTCGCGATATTAATCTTAATGAATTACGGACTTTAAAATGTTTAGGCGTTTATTAAATTTAGCTACTCTGAAATGAATTATTATAATTTATTCAAGCCAGGTTATTAATTATTATATACGGTTTATGATATTCGTTGTTGAATATCTCCACTTGATCGGTTTATGGAGCTGCTCAATTTGTGCAAGCGTAAAAGCAATAAGCACACGTTTTAAGAATGAGCTCTTGAAAACTGTTTGACAGACTGATCACTTAGGGGCAGCTTTTAAATTCGCTTATCTGCCTTTGCAATCTTAAAGAAACAGCAAATGGTGTTCGTTTTGAACACACACATAGTTTCTAAAATGCACATGATAAATATTCCTGACCCAGTAACACTAATCTCCTATTGGGGACTTATTAATAAGCTCTTCATTAGATTTTATCTTATATAGACTACACATACACGCTCTTCGTGTATTATTTTTTTAAGGATGGCTTTTGTTGGCTTCAAGGTTTTAAAGGGTTACCCTGTTTTTAAAACCCTTCCATTCTTTGGCTAAGACTTATTTACAATAGTTGTTTTAAGGTATGCAGCCTTAACATTATTTAGTCTGCAACTGATAGGCGTAGCACAATAATTATTTGCATATATTACTGAAAAACACCTGAATATCAAAACGGTATAATAGATAACGCCTAATTTTTGTTGCACGGTATGCGACGAATGAAACACAATTTATAAATACATGTATTTAGTAATACCTGTGTCTAAATCCTCTTACGTTGTTTTAGTGATAAATTCCTGATGAACGGCGACCACACCAGCGGTCCCGCCGCGTAAGCTGGAAGAATCACAACAGCTCGGCTATCAGACTCAATCTGTCTCAAAAGACGGGGAGACCCCGGCAGTGACGGGGCGAATCAGGGTACCAGCTCTGCTCTGACAGTGTTTGTAAACCTCTTGTTTCCACTGATCATTTTGATCAGAGCTTCGCCAGGCCCGCGTGGCTCTCCCGAGCGATGATTATTACAATACTGATGAATGGGGATCGCGTTGCCTCTAATAGCTGGCCGCTATTTTCACAACCTCCCACCGCTTACCAGAGAGCTCGCTGCCGCGACCTCCACTAATTGGACTGATTACTGCAAGATGTTCCGGGGAGCGCATGGTGGTTGAAGAAGGGGGCTGTCGGTGGGCCTGCTCCGAAGATGAGTCTGATCTCTTAAAGTCAGGGAAATACGGCCGAATAAACAGAGCGCCAGTACACGTGATTGCTTAAAGGAAACGTAAATTAACTGCTGAATGTGTCCATTAAATGATTGTATTCTCTTGTTCATATCCGAATTAACCATCGTATCAAAATAGAAGCAAGTGAATAAGCAGCCAATTAATTCTCTGGGTGTACATACCGAAATCAATACAGCAAGATGAAACTTCACCTCTTATTAGAAATAAACGTTTTCCCTTTATTCATTTGATTGGCTGTTAATGCTGAAAAGAGAAACTGGCATATAAGCATGTGCGACCATATAAGGGCAAATAGGGGAAAAATACAGATAAATACTGAATAAAAAGACTTTACATAGACGTTAAACAACCGCTCGGTTAAACACATAGGCCTATATTAATATGATTAAGTATTCATTTACTCATTCTTGGCACATAGAATATGATTCTCAATTCTTGCTGTAAGATTTTTGTGCCTCATGGAAGTCTAGGCTATCAAAATGTAGGAAAAGGATTTCTTGACCCCCCCTCCCAGCGACTGAAAGAGCAACAAGATTTACGACAGGCTACTGACTATGTTACACTAATGATGATACATCCATTAATTGATTTATTCGTAAATAATTGAATATATGATTTCCAACATCATTTTTGTCATGAGCGGAATTTAAACGCATGTTTCTTCGCCGCCTATATGGGTTATTGTTATGGTTGTAGCTGGCTAACACTCATGTCCCAAGAGATAGATTGAGCGTGATACCGTGCATATCTGTCTCTTGTCAGAAGAATATATGACGACATGGCAACAAAAGACGTCAGCATGGACCATAATTACAAAATTGCACACGTTTGCTACCTTCTGGTGATTTTGTTTTGTAAAATAAACGCAAGAGTCTATTACCCGAGTAATTCCTTCAATGACACGTAAAGAAAAGAGCCATACTGTAAAAAATCTTTACCTTACAGCTCGCCTGCAGAAGTCTGAACATCTATCGCGAAGACTGCGACAACGGTATTATAACCAAATGAAACCGAAGTTCCGGTTTAAAATGAAATCAATACCTTGAGGAGTCAGTTCGACGATGGCGACTTATTAATTTCACTGAATTACAGAATGCTACTACAATTAGAGAAACAAATACTGCAAACGTTAGCCAATCTATTGCACGCACTAGGCGACGTCGAGGCGAGCGGTAAAACACTCATTTCCTGAAACCGTTAATGCATATTTATTACGACGTGTCCTTATTTATGCCATCATTTGCTCGACTGAGGGCACCGTCCATAACGTCCGTATTATACGTCGCCGCAGTGATGCGTTTGCAGTGAAGTAAGGGGGCTAATCTTGTGCAGTAAAAAAGATTACGGTTAACGAGAAACATTTTTCAGGCAATACTATTATTTATTGTGGTTGTAATTCAATGTCGTTTAACGAATATAACCCAGAAAGAACATAATTTTTCAGACAATATTTTCTTGAATGAAATTAATTCATAATAGTTCAAAAGTTGGGTTCTGGGATGTTATTTTAATCTTGACCAGAATTTAAATGTAAAGAACTGAAAGAATATCAGGGTATATGCCACAAAAATGGCTAAAGTTTTGCCTAGGGACAAAGGACAATAATAATATTAATAATGTGATTATTATTATTATTATTATTAACAATCCAGACACCTACAGTGATATAATCAGCATATTAAAAATCTTCCTGGTGTACAAAATGAAATTCTAGAATCCTGTTCACCTGCATATGAAAAGTCGAACAAGCTATCCATGAACGTTGGAATTGCATCGGATAAACACGGTTAACAAACAACGAATTAGACCAAACAAACGAAAACTTTTTTACTCGTATTCACCAATTTAATTCTTTAATGCACTTCCTGTAATCTATCCGTAGTTAACAAAACATACAGGAATTCAGAGCAGCTAAAATATTTATGTTCTACTTTCAATAAAATGACAAAACTAAAAGCAGCGTAAATGTATTAATCATAATAGATTACCTGTGTTTATGTAGCCTAAATAGCACGGCAACTGTCAACGTTACATGGGTTAAACTCTTCTCACTACATTTTAAGCTGGGATGTACACTGGGGAAAGCGATAGGAATTATTTAGGTGATAAGGGGTATAGATGTTAAATTTGTTTTAAGCCCTAATTGTAAAAATGGTATAATAATGTTTTTCCCCCCAAAATCACAAAGTAGAAAGTTAGGCCTAGTGGTTATACTGTGAGTAAGAGCGCTGTAAGTTCTTAACCAATGCTCAATTCATATAGGCAAGGCTTTAACAAACTTTCCGACTACTTTGGTGACTGGCATGAAAAAAGTCTGGGGAGACTTGCCGCTGGGACCTCAGCGGACAGCAGGGCTGGCACACAAGGCGGCGGTCCTGTTTTTACTTGAGGCTTTAGCGCAAACTTACTGGCTTCTCGTTAACACTCTGCCGTGCCGTCTCAAATATTGCCCAGGGACCAATGCACTTTCGTCGTGACGGATCGGATGTCGTTGAAAGAAAAAAGTAAACACACAACAGTTAAAATAGAATGCCCGTTGAGTGGGCATTTTACGGTGATCATCTCGGGGGATTTGTAAATGAAGATTTATAAGCGTCGGGGCATATTATGCATTAAGAAGTCGTTTCATGGGTGTAAAATGGGCTGTTTGACGTGCGCTTCTTTCGCAGTTCATCTGTTATTTGTCATCCAAGAGTGCCGTTTATTCAAAGAGTTTGCACAAGTTCCACGCCATCAAACAGGCAAACAGGGAGCATAATTATGAAGAGTAAACGTTTAAATGACGGGCTGCCTGTCTCTGAAATGGCCACCCAAACTGGTTTAGATGATCAAAGAATAAAATACATTTAGAGTATTCTGTATTGTTTCTTTTTTACGTTTTAATACTTTTTTCCGTTAAACTGGTTGAAGTTTGAGGACACTTTTTAAGTTCCAAACCATGATAAAATATACTTCTAGACGTGTATTGTTCAGTCTGTATGGATAACTGTACGATGACCTAATTTTCCTACATAAACTATCTGTAAAAGAATAATCAAATGCCCTCTCATTTCAAAGTACTGTAAGGTCCAGAGCTCCAGTACTTATAACTGTGGGAGAATATAATCTATGGATGCAACCCTGTATTGTAAGTATTTCAAAAAAAGTATTAATCCAATAACATTGCTTTACAATACATGGATGACCTAAGAATCATGTCAATATCAGAATATGAGCATGTACTTTCAGTAAGATGACCAGGGACTTAAAAAAATGTTTTCACTAAAAAATTAACTATAAAGTAAGCAGGAAACAGTCCCAGTCAGTTTAAGGCCTTCACACATTGTCTAAACTGCATGCTAATACAAGTCCGAGAGATTAATTACATAGCCTTTGTAAACACAGAATTAAAGATTTGACAGAGCTAGCTGCTGTGTTTACTTAACTAAATGAATTACACAGAATTTATTCAACAGGCACTTCCAAAGTTGGGGCTGAGGGACTGATAAGACCGCAGTAATATGTATGGCGATGAAATATTTCAGAATAAATCCCAAAATATGCTCTTTTATAAATCTGAATGACCTGGCCATTTTATGGAGGGGGGGTGGTAATGATGCACTAATGATGAAGGAACACTTTCAGCATACATGAGATATGTATTTTTGTTAGATGAATATCTGGGAGAAACACTAGATGAGGTTTCCTAGATAAAGGATTCACAACTCAAGGTCCCCAGTGGGTCTTTGAGCTTGATGACCAAACTCACTACTGGGGACATAGAGATGTGAGGCTGCTCCTTGCCGTGGATGTTTCTGAATGTGAGACGGTCATGGGAGATGGACTGGTCTACCTACCCTGGTCAGGTCATGTCTGGATTTTAGCCCACTTCCAGGTTTCTCCCGAAGCAAAATATTTTTTTCCAACAGGCTTGTCTAAATGCCTCTCACATCCTCCAGGCCACAAGGCCTTCTCGCTGTTTAATTCTGTTTAATTCCCCAATAGGGCACTTTGTTCCCCTGCTTGGTTCATCAGCTTCCCGTAAATATGGCAGCAGTGACACTAGCGGCGATGTGTCCATTTAGCTCACCCTCAGGATTTAGATCTAAGGTCTATTTTTGGTTATTTCTCATTTACAAACTTCCAGCCTTCTTCTAACTCACCAATAAAGACATCAAAGACATGTTTATTACACGTTAATTACAGTTCGCCTACCAAGTGTCACCCATGACTGGGTCTAGGATCTAACATCTCAGCCCGGTTGGAAATGGGTATAATATGGCGAATGGACCATGGGGACTTTCAGAGGATTGGGTTAATTTAAAAACTAGAAGGTTTGTAACCAAGGAAAACTACTAAAACAAAATGGATCTGGGCCATTCCAGGAACGCACGCACTAAAGTGGTGATTTTTGGGTAAAGATGGGACATACCCCAACCCACCCCCACCACCCACTCTTTCAGAATCTTGCCATTTTACATGTTCGCAGGATAATTTCCACCCAGAGAGGGGCTTCCAGCAATTTGATGCATGACTAGGCAAGCTGTGTTCTTCTGCAAAGCCTAGGACACGTCCAGCAACCACTGGGTATCTGTGCAACCTATAGGGCTCATTTTTATCTTTGGGGAGGCGGGGTGGTTGTCTCTTTCCTTATGTCAAGCCTCTGTTTATAGAAAAGTGACAGACCTCTTGATGCATTTTTCCTTCATTACCTCCATTAGTGGCTTTTGAGATTATATGTCCGATAAAACTTTTTATTAAAGCGACCCAAAAAATTAGTTATGTGCTAACACTGAATCTGTGCCCCTTTCTGTAGCCAGGGATTTTACTGCACTTTGTGGTTCTGCTTGAAACAGGAAGGTCACGGTGTGTCACGAGCCACATGGTCTGTAAATATTTCCTCGATACAGTCAGCCGCAGCAGTATGGAGTTAAAATCCGTGGGGCAACCCAGACATTCGCTATTTAAGACGCCTTGGCTGATCTCGGACAAAGTTCAGGGAGGACCGTGGTTTATAACTGTGCCGTAACCCCGTTAATACACGCGTTTTATTGATGCGTGTTCCGGAGTTTTAATAGAGACAGGCGGAAATTAAGGGAACTTTTAAAGCAATGATGCGTGAACTGCATTAATCTCCCTAATCAGATCTGACACACAGATGGCTTGTCATTAATACACCTCTCTGTGACATTTGTCACTTAAGATGTACTTAAGCTTGACTTCATTAAGACCTTGATGGTAATGGATTTGCAGAACACTTAGCCATATAACAGAAAATTAGAATCACATCCGCTTCATATGCCAAATCGACTATCCTGATCCCACCTTTCAGCTATTCACACTGAATCTCTATTCCAGAAGATAATCATTTCATTTGTGTAGCTTTTCTTATTCGGAAATGTGATACAGCGATCGACAGTCGAAATGCCAAATTGGACGGGCTCATAAAATCAGCTGGTCCGGCAAGTATTTGAGAATTCTGATAAATGAACGGAGGCAAGCCAAACCACAGGCTGCAGAGATTAAGTAAGAAACATTAGCCCAGTAAGTGGAGATGGGCACATTCTCTGCGGCCGGATAGAGTTACCTCATTGTTTTTAATACACCAAGCCAGCCTAATTAAGTGCTTGGGAAATTCAAACGTTTTTTTCCTCCTGCTCTCTTCCAGGAGGCTACCAATTACAATCAGTTTGGATATGCGACCACATTAATTTACTGGGAAGGGGGGGGGGGGGCGTGACTGAGACACATACAGGGCAAAATGGGTACAGGCGGAGAACACATGCAGGCAAAACAATTATTATTGACATTTAATAGCTATTTGTGTATCTAACGACTGATTTAGCAAAGTGAGGCAAGACCTAACCTTCACATGCTTTGAGACTCCCCCCCCATTTCTCTAATGAATGAAACATTCTGGTCAGGAAATCATCTGCTAGGATGCCGCATTGTCAGTTACCAGGGCATGCACACAAAGGACGAGGAGACGCCACGGGCATCCAGCATCTCCCCGTGGCGAGGGGGATCTTCCTGGGCTGCTTACAAATAGCCCTAATCCCCAGACAGTTGGCCACCCACACGTCCAATTGTGTACACGCTGGTGATAATCAGGCACACGTGTCTGTCGTAGGAAACCTGTGCGGCAGACAGTCCGCTGCCTTCAAACCCATAACCGCCTCCATAAAAGCAGACCTGCCTTTCAGTTTCATGTTGCTCTGAGCAGCTGGGGCAGCTGCTCCAATCATCCTACCGAAACAAGTACTGCTGATTAAGTCGTCGCAAAAACTGAAAGTGTCGACAGGCATATGTATTCCCCTGCCTCCATCTGGCCGGCCAGAGATGTTCTCGACTGCAGAAACGGACATCAATGGAGTCGGCCATCCTCGCTGTTCATTAGACTCGACCACCAGATGGTTAATCGAATAACTAGGCCCGAGATCTCAGGAATGAGCTGGCGGCCATTTTCTGCCCAGGGCTTCAGATTAGCATCAGATACGTATTAAAATCGGCAGAATTGCAGTCCCCTCTGCATCCGTACTGTGCTTTGCTTTTTGTTATTGGTGCAGCCACCATAAATAATGACACCCTCCCCTCCCCTCAAATTGGCGGGACATCAAGGTTGGGGTGGAGGCAGGGGCTGTGCAGTGCGGAGCAGCTGTGATTTTTGGAGGAGCAGAAGCTGCATCTGGCTATCAGTTGGTACACAGTAGTACAGAACATTCAGGCAGACTTTACACCAACAGGTCAGAGGATATTATACATGCGGTGGGGTGGTGGTGGGGGGCTGGAGACTGACAGCATGACTTGTCAGCTGGACACAGAAATGATGGATACACAGTGTTGGGGGGTGGGGGCAACATCACGCTACAGACGCCCTCTGGTGTGCTTCCAGACCATTGCCAACAACCCCTGAGATGCACGTAAATCAAGTTGTGACATGCCACCAAACCACAAATAAGACGTGAAGAAAAAACAAACAAACAAACAAATAAATAAAAACAACACATAAGATGAATGAGTCGATGGTGCCACTTATCATTTCCTAGGAACTTACCCATTTCCTGTGGTGCTCTGACTTGCCAGCAGGGGGGTTGTGCTTTCATAGCTATGGTGTTAGCTGCGGAGGTGGGGGGGGGCGTCATTGTGTTTACATCAAAATGGCTTAATGTGGTTAATGAGCCTGTCGAGCCAGGCACTTGGGGGCCCGCCACCCAGGGGCAGAGTGGGGGATCTCAGTGGAGGGATTCCCGGCTTGTAAAACCCTTCCTGGCATTTGGATCACGGGGCGGGGGGGGGGGGGGGCTGATATCAGTCACATCATCCTGGGAGAAAAACATCAACAAGACCTGAATGTCCTTATGTGCTGAAGCCCTCCAGAGCACCTCATGTATCTCTACTGGGAACAGGGGCATTAAGTGGCTAGGCTATCAAGGCTAAGCCAGTATGAAACCAGCACACATTTAACTTCTAAAAACCTCTAAAACGCTAAAATCAGGGAATAAGTCAGAGTTCGCAGCTTGCTTGGGGTCCTGTAGGGATCGGTGCCTCCTGCAGTCCTCCCGGAGTTCAGTGAAGGGGGTCCCGGAGCGCCTTTTCAGAGTGGAAGTGATACAAGATACTCTGAGATGAAAATTGCCCCATTTAGCTGAACAAACTGCAGTGCCCCGAACCCGCTGTCTCTGATGGCCAGGAAAAGTGGGACGTGAGCCTCTGGAGCAACAGTGAAATCAGCGAGCCCAAGTGCGTCCCCGGTTAATGACAGTCCATTTCGGTACATTTCGGCAAGGTCAGCGAGCTCTTTGGGTACACAGGATGCACATAATAGGACGTACATAGGTACATAATACCTTTTACATTGCTTTTATAAGCTATTAGCCCTCTGGAATCCAAAACCACCTGGACAGAAGACAGGCCCTCACATTAAAAAAAAAAACAAACTCCCCACTTGGACTTTGATGTTCTGCATGACCTTTGTTACAGGCATACTCCCATCCGCAATGTTTCCCCCTTTCTTACCCCCCATCCTCCTTTAAACTTGTGTTCAAGCTATAATCCAAGTCACCCAATAAATCGGACGTCTGCAATCATCAGATCCGGAAAAATTGAACATTCCAAAGAGATGCAGGAGTTCTTATACTCTAATGGTAGAAATACTTGGGTTTTATTAGGGTGGGGGCAGAGTTGGGGGGGGAGTAGGATTGGGAAGGGGGGGGGGGGGTCTCTCTAATGGGTACTTTGGAAACCAAATGTCCTTCATGTCAGCCCGAAATTCTACAGTTACAGTTTAGGTTAGTGTGAAAGACAGACAAGTTGTATAATAGGAGGCCGTGGGGCTTTTAAAAACGATCCCACTGTATCGCGTTACCACCAATAAATTTAAACCCGCGATAGCGCTGAAATAAATTAGAAGGCTAGGGTCTAACAGAGAATGTGCGTCCGAGAGCTGTCCCATCGCTAGGGCCCACGACACGCACCCACCAACTGTTCGCTGGCCATTAATCTCTGTTCCGGAGATGGCACAGCACTGAACCAGGAGTTTGGCCGACAAAACGTCAATCTCTTTGGGGACCAGAGCGCAAAGCCAGAACAACATACTCCCCGTCCCAAGGGCTCGCTAAAAGTTATACACGCGGCAAGACGTTTTTAAATTCAATTTCCAAGTTCAGCATATTTAATATGGCATTGATAAAGCATTCTGCATTGGTCTTAGCTCCCTGTCCGTTAAATGTGAGGTTAAAATTCGATAATATGGTACCTCCAGGGGAAACAAATAGAGAAATAAGCAAAAATATCATTTTTAAACTTTGAAGCACACAAGCATTTCTGAATACCAGGTTTAAACCAACCAACAACCACAATTTAACCGTCTGGCCAATTTGTGTACAGTCTGTGCCTGAAGGACTTTTCTTGAAAAGCCCACGTCTAGATGCATATTCATATGTATGATCTGTACTGGGCGATTTTCTCCCAGTGAGAATTTCCAGCTGTAGTAACTTTCCCGAACGTTATCCGTTGAGGAAAAAAAAATTGTCCGTCTGGTAAAAACGTTAACAAGAATTGGGATTTACAGGAGTGAAAAGGGACAGAGGCGAGCAAGGGAGAGTCATGCGGGAGTCGAGGCCATCATTCTGACCTCCCCCAAGCACAGGATGTGAAAATGATTATGTCCCTGACTCAGGGTTATGGAGAGATTTGGGGTTTTTGCTATTATCCATTGATGGAGATTTCCTCCACGAGACGGAACTGTCTGGGGGCTCCACCTGTACAATGGACAGTGGGCCATCGTACCATGTGATTCGGCAACCAGCCCGAGAACAGCCAAAACGACGGGCCCTTTAATGCATGACCCCACCCCCTTCATGGCAGGAAGCCTGCCACCTGTTAGCAGGTCACCTGTTGGTGTTAGCCTCTCAGTCACAGGCCAGAGAGTGCAAACGTCACTGTCACAGGCCCACGAACAGTGAGCTGGACGAGCCATGACCCAAGTCACACTCATTTACCTCTAATGCCAGAATGCTGCTTGTAGATCGCACAACCTGAAAGTGCTTCAATTAGGGGGGTAAAAAATTTCATGTGGTATATAAAACCAAGTGCTGAAAGCTTATCTTGTGCATCTCAGCATGTTTGTAGATATTAACTTTCCTGCCCTCATGCAATCTTGTGTGTAATTCGATGAATTCCGGCAGCATCACGCAGGCAAAGACGACCCAGGACTGGGAAGGCAAAAGCTTTTTCTGGGGAGAAGCTGAGCTGTGGTCGATGGAAATGCGATTGGGGGCATATACCTGCGTGTCACCTTTCCTGTTTACACTCCGGCTCAAAACTCCAGGCTTGAGTTTGCTTTAGCAATTTGTTGGATGCCCCCCCCGAGTATGTTTCTGAGGACGCGGAAGGATATCGTTCCTGACAGAGTTTGTGCTTCATGTTGGATGAAAGTTAAGTCATGTGAAGTTGGCAGGGAAGACGTGTGCTGTTGACTTTACCGAGGAGCTACCCTGAAGAGGAGGGAGGGGGCAGGGAAGGACAGACAGTCGCGGGGAAAAGCAGGATGACCTGCATGGATTGTAAACAGGGTTAAAGAGGTAAGAATACAATGGCTAGTGATACAAGATGCGTCTGGTTTTCACGACGACCGAATGGAGAGTCAGACATGAGTCATATTATTGGGATAGTATCCAAAGCTGAACAGTAATGAATGTGATCTTGAGTGACAGATGAATTATACTGAAAAAAATATTTGTATAAAAATATAACTAACGTATTACACGTAGACCTGGGCTTTGTTGTATGGTTCTTCAGGTACAGAACTTCCATTTATCGACAATCCCAAATCAAAAAATGATGGGAAAGAATGGAGAATGCAAAAAAAAAACCGCAATGATTCTGAAATTTACTTTTACTTATTTCACTGCAGACAGTATGAACCCAAGATATTTCATGTTTTGTCTCAACAACTTAATTTCATTTGTTAATATACATCTATTCCTGCATTTCAGGCCTGCAACACGTTTCAAGAAAAGTTGGGACGGTAAAGCATTCACTGCAACACATGTAATGTTGCCATTCCTTCGTATAACACTTAAAAGACGCTTTGGCACTGAGGAATCCAAGCGATGAAGCGTTTCAGGTGTTATTTTGTCCCATTCTTCCTGCAAACATGTCTTAAGGTGTGCAATAATACGAGGTCGTCTTTGTGGCATATTCCATTTCAAAATTCTCCACACATTCGCCAGGTCAGGGTTGCAGGCAGGCCAGTCCAGCACCCACACTCTCTTCTTCTGCAGTCATGCCTTTCTAATGCATGCAGAATGTGGTTTGCAGTGTCTGTTGGGGACAGGTCAGGGCTGCAGGCAGGCCAGTCCAGCATCCGCGCTCTCTTCTTCTGCAGTCATGCCTTTGTAATGCATGCAGAATGTGGTTTGCAGTGTCTGTTGGGGACAGGTCAGGGCTGCAGGCAGGTCACTCCAGTACCCACACCCTTTGTTGAAAAATGCATAGATGTCCCTGGAAAAGATTTCATCTTGACGGCAACGTATGCTGTTCTGAAATCTCAATGTACTTTTCTGCATTAATGGTGCCATCACAGAAGTATAAGTTACCTTCGCCAAGGGTGCTGACACAACCCCAGACCATGACAGGCCTTGGCTTTTGGACTTGTTGCTGATAACAGTCTGGATGGTCCTTTTCATCTTTGGTCCAGAGCACACTGTGTCCATTTCTTCCAAAAAATATCTGGAATCCAGATTCGTCAGACCACAATACACATTTCCACTGCATGATGGTCCATTCCAGATGCCTCCGAGCCCAGAGAAGTTGATGCCTCTTCTGGATTTGGTTAACATAAGGCTTCTTTTTTGCACAGTAAAGTTTTAAGTGGCATTAGTGAATGTAACTCCGTATCATAGTGCGTGATGAAGGTTTGCCAAAGTAATCCAAATCATGACTACAATCACCTGTTGACATCACATGTTTGAAATCACATTATTTAATGTTTTTACCTCATTACTAGCCCGAAATTGCCCTCGTCCTGACATTTTTTGGAACGTTTCCCCGGCTTGAAATGCAGGCATGGATATATATTAACAAATAAAATGAAGCTGACCAGACAAAACATGACAAATCTTGGGTTCATACTGTCTGCATTGAAATAAAAGACAATTTCAGAATCACTGCTATTTAAAATTATTTGCATTTTCAATACCATCCCCACTTTTTCTGATATGGGGTTGTACAAGGAAATCACATGCGCCACTGCTAGAGGTGCCGCCTGTTTCATCTTCACCCCAAAGGCCAGCACAGCAGGAAGAGCGTCACAAACCACGGTGCGGTTACAGAGAAAGGTGTGCCAGTGTTTTATAGCTCCGCTTCAAATAGTCAGTATGAATGGACTAATAGATAGGGGAAGGGAGAGGAGAACTTAGAGGAGGAGGAGAGAGAATTCCTTGAAAGACACTGGACCGGTGTGAGACTTTGGCTCGGTCTCAACCTGGCAAATCTTTGGCACAGCATTGTACCAGAGAAAGTGGATTCATTATAGTACCATAAATTGAACCTCATACCCTCACCCTTTTTCAACATGAAGCATTCTGTCACCACATCGAGCAGGCGAGGATGCAGCCCCCACCCACTAGTGTCATCCACCACCCCCCCACCCCCATCCAGGAGCCTGTTAACAGAGAGATCTCCCTCTTAGATGGGATCAAAGAATCCAAAAGGACCAGTCCAGACTGCTGGAGAGTTTAGTGTTCTGCCTCACATCTCGGCTCGACAGCTGTAGAGCAACACCTACACGACAAGCCTGAAAAAATATATAATAAATCCACATTATGGGGCTGCGAAGAGGCTGAATTGATCAAACAGACATGCTACTGGATATGGATTTGACCGCATTCCCCAAAACAATCGCGTCATTGTTCTCGATCGATTCTGCACACTTAATTAAGAGGTAAATTATGGGATGCCTTCAAGTCGAATGTCCACAAACTGGGCTCTGCGTCAAGTGGGTCGGGGGTCTGTCTCAAAAGGCTCCGACTCTGTTTTTTATCAAATTGTTCAGGAATTCTGCAGGACCGCCCCCCCCCCCCCCAGCATCCCACCCCAACATACACACATAGGACCTAATTTAGGGAAATTGATCAGGCACGCTGGCGTAACTGCCCTGACCCATTTATGGGATGGGGGGGGGTGGAACTGCTGTGGATCAAATTTTGCATGTGGATGAGGAACGAGGGGTCGAGATTTGGGTGGCAGACCTGATTTAAAAAGCGATCCTTCATTTTCTCCCCTCGCTGTTACATGGATCACACCCATACGCCATTCCACACACTCCCATTCATGGAAGCGGAGGGCTGGGGGCACTACTGGGGGCCTGTCCTGCTCACATGACAACGGTCATCAGAGGGGCGCCAGGGAGATGGAAGGGGAACGTGAACAAAGCTTAAAAATCACATCGTTGAGGATGGAAAATCCAGAGTGGGTCCAGTATATTCAGCGCTTGGCCGCCCACACAGCTATGGCCAGACACTCCTCGCACCTGCGCCACAGTCCCAAGCCGTAACTACTCGGAGACCCTCTCCCTCAGGGAGGACTTCAAGAGCTCCTCTCCTCCGGGATCTCAACACTGGATATGAAACTTCCCCTATTGATTAACAGCGACCTCAAAGTCACTATTTGCCCCCTTTCAAGAGAGGGAAGTCTAGAGGGACGGGCCATGGTGACATCACACGCAGTGGACACACCAAGCGCCAGGAGGCTGTCAGATGACTTCACCACTCGATCTCTGGCGTGCCGCCATTTTGTGGGCGTGGCTTCAAGGACAGAACAAGCCTGCGGCGAGAACAGCCCAGTATGGTCGGACTGGTTTGGCCCTCTGCGAGAAAGTGTAGCCCGTTGTGATGCCAACACTGTTGGTCCTCCCGTGTCCATCTGTGGGGTGTTGGGGGAGGGGGGGGGCGGAGCCCACAGGACAGTCACGTGGCTTCTTTACTATAGGCACAATGTGATTGGTGCAGAATCACAATGCGGCAGGAAGCAACTTGGGGGGGAATGGAAGTGCAGGGCTGTGCCGTACGGTGAATGAGCCGAGCGTTACTGAGGCTGCGTAACAACAAGAGCCTTGTAAGCTGAAGCGGGGTGGGGGGGGACAAGTTGTCGAGATCGCTCATTTTAACAGAGGAAGCCAACACAACTACAGCAGAGTGGCAGGCCCATAGGTGTCTCTGCGTGGGGTTGGGGGTGGGGAGGGTTAGGAGTTGAGCTGGGGGCAATGGGAAGCCCCAGGACAGCACAGCTTGGATTCATTACCGTCAGCGTCTGCGTAAACGTCGTTATTGGGAGCGACTGCTCGGGAAGAGGGGGGGTCCGTGGCTCTCCGGGCACTGAGACGGGGGTTATGGTCAACGGAATTTTAATTGTCTGCGACAAAGAGAGTTTTGATCCGCCCCCCCTAGCCAATCCATCTTCTGTGAAACAGTAAAACGGTCTGTCCGGACTTCTGCAGGCCCTCTGAAGTGCCGCTGGAGTCCATAAATAAAGCGGGCACTCCAGGGGCGCACGCCCATGCGTACGCGGCCCGCCGCCCATTGTGATTTGTGGCTGTCTGCGTCGCTGCTCCTCAGACACCGTAAATCTCGACCCCCCCAAAGACGCCGTTAAGCTGATGGGGGAGATGCTGGCCAGTCTCTGATGGTCATTTTGCGCTCAGCTGCGTTTCATTGGTGCCCCCTCTCCATCCCACCCCCGCCGCAACCCCACACTGCTGCTCAATCCCTGCCCTCGATGCGCTCTCATCTGGAGCTGCAGGCATCCCATCCCACACCGGTTACCCTACAACCTCATAAAAATAAAAAGCCATTCCGTTAAGAGGAGGTTTCTCTGCAAATGCACCATTTGGCATCTTGAAAGAGAACGGGATCGTCAGAAGAGGGATAAAACAGAGTTGCTGTTTCCAGTTTCTCAAATAAAAAAAAAACGGCAACAAGAAAACCTAAGTGGGGGGGGGTGAACTACACCCCCCCACCACCCGTAGACACCTGCACACGTCTCAGGTTTCCCCAAGCCCTGAAAAATAAACGTGCAGCTCCGATCTCTTAATCCGCGTGGCTCCGCCGGGCGCAGTTACACGAGACGCCGATCTGATGACGCCGGGCGGTGCTGGGCCCGGCTTAATCTTTTTTAATTCAAATCAAGGGCGTCCCACGTGGCGTGCCGATGATACCCAATATGGTGCAATCAGGGCTGACCTCCACGCCGGGCGCTCTAAATGATTAATGAAGCTGCCTGCCGGTGGGTCTCCATGGCAACGGGAAACCCGATAGCCCTCAAGAATCCAGAGTTTGCTCGGGAGGGAGGGACAGCATGTCGCTGGTTCCGTTTGCCGTCATGATTGTAGCTAGGGCAGAAAGCGAAGGTGCTGGGTCTGATCAGGTTGC
>JAAGVU020000111.1:37307-51777 GCA_011763525.2 Mormyrus iriodes | reverse complement strand
TTGATCATGATTGATTTATAAAAGCAATAAAAGGGTAAAACATCCAAGGGGGTGAATACTTTTTATAGGCACTGTATTTAGGCTGGGATTTGTTATATAATGTCTGTGGTAAAAATTGCATCATAACGTCCGTCAGAATGTACCACGGTGTTGACCCCCAAGCATATACACACATACCATTCATTGATGGAACAAATACTGTAATTACAATGTACAGTATATCAATAACAATGCACACCGCAGCGAGAAGGAACATTGGACCAGACAGCTAAGACTTCCACCAAAAGTGAATCAGTTTTACAGGTAGGCGTCTGACTCAAATGACTCAGGGAGAAATACACTGTCAAAAGTACATTAGAAAGAAACCTTCCCCTGCCGTAACCAGAAGCCTGTCAGTCCTCAAGTACCCATTCCATACCACCACTCTCATCGCCGCAATAAATAAGATAATAAATCTTTTTGATAAATTCTTCATTTTGGATTAACTTCTTCACTAAAATAAAGCTCCATAGCAGAGCTAAAGTATGTATGATGAGAAAAATATTTTTGTCAAACCCAATGAAAACTTTGCTGGTGTTAGAAATAAAGTATATAATAGTAAATGTGATTAAAGAAACAATGCCTTATGACTTCAAAGCACCTGTTTTATAAAGATACATTATTTAATTATATTAAAGTTACATATTGCATTACACCAAAATATTAAACAATAAGCTATTTATTTCTTCACTCTGATTGTTTGCGCATTCATTTTGGCATTGACTGCGGCGGTCATGGTTAGATACGTGGGCTATGGCTGGCTCTGGCACTGGTGAACTCAGCTTCCATTCTTCTGGGAAGGCTTTCCACAAGATTTTGGAATGTGTCTGTTGGATCTTTTACCCATTCAAGCAGGAGAGCATTTGTGAGATCAGGCACTGACGTTCTAGTTCATCCCAAAGGTATTCGATGGGGTTGAGGTCAGGGCTCTGTGCTGGCCAGTCAAGTTCTTCCGCATCAAACTCACCCATTCATGTCTTTATAGACCTTGCTTTGTGCACTGGGCCACAGTCATGCTGGATCAGAAAAGGGCCTTCCTTTCCATCTACTCAATTTTTGCTCCGCTATGTCTATATCTTTTCCTGCACTTCCGCAAAACTTCCAAAGTTAGTGCTGGTGTTTGTGGTCAAGCAATCAGCAAGCTATCATTGTAAGCTCTTCCTCTGTAGTTTGTGTTCAAACAAAAAGTATCTAGTCTGGAGGAGGGACTAAAAAATGGTTCTGGAACTGCCTCTGATAAACCGAGTTTCTGCGGAGGGAACATGACAAAAATTTCTGGTTCCAGAAAAAAAAGTTCCTGTGATGTGAGCCTATAAAGAGTTTCCTTCACTGGAAGTAAGGGGCCTAGCCCAATCCCTGAAAAACAACCCCATACCATTATCCTTCCTCCACCAATCTTTACAGTTGGCACAATGGAGTCAGGCAGGTAATTTTCTCCTGGCATCTGCCAAACCCAGACTTGTCCATTAGACTACCAGACAGAGAAGCATGATCCATCACTCCAGAGAATACGTTTTCACTGTTCTAGAGTCTAGCGGCGGCGTGCTTTACACCACTCCATCCAACATTTGGCATTGTGCTTGGTGATGTGAGGCTTGCATGCAGCTGCTCAGCCATGGAAGCCCATTCCATGAAGCTCCTGATGCACAATTTTTGTGCTGGGCTTAATGCCAGAGGAAGTTAGAAACTCTGCAGTTACTGAATCAACAAAGTGCTGGTGACTCTTACACATGATGCGCCTCAGCTCTCAACAACCCCACTCTGTTGCTTTACATGATCTGCCACTTCGTGGCTGAGTTTCTGTTGTTCCTAAACGCTTCCACTTTACAATAACACCACGTACAGTTGACCGTGGAATATCTAGCTGGGAAGAAATTTCATGAACTGACTGATTGCAAAAGAGGCATCCTATGACAGTACCACGCATGAATTCACTGAGCTCCTCAGAATGACCCATTCTGTCACAAATTTTTTGCAAATCTGACTGCATGGCTAGGTGCTTAATTTTGTACAACTGTGGCAATAGGTTTGAATGACACTCCTGAATTTAATGATCAAGAGGTGTGTCCCAGTACTTTTGTCCATATAGTGTATATGTGTGCCTGTACATATTATTTATATTAAAATATGTATTGTGTACAGGTTTATTCTTTGAAATGAACTAACCCCTCTGCAAAACCCCCAGCTTTCCACAACCTGCTGTGGTACTTGCATTGGACTGTGAGTTGGGAATCCCTACTGTAAAGGCCACTCCTATTCCTAAGCTATGAGAAAACTTTAAGTGCCCAAATACATGCCCCTCCAGTGGACAAAATGTGATGCAGTGCTGTACAGGGTGTCTGTTCCTGTGTGAGAATGAGAAGCTGTCCTAAATGTAATATATATATTATATATGTATGTCATGCAATGGGTGCCCTTTTTATTTTTTTGCCCCATCCTTCAAACAGTCTGAGGCCACCACAGGGTCCTGGATAGAAATAGCCTGAAGAAGCAGATTAGTCATAATTATTATGTGAGAAATTGAATTACATGAATTCCAATCAAAAATGAAAAGTGTAAAAAAAAAAAAAGATTTGTTCCAAACTGGCTTGCCATCTACAAGCGACTGCTTCTTTCAAACCTACCAAACCTAGTCCAGGCAAAATTTAATATGCCTCAATATAAAAACTCACTAAGAATCCCACCTTTTCCTACCACAAAACTGATTAATTTCTCATTTAAAACATCTTTATTTGCTATTGCATAGCGAAACAGCACTATAACTTTAAACAGGGAACAACATTAAACCTAGAAACTATATTATTGTGTGACTGAAAATGAAATCAGTCTCATCAAAAAATACACAAGACCAGCAACACAGATCTTGAATAGTCCAAGTATTTATAACTACAGCAATATGCCACAAACTAGTTTTTTCCATTAAATTCAATTCTGTCGTAACGTGACCCAGATTGATTTTATTTACTTATGTGACTGATCATCCCTCGTAACTTGTCAAAAGTTACCGGTTCCCCGCGCATAAGCCAAATAAATACCATAAAAATGTTGATGGAAAAGTCGACGGGGATGAATGAGCAAGTGACATTTTCCAAATACTAAAGTCAAAAGGGGTCCGTTTACCATTCTTGACATACGAAACTTCAGACCGTTATTTTGTGTATTGCTGACTTAAGTACGTATTGACAGCGATGTCTGCTTCCCGCATAAGCAGCTCACAGAGAGAGTGCGCGGTGAAAGGCAGGAGGCGTAAATAAAGGCCGATATTAAATACATTAACACATAGGTAGACCATCGGAGAAAATCTGCAGTTCATCTTGCGTAGCTGTCGGATCCTCCTCTTACAAGTAAGGGAAAACGTATAGTCCTATCAAGTTAATATAAAAAAGACCCCACCCTCCCCCCGCCCGTCCATGCCAAGGATTTCAACCCGCGCAGAGTCTTTAAGGGGTTTTACAACCTCGACCTAAGACTGTTGATTGAATGGTCCGCAAAAGGTCGATGCAACACTAAGGTTTGAATAACATTACCCAGGTGCTTACATTGAAAGAGTGCCAGAGTGTATTTTCCTTTCCTTCCTGCCGATCAAGTCAACGATGAGAGCCGACGGACCGGTCCGCAAGCAACGTAACACTCGGGGGTCTTCATACATCATAAGGTCTTTGGTGTGATTTCTGTCAGACATAGAAATTGTAAACAGAATTGACACACTTTATGCTTTCACTATTAAGACTTGGATTCGTTTTTTTCTGAAACTAGTTACATTGAACATAACTGACTAAATGGGTGATTAGACAGACTATATAGATTGAGAGTTATTGTTGAGAAAAGTCGTTTAATAAACTTATCCCCGCTTCAGTCGGCCACATAACCTGGCCTGCATCGCTTTCTCATACCATTTTCCCGTTTTTACAAAGTGAAAATCAAGATTTTTTTTTCCTTTTTCGGCGACCGGCACATCAAAACGCGGTTTGTAAAAATGAATAAATATTCTCCTTTTCTACGGTGAACTAAATTTCACCCAGTGTACTGGCCCAGAATTCCGGCTTTTATAAAAATACTGTATAAATAAATTCTCTGGCTAAAGTTTATAAAAGCTTAATCGTGAAAAGTTAAACCGACCAACGCACCTGAATTATAATCCAAGTGTAAAGCAGACTGCCAGGCGGTTTAGAGAAATGTTCGCACCTAAAACTAATTAGGCCGCACTGAGCCCTTTACGTAAAATATTTTCCTGGTGACATCCGGCCAAATAATTCATTTTTTACAAATAAACAAACAAACCCAAAAGTAATCTGTGAAAAAAATGAAACGTTTTAATCAGATAAAACCACCAACAAAATTAATCTATACAAAGAGAGACGAAGCAGCAACGCGGCTTGTGGTGCACTTAAATCTGTGTTTTTTATTGGCTGTAGCTACGGTTTAGGCCTACTGTTTCTGCCCTGTAGTATATAAGGAAGAGGCGCAGACCTGTCATGTCGGGTTTGTCCACTGATCACTAAACACTGAACAGAGCAATGAGCGCACCTCCGGCTTCACTCCGCGGCGGAGTGATGGAGTGAAGCTGGATTACTGTATGTGAAAAGGTGAGGACACGGCTGCTGAACTGCGCCGACCATTAACAAATTAAGATGGTTGATTGCACACTGCCTTATTGACAGTGCATATATAATTGACAGTGCGCGCATGCATATATATATATATATATATATATATATAATATGTGTGTGTGTGTGTGCATATAAAATCTTTAGGCCCGAATAACGGTTTAAGTAGCCTACTTTCCTTAAATAATCTAGGCCTATCAAATAACAGTGATGGCGGCAGACTACGAGAATATCGAATAGGGATGTAAAACAAATTTAAAATACGCTTAATAGGCTAATGTATTCTGCACACGGTTAAATAGGTCTTTAAAAGGCTTTATCTTAGAACCAGGCAGGTAAATATGTGTGCGGCACTACATGTACCTACACATCCATTTCCTCAAGGGCCTATACAAAATGACTGAATGCTTTTTCCTTTTTGCTCTGGGCGAGATGATGTTTTGCCGAATTCTTTTTTTCCCCTCCCCCTTCCTTTTAAGTCCACAAGACCTGCCGTACATTAGCCTTCGGTCGGGATTAAAAATAAACAGCACAGAAGGTTAATTCAATTTCAGAAAGCCCACTGAAATGTTTTCTTACAATAGTGTAAGAGGATCACCTTCAGTTGTTCCCAAAGACTGCTCGTAAAGAAATATAAATCCCGTCATACTCTCGAGTAATGGCAGACATCTTCAGATGTAGACATGAGCCTCAGTAAACATTACTTTTTCAATAATTATATGCTTTATATATTTGTACTTATAATAAGCTGCTATTAAAAAATTTTATGAAAGCGTTTGACATCTGGGTCAATTATGGAGAAATAGATCGGTTTACATTTTTATGAACTTTCATGAACCGCTAAAGGGACATAATACTGTATAAGTTTTATCATTGATACTGCTGTTAAATTATCTCAAAAGACTGACCTTTCAGAAGTCAGTTTTTTTATTACGATATTGATTTCAAATGAATAAAGTTTAAACTTTACCTGAACGTGCCCTCACAGCATTCGCACAATATAACCGGTGAATATGGATTGAAAATTTGACTTGAATTTCAAAATAAAAGCTGACCTGTTTGTGTAATACGCAATGCGTGCTGGTGCACTATAAACACGGAAACCGCAACAACGAAAAATAATAATATATACTCAAAAAGCAGTCACGCAAAAATGTCCCGCTAGTCATTGTTTAAACATATTTACGTTAGTATTATACTTATTAAACATAACACCATGAAACGGTTAAATTCATATTACTTGCAATTAACTTACAAAGAATTTGGATAAATATTCCGAACATAATATCCTAGAAGTAATTTAATTAAAATTCACATTTATTCATTTAAGAAATGATATTCAGTGTTCTTCGTGACAAATAGTCGTTGAACACTATCAAAAGACATTTTTTATTAAAGATTATTTTTATATTATAAAGAAAACATACGTTTGTAGGGAAAAGATTACAAATTTATCATCCATCTAAAAAATTAAAACGAGTTACCTGATATAATAAATTAAAATCAAAATATTTGGACATGATATAAAATAATATTTAACGTGTGAAATGATGTTATTTTCTTGATGAATCTACCTTATACATTTTTTTATGTAATTTTTTTTGAGCTGGTGTTAATTTTTTTTTAAGTTTTCATCGTTTGTTTATTACTTATCATCTATTATACATAAATCTCTTAACCTCGGTTAGCTCTAGCTGCTTGTCAGCCTGACCTTTTCATTATGAAAAAGACGTGGACATATTTGGCTTATGAGGATTACACATTCAGGCCTTGCTCATCTCTCCATTATCATATGCGGCTGGGGTCAAGGGTCCCGTGATTCATCAAAATTGTTTTTGTTGAATGAGGTACACAGCGAGTCCCGTTGGTTTACAGTGGGCCGAAGATGGCCTCCCTTGTTTATATCACCAACTGCGATGTTACATTAAACTTCCACGCTCGGGGATAGTGTGAACCAATCAACCGTTCCATTTGAGCTGTGTCGTGCGGGCCACCATTTTGTTTCTGTCACTGTGATTGGCCGGCTGACGGCAGTCCTGGTTACATTAGGCCCCTCTGTGTTTGTGCACGTAACATGAAATGATGCATTTGACCCGACATTTACATTTGCCCTGGCAAGGCCCAAACCTTTGCTGCAGCTCTCAAAACTGGAAAATCCTGAGAACTCATCAGATACACTGAAGTAAATATTACCCACGATGCACTGCTGTAGGATCACATTGCCTTTAAAAGGCTCAGATATGACAAGCCAACAGCTCATCGGTTGTCATTAGTGGCAAGTTTTGTGTGTTTATCTGTTAAAGCCGAGCAGCTCAGACTCCCATGTGTCTTTGTCATCCTACTAAATGACGTGCTCTGATGTGACAATTAAACTGTGGGCACTCAGCCTTGTAAAACAAAAAGTAAAAATAATTGATAAAGGCAACTCAGCTGGGGTGATATATCCAGCACTTTATCGAGAGCTAGTTCAGTAAATCCTAAAAAAAAAGTAAATCCTGAAATTTAAGTAATTGAAAGCATTGTTTTTTAATATTTTTGTAACACTTTATTTAAAGGAGTCATCATAATGCCATATAGATACCTTGATAATGCATGATAATGCATTCATGAAGCATTATAAACACAGCTATAACTGTTTATAAAAAGGCATAACACATTATAGCCATGCTTATTATGCATTATGAATGTTCTGTGAAGCTCTTATCTATTATGCACTATAGATACTTTCATAATGCATTATACTGATCAGTATGTGCTATTATAATGCATTACAAGAACTCATGGCCATAGGTGGAATTTAGTGGGAGAACATTTTAAACTGGATTTGAGAAAGCGCTTCTTTACACAGCATGCAGTTAGAGTATGGAATAGTCTTCCTGTTAGTGTAGTACAAGCTAAAACTTTGGGTTCTTTTAAATCAGAGCTAGATAAGATTTTCGCAACTTTAAGCTATTAGTCGAAGTCTCCCCAAACAAGGTTAATGGGCCGACTGGCCTCCTCTGATTTGTAAATTTATGTTCTTATTATGAAAGTATTTATAGTGTATATAAGTATATATAGTATTTATCTATAGTATAGTATGCATTATAGATGTTAGCTTCATAGAGCATTCATAATGCATAATAAGCATGGCTATAATGTGTTATGCCTTTTTATAAATAGTTATAGCCGTGTTTATAATGCTTTATAAATACAATATTATGCATTATCAAGGTATCTATAATGCTTTATACATGGGTGCTTTAATTAAAGTGTTGCCGATTTTTTTTTTAAGAAGTATACCCTTGACAGGTAAAGTAAAACCTAAAACTAAAAAAATCTTAAAAGTTTTAAGATGATGATGAGCGCTCGTATAACTTCTCATGAAACTGCTATTTCATCCTCTTGTCGTTTCCCAGCTCCAGGGTTTTCCCCAGGCTTCTGGGATTGATCTGGGCATGGGATTGACTTGGAGCCGTCGGCGGCTTAAGCCGGGACTTCTTTCGCGTAAAAACCAGAAACTGTCTCGCCTGATTGTGTGGGCTGTGCTCCGCTAAATGTATAAAGAAAAACTGGATCGCCACCACTCTTACCCCGCCCCCCGTGGGGTAAGTTTAGGCAAATGAGAAGAGGGGCCTTCGAGTCCCCAAATCTCAGATGATGAATGAGACGCTGCTGTGCGCTCTCTCTCTTGCTGCAGAGGCATTTTGGACGGACTTGCGTACCCCTTAACAATGGTGGTCTCTATTAAAATATTAATCACCTCTTAATAAGTGTTTATGACGGGATGACAGGTCTTCCACGTGCACAGCTGAGAAACCTGGCCTGGGGCGGCATTTTCAGGAATCCGGCTGGGCCCACTCAGCGCGCTAACGGTGGGGGGGTGGGAGGATGCAAGGGGCCGGGGATGGGTAGCAAAAGGACCGTACAGAACGAGCATTTCTTGCCTTTAACAATCAACACCACCAAGAATAACAGTCGGATACCTGCATTGATTTCTGCCTCTTCAAACGCTCTTGCATTTTAATTGTTTCCCCCTCATTGGCTTAACTTAAGCAGACATCGTTTGTTCGTAGTGGAAACGATCCCCGTAGTAACATTGATTTATGTCAGTTTTATAACCCCAGTTCTGGCGGTGTGTGAAACGATAATTTTGGATGACACTGTAGCTGGTAATTGATTACCGTCTCAAAGCAATAAACATCATTTAAACATGACATAATACAAATAGGCCTACTATTGCAGTTACTGGGGAAAGTGATTGTAAAAATATTTAACCGTTATTGAAGTTCATAATACTACCCTTAATAGTAATGAAAGCAATTCTTATAATGTATTCGTTTACTGTTCATTAAACAAGCAAAACAGGGAATTCGTGGTAGGAAAAAAACGGCACGTTGTCAAATTAAAAAGTTACAGGGAAGGGGAAAAAATGAAATGAGAAATGGTTGGCGTTGCTCCGCCGGAAAGGGCTTAGACTGACCGGCTGACATCATCGGGGTTTCTGCAGCGGGATGCGCCCAGAACAAGCGCATCTCCCCGCTGATCATTCATCAAATCCGCACGTGTTTATTTTAAGAGCCGGGGGCTTAACTGAAGCATCCCCCGTCTTCTCAGCGGCCAAGCCGGAATTCAGTGTCCTTACGGCCTCTGGTCTTCGCCTGACATCCCCCATTTGCTTATCTGCCGTGCCCATTTATTCTGCCTTTCCCATGCGCCGTTGTTTTTAAAGATCACAAATATTCGCAAGTCTTTTCCGCTTAATACGAGCAATCACACCCGTAGCCAAAGTGAGGTGGCCTAAGAGGAGGAACACGACAAATCAAAACACACCGTGCCAGTAACAAAATTTATGCAAAATAAGACGGCAGGTGATAACGCCAAAAACGCGTACAGTGGCTGAGCAGGTGATACCGCAACCGTAATTGCACGAAAATACCCCTGCTGCATGTGCGTAAAATACGATGCTGCAATAAGTGAATAATGAATGTCCATTCCATATGCATGGTGAAGTTTTATAAACGGACTGAAATATCAACGTTTTGGACGCATGACGGGTTAAACCAAGTGAGCTAGTGTTACTTTACTCGAGTGTATGTTTGCGTTCTCTGTAAGTGCCAGTTTAGTTATTGCAGAACAGCAGTACACACACAAGCACGGATAAATGAACGTGCTTGGCACCCATAAATCAAAAACAAACAGGCTTGCAGAGTAAGCAGTATTTTAGGCCTGAGATGGGGCCCCTGCAGGCAGCAGAGCCGGGGCTCGGAGAGGGAGTCTCAGGCAGTGCGGACGCTCTTCTTGGCAACACCGACCCATGGTTCATTTAGCCTCCTCAAAATATTTTTACCCCCTGACGGAGTGATTGACACCAGTGGTGGCCCCCGCGATCGGAGGTGAGCTGGAAAGAGGCGTGGTGGGGCTGGCTGGTGTGGTGGATCTTGTGGTTTTAAGGCCAGCTGGCTGGAGCTGGTGGAGTTCGGGCCGCTGGAAGCCCTGGAGATGCCCACATGGACCCTGTGAGGCTCAGAGTCCACATCGCCACACCACACTGCCGTCTAAAAAATGTCTCCCACTTAAATCTGTCTTATTCCCTCAGCTCGTAAACCCAATTTTAGTGTCCCAGCATAAATTCTGGATATAATCTGTTTATATAAAGTAAGATTTTTTTTTTCTTAAGTTGTAATTACATTTGGAGTGAGGTTAAAGCAGTATTTATTTTACTTTATTATATTTATGGTCATATTAAGCTGTGGTAAACTTTAATTCCGAAGAGCGTGTGCTGAGTGTGCATGTTAGGAAGTTGAAACACATTCCAAGGAAACTGCAGTTCTGGGTCAGCAGCCCTGATAACAATCAGAAAATTCACCCCTTTTAATTTCTCTTTCTTTTGGTTTCCTTATTTTGTGCTTCTACAGCAGCACCCCAAGTGGCCGTGTGGACCATAGCGCATTGCAAGGAAGTCCGACTGGCACATTGGGGACCCTTTGTCAACTGAGTCGAATCGCACCCTGAAAAGGATATATTTGGTAAACAATATCACCCATAATCCTCTGCTGCCATCAGGTATTTATTTTCTCATGGCCACCTTGGCTTCCTCCCTGGGGCTGAGGCAGACAACCCTGGGTCCGGTCCCCTCACACATTCTTCTTCCTCTTCCCCCCTCAGCCCCCAAGAAGCTTTGTTTTCAGACTGGATCTATAACAGCCCCAGTTTGTTTTACTTTTGTTCCTGGGGGGGAGGCTAAATGCTTTTTCAAGCACTACAGTATTAAAGGTGAGCATCTACACATACTCTGTTCTGGGCCACAGACGACACCAAGGCACGCGGCGCCATCGCTATGATATTGGCCTGTGGAAAGAGTTTAGGATCTTATTTACTCCAGCAACAATTTAAGAGGCAGAAGCTCATTACCTGTCATTTTTAAGAGGTGTGATGGAAATGATTATATGTGTGTTTTTCCTACACAGCCTGAAGTTCCAGTACATAAACACTGCAGGAGTTAGGAAAGCACATGTGTGATGGCGTGAAATCAACCAGACACTCCTGATGGCATTGATTAGAGATGAAGACAGATGCAGGGATCTTATTATAAATATTGTTAATATTGCAGAATTATTCTATACATGCTGCTCAAGCAGACAGTAAAAAAAAAGTTAAATAAAAACAATTGTGTTATGGATATGAGGGTTTTAAGCAACTATATTTCACACAAAAAACACACAAATAATGTGGCCCAGTGGTAACAACATGTACTTGCTTGATAATGTTGTTGTCAGATTAATTTTGTTTGCCTTAAGACAGAGACAACGCAATGCCTAAGTAGAGTGATGTTGTTGGCATTTTAAGGAAACTACTTTTTATTACCCAGTCAAATAAGCAACATAATAATACAATCTTATCTTGAAAGAGCATTGAAGAAGAGGAGAAATAAACAAGGACTTTTTGGGGGGATTCAGTCTTTTCCTCAGCTTGACAATCTTCAAGGTAAATGGAGCTAAATCTCTAAAAAGCTGAGATGTGAAGCCATGGTGCGGATTTTATCGGCAGCTTGGCTGGGACTTGACTTTGCTTAAAGGGATGCCAGCGAAAAAAGTAAATATACATACATATTCATCTGAATTTTCTGCAACCTCAGACAGCGTTACAAGCAAAAACCTGGCTGGTAACGTTGAAATCTTACATAAATATGGGCAAAGCAACTTAATGCATCTTAAAAGAAGGGAAAATAATTCCCTGTCAACATCAGATTCATAACGGATAAATAAAAACCAATGCATTTTTATTTTATTTCTTTTTTTAACTTAACACTGGGGTGAAATTGTACACTTGGGTAATTTTTTTAACACTCCCAAAAGAAGGTATTAATTTAGCTCTTTAAAATCACAGCATATTCATATCTGTGTATTTCCATATTGTCTTTGCCATACATGTCTGATTTCAGAACTGGACATACAAGTGCCATTCAGTTTGAATGAAATATTCCCCCATAAATATGTAGGAAGCAATAAAAACATATTTCACTACTGATCATTGACTGCATTTTTGTATTAATCTGGTCTGAGCCTCCACCCAGTGGCCCTGCTGCTGTGGTGACATGAGCGAAAGTGACCTATGTGGCAGATTTATCAGGTCCCACTCTAGCGAGAAGGGGGGTCAGCCAAGACCCGACGAGACGAGTGCCTAACTGAGCCCAGGGATGATCGGAAACAGATGAGACGTGCTGTGACCACCACTGCGCACACACACACACACATGTGCGTGCACACACCAAAGCAGGGGATGAGAGTGAGTAACACTCAGAGCCCAGGCGGCGATAGGGAGAGCAGAAAAGGGAAGCCATGTTATGGCAACGGGCCTGTAAATGTATAAACAGTCCACAGGATATGAGTGACACTTCACAAACATCTGGTTCAGTGATAAATCTGACATTTTACTTTGCGCCGGGATATCGACGCCAGGAGTGAGATCCAGCAAGAGGCAGAAAATAAACAAGCCAAGTCGGAGAGTGGGAGAAGAGTGTGGGAGAGGAGTCGCCATTAATGGGAAACACTCCCCGTCATGAGGCTGCATGTAACTGTAGCCATTTATTTAACATTTTTGGTGTTTCCACCATGCTGGGATTAGACACAATCTCAGCAGATTATGTGTGGGTGTGTGTATGTAACGCGGCGTGGTTTATATGCAGGTCATGTGACACGTGAGCTATAAAGTTAATTTAACACAATATTTGGTTATTTGTACCTGTTACCCAGAGAGCTAAAGTAAAGAAGTGATGTGGCAGCACTTTTGGAGGATCTTAAATGGGCATTGTTGGAATCTGTCCCCACCCCCAACACACACACACACTCGCTGTCCCCCTGCCCATCACTGCTCCTGAGCGATCGTGTTTCCACGTTCAGCCCATCAGCTGAACACTCGGCTCTTGATCAATGGCAGGAAACCAGAGGATCCAGTGATAGTACATCAGAAAATGATACCCCCCCTCCCCCCTCCGTGGAAACACAATCTCACATACACACAGAAACACTTCTGCAAGTCTCACATCAAACACCTGAAAATGCTTTACAGTATAGGTGTTTTATTATGGCTCCGATTTATCACATCAAAATACAATAATATAAACCGTAACGAAAAGCACGGTAAATACTGCGATGGGTTGGCGCCCCGTCCTGGGTTCTTCCCTGCCTTGCACCCATTGCTTCTGGGACAGGCTCTGAAAAACCGCAACCCTGCATAAGACAAGCGGGTATGGAAAATAGATGGATAGATATAGTAAATAACAATCAGCAAGTAAGTGTTGCCATTGTTCTTGATGAGGTGACTCAGCAGGGAACCAGTGGAGTTTTTGCCAAATTGTGAGCCCGGCTATTGAGTTTTTGAAAATGAACACTTGTATGCAGTGAATATCAGTGTCATGATTCTGTACCATGGGTTTTATCACTGGCAGGACATTTATCAGTATTACTTGAGATCATGTGTATCTGATGTGTGAAAAGTTTGTCGTTTTTATTGAGCCTGGAATTAATTTTTTCAGCTGCAGAAGAGATGTCAGCCCCAAACATAGTTGGGGGAAACGGTGAACAGGGTCATTTTGTGACCTTGTTTGTTTGAAATTCCTTCCACTTCATCATGCCTGGAGCCAGAAACACTGGGATCGGTTTAATTTGCGTAATTATTACTTAAGCAGTCTCTCTCTTTGTCTGTCAACAGCTGGATACTACTGACAAATGCATTGTTCAAAGTCTTCAACGAAGACACTACAAGTTATTTTAAATCTACCCAAAAGAAATGGACAAATTCTCAGTCAAAGTTTTACAAGTCATCAGAACATACTCTTTGTCCCTTTGCTGTAGTTGTAAAATATGGGAACACTGGCACATGTATGACTCCTATTAGTATTTATTATCATTAGTGATTTTACTGGGCAAATTGTCAGGTTCACCATTTTAGAGTTGACTGCATGAGTAATCTAGCATTTGAATGGCATAATCATAAAGTTAAGCATTTTTTTGAATGGAACAATTGTCATGTGTGACTTTTGCAAGATCGTGGCAAAAGAGTTTTGGTACCTGTAGCTTTGTTGGATTTTAACACCACCCCCCACCCCCCACCCCCCGCACCCGTACATACTCATAGCCAGGGAAGGGCAGTATTTCTGATTTTGTATTTAAAATACATGTATTTTTTTGTAATTTGTATCTGACATGCTTAATAAAAATAATTATGTAATATTGTTCAATATTTTTGCATTTTGAAAAATACAAAAAATACTTTCCCCATAATGTAGCCATGATGATGTCATATGTGTAAAATGAGCATACACCAGGAAAAAGTTTAGTTTT
>JAAGVU020000111.1:0-17655 GCA_011763525.2 Mormyrus iriodes | reverse complement strand
TGAGCTACAGTGACAGCCCTGACAGTTCAGTTCGTCCAAAGCCAATGTCACCGATCCCCACCCAGCTCTACACCTCACACTGTAGGTCTAACTGGGAGTGAGCAGTTAGCTAGAGCTAGAACTAGAGTCCTTATAAGCTGGACTAAACAAGTTTGTTTTTAAACTAGACTTGAATATTTTGAGTGAGCCTGAATCTCGCACATCTGCTGAAAGACTATTCCACAGCTGTGGAGCTCTATAAGAGAAAGCTCTGCAGCCAGTTGTAGTTCTCTGTACTCTAGGTACTAATAGATATCCTGCTCCTTGAGATCGAAGCAAGCGAGGAGGGTTGTAATAGGCCAGTAGATCTCTGAAGTATTATGGTGCAAGGCCACTCAGTGCTTTATAAGTTAATAGCTGTATTCTGTATTCAATCCGAGACTTAGCTGGAAGCCAGTGAAGGGAGCACAGAACAGGGCTAATATGATCACATTTTTTAGCGCTTGCAAGAACTCTGGCTGCTGCATTTTGTACTAACTGAAGCTTATGTAAGGATCCAGATGGGGAACCAGAAAGGAGGGCATTACAGTAGTCCAGTCTGGAAGTTATAATGGCATGTATTACTTTTTCTGAATCATGAAAAGAGAACTTTTCCTATTCAGGGTCACGGGGGGGCTCCAAAGCCTATGAGTGCAAGACCGGGAACAACCCAGGATGGGGTACCAGCCTATCGCGGGGCACACTCACACATCAATCACTCACACAAGCATACCTACGGGCAATTTGGTAACTCCAATTAACCTCAGTATGTTTTTGGATGGGGGCGGCGCGGTGGTGCAATGGTTAGCACTGTTGCCTCACACCTCTGGGATCAGGGTTCACGTCTTGCCCAGGTTCCATGTGTGTGGAGTTTGCATGTTCTCCCTGTGTCGTTGTGGGGTTTCCTCCAGGTACTCCTGTTTCCCCCCCACAGTCCAAAAACATGCTGAGGTTAATTGGAGTTGCCAAATTGCCCATAGGCGTGAATGTGTGTGTGAATGTGCCCAGCGATGGGTTAGCACCCCATCCTGGGTTGTTCCCTGCCTTGTGCCCATAGCCTCCAGGATAGGCTCTGGATCCCCCGTGACCTGAAATGGAATAAGCAGTTCTGGGAAATGGATGGATGGATGTTTTTGGATTGTTGGGGGAAACTGGAGTACCCAGAGGAAATCCCACAATGACACGGGGAGAACATGCAAACCCCACACATGGAGCCCTGCCGGATACTTGAACCTTGGTCCGGAGGTGTGAGGCAACAGTGCTAACCAGTGCACCACCGTGCCAGCCATTGTTATTGATGATAAAAAAAGAAGTTAAAAATGCTGTGTGGGCTGCAAATTCTCCTGCTCCTGAAAACCGGAGATGGTGAAGAACGTAAAGGATGCTCGGCCAGCATCCCGGCGAAGAAGCCCCTGCCATCAGGCTGCATGTGCCCCAGTAAGACCCTGGTCTGCCTCCTACCCTCAGCCCCAGTCCTCCCAGCATCCAACACTCTCAGATAGTCCGGTGAGTACCAGCAGGGCATGAAACCACAAACCTTCTGCGGGCTTGTCACACGCTCCTGAGAATTTCCTGGCCGAATGACAGGAATGTTGGCCCTTGGCTGGCTGGATGCGCCTGGCCAGAGCTCAGCCTCTCTCTCTATTAGCATATGCAAAGGAAACTCTCATTAGGTCACCAGTGAGTGCAGCCAGTCCTGTAACACCTTACAAACGTACCATTCAGTACGACTTTAGCATCACTAAATCATCTCGGGGACACGCCACAACACCTCGCTGTGTGGGAGACTAGTGTAACGAGCCTGGTGTAATGTGCCATCTCACAATGTTTACTGCCGCCTGAGAAAATCATTTCCTCGTTCATCAGCAGGGCAATCCCACCCACTCTAGGCTCCGGGCATCCTAATTGGCTAATGGGAGTGGCTCGCGCCGACACGTCTGGTTTCTGAACGGAGCCTTGTCTCCTCCCGCTCCGGGTTTCTTGAGCCGCACCTCACGTGTCCTGCCCCACCCCGCCCTGCCACACCCCTGCCCTGCCACGGCGGAGATCTCCCCCTGTTGGGTCACCTACCCTGAGGATAACAGGCAGCATTGTTAGGGCATTTCCCACATTCCTCACACGATACCTTAAACCTCCCTCACGCCTGGCTTTCCGGCTGAGCGCTGTCACGTTTGGGGCTGGGCCGGCTGACACGTCGCGACCAAGGCTCGGACTTGGCTTGAACCCTGAGTCTGCACTCTCACAGGTAGCCGTTACCCCACCCCCCTGTTCCACCTAAAAGCGCTTCGAAAGCCTGAAGCTCTTTCCTTAAGAAACCTCGAGGGCTTTCAATGTCAGATTACAGCTTGAAAGGCAAATGCGGATGAAACCTGATAATGCGCTGGTTTTCTTGTTTCAGTATGCCTTGAAGAGAAAAGGATGCACACATGCATACACACACACACACACACACACAAACACACACAAAGCATCTAGCTTTTTTCCGAGCAGAACGACATGTACGTTTTGGTAAAGTCAGGGCGTGTGGCACACTCACTTGCTTGTTCGCACGCATGACAGGGCTTAACCATCAACACCTTCCGGTGAAATACTAGGACCAGAGGCTGGTGAGGAGGCTCCAAACCTAGGGACTGTTGCACAGGATGATAGTGGTCCCCTGCACTGTGAATGCAGGTGACATGGGTGTCACATGGTCCCAAACAAGGGAGTCCTTTCAGCCCAACTGTGTCAAGCTCATGCCCCCATTTGTCACCCCCACCTCCTTCCCGATGTGGTTTCCTGTCGCCTCGGCCTCCATCCTGTCCCCCTTGCTGTCTCTGCTCTCTCAGGGCACCCAGGCCAGGTAAAGCAGACTGGCAGTGCCAACGTGGCCGCCTTGGACATCATGTGCCCGCTGCATGGTGTCAGCCGGAGTTCATCCAAGCTGGAAACCCCGACTGCCAGAAAAGTCGTGCTGCGACAACACCAGGGATGAGGCGCCGCAGGCGACGAGCTCCAAACGATACTTCCTGCCAGACACAGACACCACACAATGGGGGCTGAGGGGGAGGAAGATTCAGAAAAAGATATGAGGCGCACCAGTTGATGAAGGTGACGCCCAAACACCCAAACGGATTTAAGCAACAACCCAGCAAATTCTGAGCGCCACACACTATTGACAATCCTCTGTCCGTGAGCTGGTCCTCAGGACAGGCTGCACCTGTTCTCAGTCCCAGAGTGTTCACGCTGTCCAATCAACATACACCAAAAAATGCTCAACGCCCCCTCCAACCACCCAACAGAAAGAAATACCCCAGTGTGTGGATTTAGTGGAATTTCCCCTACTCATAAACTGGAGCAGCTGTTGTTATGTGTGTGTGCGTTTGTGTGTTTTGTGAGCAGACCGAGTGGAAAAAGTCTCAGAGACCTCTATGTTCAGCAGTGACCCCCCCTCCACCATCACTTCCGTACCTGCTCTCTCTGTGACTGGCTCCCCCATTTCCCAAGACAGCCTGAAATTCCCAACTTACACCATCACACCCCTAGTGTCACCAGTGCTATGTGTTACAAATGCAGGTCTGTGGTACTTCCGGACTCGCTTCCCAGCTGCTCCCCAGCAGTGCTGGGTCCCCACCACTTCTGGAGCGCTCCCGCTCTCTCCCTGCCAGGCTAATCCTTGGAGATTATCCTGAAAGGAAAGTGGGTGCCTTAGAAATGGGCCGCAGTTACGGGCTCTGCCCCCATCAAAGGCAGTGTGCCTCTTAGGCCGATCCTCCAGGTGCCAGGGGTTTGGGCGTGGGGGTGCTGAGTGAGCCGGACCTCCCGCTGCCACTGGGCCTGTGTGTCTGTCTGGGGGAGGGGGGCAGCCCAAGGGACAGGCCAGTGACCAGTTGGAAACTCAGTACTCTTGCCAGCACCCATGGGTGGACAGAGACATGCTGGGATTGCACGGAGAATGGCCTACACTTCTGTCTTGCCACATCTGAACAGTGTTCATTTCAGGTCCAGAAGCTACAAATTCAGCCCAAGACTTTTTTTCTTCCAATCGGTTGAGTATAAAGAGTCACAGTCACAGAAAACTCAACTACTTGATAGAAACAAAATCATAGTCTGGATTTGTAGCTTTCTAGACCTGAAATGCCCAACACTGCTGCTGAATCTACATTTTCTTGTGCTGGGCTGTGATTCATGAAACTACAGAGGAAGGGAACAGGCCATAAATCAGAAAAGACCAAGTATGAGGGAGAGAGGTGGAGGGGATGCTCCATGTTACAGGACCAAAGGGGAGAATATGGCAGGATTACTGTGGGTCTGCAGAGCAAACAATGCAAGCTTAGGGTTCCAAGTTGTTATTTCCACCAGGCCGAGCCGGATGAAATAAAGCCCCCCGCAGTCTCCCATTGTGGGATTCCCTTTTTTCACGGAACAATGGAGGGAATTTCATGAGCAGAATGAGGAAGAGAACTGTTTTTTCAGGAAAACAAATCTGAAGTAAACAGTTTGTCTGACCCCTACTGAATTACGCTGCTGGAGAAACTGAGACAACCGACTAAGAACAACTAACAGGCAGTGATATTTCTGGGTCAGGCACCCGGGGAAGGGGGGGGCATTACTTGTCATTAGCTTGTTTGCTTAATAGTACATTTTATATTGTTCTAATTAGCAAGGAATGACAAGCTAATAAATCTGTCATATATTCTGCTAATATATGGTCATTAATTACAGGAAAATCATTTATAAATTGCCAAGAAATGACGTCATTGACAAGTAAAGCTGTGAATAGTGAGTTGGACCGATCTTTTCCTAATACGGAAATTATGTATGAGCATTAACAGTGACCCCATGAATATGACTAAATCAATTTAACATACAGCAAATGTTTTGTAACTGGACATGCACGTGTAATTACAGTATTTTGATGTACTGTCTGTTTAAGATGGATTAGGTCAATCTTGCAACAATCTTGCCGGCCCCACGGAGATCGACCGCAAAGTGACCACACAAAGATCAACGCTTGACAGGTCAACGGGGAGTGAGAAGACCATCTGTACGAGTCCCTGAGAGTACAGGGGCAGTGTGTGGCTCAGTTTAACTGTGAATATACTGTACATCCGTCTTGGGGGCCAGTGCCGGTTGAAACCCATGTGGTACCCTAGGCACGTGGGTTTGGCTCAGACAGTGCATTATAAATGCACATACATATAAATCACATACATACTATGGGAAATTTAGTAATGGCAGTGCATCTTAGGGATGCGACCCACGTCACATGGGATAATGTGCGAACCCTGAAACCCCCCCCCGCTGCTTCATACCAAATTTAAAATATGGGAAGTAAAAGAATACATTCAGATTGGAATATTTGAATTAACAGATGTATTTAATTCAGTTAAATATATACAGCTTAACAGTCTTGGGGAAAAACTTTTCATGTATGACTTCGTTACATGGAGACTTCAGGTCATATCTGGGGTAATTTAATTTAGTTAAAAAACACACATATCAGCTTTGACTTTTCAAAATAATTTTAGAAAATAGTTGTAACCGATGCCGGCTCCCCCCCCCACCACCATGGTAACCTGAGCTGGGTCCTGTGTTCTGAGTGTACGAGTTTGTGAGAGAGCCAGATATTATGGGGGAGCACAGGTTCAGCTTTCTTTGCGCTTTGGAAGAAACATCCCCTCCCAGAAAACTCCACACAGCCCATCTCTTTAACCCACACAGAAACTCTGTCCGGCCGTGCAAGATCTAAGGGCATCCTCCATAAAAACCCAGAGAGAGCATTCCCCCGCTGGTCTGGGAGCGGAAATCATTCTGGTTACGCCGTAAAATGGTTCCTTAAAATGTATTTGCACAGCTTTATGACCCAGATTCACAATGTCAAAGCTTAAGTGAGCTTAGGAAAAATCACCTGGCTATCTTCCATACCTCCAATCACCATTTCTTTTTTTTAAAAAAAAACCTTCCCAGAATGCATCAGAGGAGTAGCCTATGGCAATAGAGGAATGAAGTCCTATTCATTCAGTAAAACACAGCCCTCCCGTTCTGTAGCTGGCCAGACGGCGCTTACATGGGGGGGGTGTGGCGAATGAGAGAGTATCGCGTGTCACTCTGGGAGGGGGGGGGCTGGGAAAATCGCTATTCCAGCATCTCTTCACCTGTGGGAAAAAAAAGAGAAGCACTATGAGTGACAGGACAGGGCCGTGAGCGGGGGCCTGCCCCCCAGGTGAGATACAGGGCTGACTGTTTTGGGTTTCCTCATCCACCTGCTGCACTCGTGCTTCCACCCAAAGAGGAACAATGACAGGCAGGGCTGCGCCCCAAGGGGGGCGTGGAGATTTATGCTCCCCCCCCGCACGGCTCCCGTGTTCCTGGGAAAGGAAGTACACCTGTAACACTAACCTTTTACCTGCAGGGACCACGGCCTCCACCCCGACACCCACACACAGAGCCCCTCCCACAAAGCCTCTTTCTGCGGCACGACAGCATGGGGAACGTTCCCATATGGGCTGCAACCTCCGGAAAATTCCCCTCGTGTCAAAATTACAAAGGCGTCAACTGGAGATTTTCCGCTTAGCCGAGCTTCCATTTCAGTGATCTGCATCAGACATCAATTACTCGTCAGTTAATTGTCAGTTACTCGTCAATTGCTCACATGACGGTAAGCAGTCCTGTGTGTGATGCTGTCAGCTGGCCATTTCTGTGAGGAACACGAGCATTTGCTTCAGCAAACGGCTAAGCTTGCCCCAGGGCTGTCCAGCAGCAGGTGATAGAGCATTTGAGAAATTCAGTGAGGTGAAGGACACATGGGGAGTCATGACCCCCTGGGGGTCTGAGGAGCCATTATAGTGTCTCCTATGGGGTCATTACTACCAAACTACTAAATCACCAAAGGTCACAGACACAACGAACATGAGGTCAGTCCTAATCCCATGGGAGGGTGGCTGGCTGCATGCATGTGAGTGTGTGTGTGTCTGTCCCTCACCTTGCAGATCTGAGCAGGTATAGCCCTGACACCAGGGGGCTTCTGTGATGACTGAACCAGTATCTACCTCAGAGTAGAGAGGGCCTCACAGACCTGAACAGGACCCAGTCAATGGTTCTAGTCAGTTTGCAGTAATCTTCTAAATAATCATAAAAAAATTAAACTTTCATTAGAGTTTTATTATATTCATGTATGGCAAACAGCTGAGGTAAAAAAACGAGTGTCAGTGGAGTACCAGCTTGTGGTGAAGTCCTGCATCTTCCATTTTCAGCTGGTGGAACATGGAGCTTCTAATGGGAGCTCAAACTCGTGACAGTATCTGCGGTCTCCTAGGGTTCCCACGTACGTCATCTGCCTGCCCTATTCATCATATTCTGCCATAACTGACAGGGCCTTCACACCTGTCTCACTCCGCTATCTGCCAGCACACCCGTGGACCATAACGGCCGCATGGGCGGCCCATCCGGAGAGCGGCTCCATGCGCCAGAATGACCTGGTGTCCCGGCCCAGCTGTCCACCTCGAGCCGCTCGGTCACCCAGCCTCCGACAGCTATATCACCACAGCCACAGTTGCTGTATTCCATCATCAAGACATTTTTATATACTTTGTACAATTATGGCTGTTATTTATACTTTTTATGGACACTTCTCCGGGAGAGCCTTTCTATTGAATGACGGCTTCTCTCCCAATATTCAGGCATTTTTGTGTTTTTTTCCCCCCTTGCTTTTTATAGCCTCTGGAAACAATACTGTACTACAGTAAATCACCATAAAGCCCTCTTTGACAAGTTAACCTGTAAAATTGCTGTAGTCTAAATACGGTTTGATTGACTGACAGTGATGACTGAGTTGAGGCTGATAAACCACGTTGTAGGAGCCGTGGATGTCACAGTTTCAGATGATAATAAACAGATAACCTGGCGTGGAGGGGAGGGGTTGAACCTATAACACGCCGGTGATGGTCCGATCACCTGAGACATGGGCCTGGGCTGTTAGCATCAGCAAGCGTGGGGTTAGGAGGCTTCAGTGAAAATTGGGTATTTTAGAATAAGTTACTAGGTCTCTAGTGTACACCAGAGCAGCTAATACAGGTCTGCTGTATATCGACCCACCAGCCAGTCGGAGAGACCCGTTACCCAATGCATATCTCAGATGCCCCACCCTCGACATTCCGACTTCCTGGCCTGGCCGGGCAGAAGCAGGTCCTTCTGGGATTGATTTATACAGGCTCCCTCCTAAATCGGACATGTCAGCCTTGCCTTTCCCTAATATTAATATTAATTCCTTTTGGACCCAGCGCAGACCCTGGCGGGCCTTTCACGTCGGCCGTTAGGTCGTAAGTAGTTTTCCATGCAGCCACCACAGCAAAAAGCTGGCGGGGGTATGATTACTAAAACGGATCCGCTCTCTCCTTACCTTCCAGGGCTTTTTGTTTTATTTTTTTAAACTCGCCCCCCTCTATAGACAATACTGTCAAGAAAAATTGATGTTCTCTGTGGCTCCCTCTTAAAACCAAAGTATTTAATTACACTTTAACGAGTGGGGAACAAGTGCTAATTTAATCGGAGAGAGAATGCAGTTAAAAATACGCGCTTTCCAATCACAGCTCCGCCCCACGTTTATTCTGGAATTGCCTGGCTGAATATAGGGAATATTTTACAAGGCCACTGATGCGGGCCCTAGGGTCGGACTCGAGGCCCCTCGGGCTGTGAGCTCCCAATTTTAATATCCTTGAGCTGGACATTTCTGAAGTTTCATAACAGAGCATCGAAAACACATCCTGATCGAGAGACTGGGGTTAAAGTCCGTCATTTTCACTAAACTACATTAAACTAAAACATCCAGGAGTGGCTGTAGGCAGTTATCAAATGATCATATGGCTTTCACACCCGGGGGGGTGGTGGTGGGGGGGAGGGGGGAGTTATATACTTAGACATGAAGGTGACGCGTGTTTTATTAGTCTGAAGAAACACATACACAGTTTTAATGACACTGGTGTGATTTCTCATATGACAGTCGTCTTCAGGGGCCAGATGGCACTAAGGATGTCATTTGGCATTTTGCATCATGTCACTGGTCATCGTAGACAGGGTGTTTGGGACTCGTCCAGCAAGGAGAGATGTGTTTCAAATGGCCGGGGGAGACAGGAGCAGGAAGGGTGACGCGGGGTTGGCTCTGGTTACCTCGCATGTGAAGCGGTGTCTGATTGGAAAAAATGAGGGGCTCGGATGACTGTGTAAACAGCCACGATGGGAGCCAGGACCAGCGGAAACAGGGCCAGGGTGAACCAGGCGCCACCTTCCTTGCCAAACCAGGACTGCGGCCCACACCGGCCCAACAGCCAACAGCGGGTCCCTCAGAAACGGAGGCAGTGTACAATTCGTCAATAGCATCAAAGCGCCCGCGCCATGCACTGCTGACAACCCCACCCACCAGGAATATAACAGGAGCAGGACCTCCCGGACACACCACCCGCAGGCCCACACTGTCAGCAGGATGATTAAAAAACAATTAAGGGCACGCATGAGCAGCGGTCTGAGAAGGCTGTATAAATTCAAGACGCAAGCGGCTTACTGCACGTTCAAAATGACACACGGCCGTTTATTTACTGCGAAATGAGAGATGATTTATTTTGGCTACTCCTATAAGACAATTAGTCGGTGGACATGGCCATCTCCTGGGTCCTGGTGAGGTTTTAAATGGACGGCGATTTCCATCAACCCCCTACGGAAGGCAGAGGAGTCATTTCCCCCAGATATCATCCTTGAGGGACCCAGTGCTGATGTTCCAGGTCTCTGAGAAACAAAAGCAAAGGTGCCGGATTTGAAACTTTAAACTTACGTGAAGCCTCACGGAGGTAGTGGTGACCCTGCACACTCAGATATCAGCAGATGAGTCATGCCTGACTTCAGGGCAACACGTAACTTCCAAAAATAACGTGTTCACATAGGGAGGTGGAGCCAGACTCGCTGGCTGTGGAGCGGGAATGAATCTAATTTAATGAGGCCCATTCGGGCCCCACGGGTCCACAGCAGAACTCATTATTTACTGCATGAAAATACTGTCGTAATTTCCATCAGCTTTTAACGAAAATGAACACTCTCTCCCACGGAAGACGTTTCTGTATTTCTGTTTATTTCCTCACCATCTGGGATCCGGTTTCAGCTTGGCAGCCGACCCGGCGAGAACAATGCCCCAGCCTCTCGCCAGAGCCGGATCGCTGGAGATGCTGGACAGTGGCTTGGGGAGCACAGGAAATTCCTGGGCGTTCATTCAGTTCAGATCCGACTTAAAGCTGCTCGTGTCCTGCGCCGCTCCTCGGAAACGTGGGTTGGGGGGGGGGAGCGGGACATTAAGCGTGGAGGAAGGGCGAAAGATACCCCTTCCATTCTGAGTCTCATTCCCAAAACGGAGCGGAGATACAGTTTTACAATCTTAATAGGAACAAAATGACATTAGGGGCACATTTTCACGCTCGCGCTGGCATATGCCGAGGAAACATGTGTGGTCTGGCTGTGGCGACAAGCAGGCACGGAATGACATCACAGGGAACACATGGCATTCTGGGAAATCCAAGCCCCCCCCCAGACCAATATCGGGTTGACGAGCACATTCGTTATCAATGCTCGTTTGAGACCATGGCTGTGTGCACCCTATGACCCTGCCATCCGTGATCATCCTGGGTTTCTGTGGGCCCGAAGCAGGGTTCAGCTGGGCTTGGAACCCCATTGATATTTTTAGGTTTTATCAGATATTTGGAACCCGTGCTGAATTATACGCAGTCAGATTCCTCTCTGATGAGTCTTGAGATGAATACCAGAATGACTCGCAAGTTGGCCATGACTCTGAATGATCTAATGTTATTGTTTCTTTGCATTTGAGTTCCTTTGTCGCAGTAACTGTCCACCTGGGTGCCCAGTCCAATTCTCCCCTTCACCCTTAGGATGCTGTTCCAGCCTCCGGACCAGACTGGCATCTCCTAGTTAGAGCAACAAAATCCGTTCTTATTTTTCAATAAAACAGAAACCATAGTAATATATTGATTACATTTCTTTCACTGTTGGATTTATGACAGTTGCATACAAAATATTTCTAAACATTCACTCCTAAATAACTAATCATTTCTTCTCAGTGAACATATTTTAATATTTGTTTACATAAAAAGGATCTAATTTCTGCCTTGGGTAATTATACAATCAGTACTCTAAGGAAAATGAATGGCTTAATATTTCTTTTTATATATTCACAGGAAACAATGACAACAAACACAAATATCTCAAAATAGCCCGGAGACTGACAGAGAGGCATTGGTTAATAATGGGGTTGCCATTGTGGGGATCTCAGTCCCTGCGGGGTGGGGAGGTGGGGAAATGCCGGATTTAATATTAGAGAATGACTAATGATGTGTATCCCTTCAGGTAATGCATATTAAAAATGACTCGCAGGTAGTTTTTACAATTTCTCAGGGAGAGCCAGTATTGCAAGGGACCCCATCCCCCATTCCCCCCCAGTAACGAGGAATTGCGTTTGTGTATATCCTCACCTCCTACATGGTCCTAAGGCTCTGGGAAGAAAACTAACTTTAAAACTGTCAGTGACATGGGCGACAGATTTATGCATGATTTTCCACCATGTTAGCCCCAAGCTGCTCCAGATTTGTTGGGTGCTGCCTCACCTGGGAACATCGGAAAGATGCCGGGTGTAAGAGGAAGCAAGCAGGGGCGTCAGACTCGATTACAAGCCCGGATCTTCCCACGCTCCTTCAGGGGGGAATCCAAAGCAGTTCAATAATTGCATATTTCGCTTACAGGTCTGTGAATCAAGCGGAGCTTTGGCGCCTTCCCCAGTCCCAAGGGTCTGTGTGGAACCGATGGCCAGAAGATGGCCTGGGGTGGAATTCCCCGTTAACCTGGCTTTGACATTTGCAGCTGGGGCAACGGGATTCCACACTCCACCTTGGGAGGACGGGAGGACTGGAGAGCTGAAAATATGCAGAATCTTTAGGTGATGGCCCATACTGGACGTTCTGCAACAAGATACCTCATTCATACAAAAATGCTTCACACTTTGTCCCAAATATGTCTGGTTGAAAACTGCAGTCCAGAAATATAAGCTTAGCAAACGTTGCCAAGGTTATTGCTACCGTATTGTTATATATGATATGTTTATGAACTGTTTCTGTTTCTGTTCCTGTTCCTGTTCCCTTCAAGTTCTCTGTAAAAAATAAAAAAAACCAAAAAAAAAACAAAAACGTTGGTAACTTCAAAACCATGTAAACAAAACACTTAGAAAATAGGACTATCTGGATTAAGAGGCCCCCCGCAGTCTGAGGAGGTGTCTGAACAGCTCCCGCTCAGAAAGATCGTCCCTAGGGCCTGTCACATGATTCACACTGCTTGTACATGTCAGGCTGCAGTGTTACAGTGTGTGAGTTTGACTCCAGGCAGAGGATTTAAACGATTGTTCACCGTGAGAGCCGTTCTCTTCCACCCGCTCCCCGCGGATACTTCTGGCAACATGGGGCTCTACGATACTGCAAGTCTCGCCTAGCATTTGACGCTCATCAATGCGCCAGCTGAATGTCTCGGTCCCGTGGTTCCCGCCATGAAGCCACGCCCCCCTTTTCTGGGACATAAACTACATGCAGTGTGAGCGTGTGGACCGAGCAGGAATCACAGGCTCACACCAGCAGAGTAACGTGGTGCAGAACAGAAAGACACGCACGATAGTCTCAGGGGAGACGGCAGCAGACTGCAGAGGCTTAATGTTACATTAATACTAATGTGTAAATGCTGGAACATGTTAACATCCGGCACAGAATATAGCATTCCACACAAAAGACTTCCTGCAATTTTTAACCCCCACATTCTCTCTTGTCCCATTGGTGGAGCTTCTCTCATGTAATTCCACCAGGCCTGCTGTCTGGGCTACCCTGGTGACCCTGTACCCATGAACCTCAGACCTACCTCAGAGCTTTGGTTTAAATAGTTAGAAAAAATAACATAAAACTCACCAGATATGAAGACAGAATTGGGGTAATATAAAAGCCAAGTGCATCAGAAATATCCATCCGTTTTCTATAACTGCTTACCTAATGGGTGTGAACCCAGAACCCAGAAAGCACTGGGACGGACGGCCTGGACAGGATGCCAGGCTCTCACAGGACTCGGTCTGTGCCACACGACGATATTATCGCTAATCAACGATACCAGACAAGTAAGCTGGTGGGGGTATCTGACAGTGACTGGCGATTATCGCCTTTGTGGGGTAAGTAGGCTTAGGCTACACGCAAAGCAGGATAGCAAAGCTTTAGAATCTGGCTATCAGTTCAGCCTTCTTGGGTCCATTTATGATGAAATTTCTCAAAAACACTCACAGATGCTGATTATATTTTTATATGTATGGTTTTATAAGGTACGCAAGACTTACTGCAAGTTCGTGAATCACTGCGTTAGATGGTTTTAGGTGGTTTGCAATATGTTCTTAAATCTTATTTAAATCCAACCAGCTGATCAATTGTTTTCCAGAGATTAAACAAATTTAAACAAAATTTAAACAATGATCAACATCACTAATCAGCCCCTGTCAGCAAGTATTAATGCTGGCTGTTTAACAGATTATGTGTGCGTGCGTGTATATATATATGTTTTTATAAATTATCATCATATATATCAGCATAGGGTTTTCTTTTGGCTAAAATGTTTTTTAAGTGCCTTGCTTGCTGTCGTGTGGGTCTCTGCTTGTGTGTATGTATATGTGTGTTGGACGACTCCATATTAATCTGTTATCCTGATACTGTTAAATTAATACATGACATATTATTTTTTTAGATATCGCCTAGAACATACACGCACAAGCACACCACAGTGATCGGGCTCACCAGCAATCTACTTAGGCTTATTATTCTTACCCAGGGTTACTACAGTAAACAAAAACTCAGACTAAAACTAGCAGATGGCTACACGAAATGTTTAGAAGCTGTGATTGTTGCCAAAGGTTCTGCGACAAAATATTAGTGAAGGACGCCAATAATCGTGTCCAGTGTACATTTTATGTCTATATTTTTTTTTTCACTATATGAAAGCTTTTCGTTGTTGTTCAATAACTTTGGACATTATATTAAGGTTTCTGATTATACAAAACTTGTTCATTTGCATTTATTTCTGAAGATATTCTACATTTTGTACTTATAATTGAGCATGTATGTGCTGTGCAGTGCTTATATAAATATGTATTTATTCCTCTAAGCTAATCTTTGGTTAAACGGTATATTTTTTGGTTTATTTATTTATATTTTTAAGAATTAAATCTTTTTTTCTATTCTTTAAATTCTTTTTTCTAGACTTTACTTACTTCAAAAGTGCCAAATCCCATCAAGTGGGAGCATCAATAACCCAGGTGCGCTTAGGAGTAAACAACACAGAGGAGGAGAACATGTTCAGGGCTGGGGTGGGAATCGACCCCACAGCCCTGCAGGGATCCCACAGACCCATCATGGTGCCCTGATCAGAAATATTCACCTAACTTATGGAGGTGCATGAGTGACAAGTAATGGTTCACAATACATGATTGGCTGCTTTTGGTCAGCTGATGTAATGATATCCAGTGTCGCAACTGGCAGGCAAAACTCAACCTTTTCATGAACAAACCTGCTCAGGAACAATGAGAGAATTTATCTGTGAAACTGAACATCCCATATCCTGAAAGCTTTCATGACATCACATGGGGAGCCCCACCAATCACAACAGAGGCCAGCAACAAGGATGCTGTTCCAAGACAACGGTCTTCAAAACTGCATACATTTAATAAACACGGGTTTGGGCTACCCCAGTGACCCTGTACCCATGAACCTCAGACCCACCTCAGAGCTCAGAGTAGGGCACCTTCCCTCATCTTTACACTCCCTTCTCTCACTGGATGCAGTAATATTTTTTTTTAAATAACCAAGAACTGTAACGCTACGAGGTTAGTTACGTGGCAGTAATTAGCTGAAAGACCCCCCCCCACTCGAGACGCAAAGCTATGGGGGTTGACAGGGGAGCTCGGTTGGTCCTAAATAATGAAGAAGCCGAGATAATGGAGCTGAGAGCCTGGGGAGACACTATTTATGGGCAGAGGGCTGGAGACATGACACCGGTGCATTCCTCCATCACTTACCTGCTCCGTGGTGGGGAATGAGGGCATCCACTGCAGCAAGCCTGCATTTGCGTGCTTTGGTGGCTGCAGGCTCAGTGTCTTACGAGCCAAGAATTGAACACCTTTTACATATTATTCTTACACAAATAATACATACATATGGGTATATGCGATATACTTAAATATTATACTTACATATGTAAGAACAAGCCAACTCAAGGAGCTTGCCTCTGTGACGTGCATTTAAACACTTATAATGCACGGTATGGTGTGCATTAACTGGCTTAAACTACAGTTACTACACATTTGGCTTCGATGGATGGATGGGTTAAAGCATAAAAAGGTTTTCACGCTTACTAATAAAAAACGCATTTATTAATTCAGTGGCATTTACAGAGTACTGTGTATGCTGGGGCGGTATTCCGGTATACTGTCTTATTCTGGGCATATTTTCGGTATTTTATGTTTTTTTATAAACTTGTTTATGCGCCTCCTGGTATTCAGCTGCGTTGGGGGTAAAACCCCAGTTATTTACTGTACACTCATTATTAAATCCGCACTTGCGTACTGTCCCGTTTAGGCAAGCTAAACAGGACTGTAAAGTTTGACAGGACTACAAGTGCAATATGTCACTAAATCGTTTTGGCATTTAATCACTGACTCCAGGTCCTGGTCCTCAGCCTGAAGCACTGTTGTTGTCTAAGTTATATGTATCAATTTCTTTGCTTTTATGGTTTAAGTTACATAACGCTAGTTAGAATTAAAGATTACAATCCTGCATTGATTTACCACCATGATTCATCTGGTTGGCACTACGTATGGTTATAGAAAGTTAATCAACACCCTTATGCCCAATCATATTCAAGAATTCAGCAGTGCTGTGGTATAAGGTACATGCATTACATATTTACACACAGCATATATACAGATACTTCAGTATCCTTGTAAAGACACCAGTAAATAAGAAGTTAATTTTAGGTAGGAGCACATCAGACATCTGCAGATGATGATGACTTCTTAAATCCACATCAAAAAGACACCTGCTTGGTACCCTGACAGGCTGAGTTATCATTACTGCTACCAGGGTAAATCTGTCAGGATCTGACTAATCAATCAGACACCGATTAGCTATAATTATATTAGTGCTTACATTTTTAGTCAGCTAAATTACCATCAATTAAAGTGGACGGTTCATGTACCAGTGGCTGGGAGTGTGCTGGCACCTGCCATACCACCGCAAATGGTACAAAACCCCACAGCCCCTGACATGGAGCTGATGTGACAGCCACCATATCTCACCTTTCAGCTCCAGCTGGAGGTCAGTGCACGGGTGGGACCCTTGGGGGGGTGGGCACTAAACGCAGCATTGGGATCTGACCCCACCACCAATCACATGGATGAGCTTTTGTTCCAAGATGCAGAACTTCCACACCTGCACCGTAAAGAGTCTGCCTGGGGAAAAGGGATGCCGTGCCCCATTACGGTGAAGTGTTTCTGAAAAGAACTGCTCCTTGACCCCATTTCCTTCCGTGAATGGGACTGGAGATGGGGAAAGTTTGGGGGTCGGGGGATGACAGTGTTTGAAGGAGTGCATTTCAGCAACTCCCAAGGCAGATGGACACAAGGTTGAACTCCGCGAAAATGGAGAGTAGCCCCCCCCATGGAAGGAAAGCAAAGTGAATCCTCCATAGGCTACCCCCACCCCCACCCCGCGTCCATCCATCACTCAGCATCAGGGTCTGGGACAGGAAGAGGCGTATAGTTCACTATAACTGTTCCCAAATGAGGAATTGAAATGCTACCGCAGTAAGGAGCAAGTGTGTGTGTGTGTGTGGGGGTGGGGGTGGGGGACATTCTCCACCACCAAGGTGAACCCAAGCCACAGACAGTGAGCGAACATTCAGTGCGACAAAAACCCCAAACTTTTCTTGGAAGGCACTTTCTGGAATTGAATTCTGCAGGGTGGGGTGTGGGGTCCTTTATTTGGGAAGAGTGATCTAGTGAGGAGTCGATGGTTTACTGTGGCCAATAGCGCAACGGGGGGACGAAAGCTTTCAGTGCCGGGCTGAATTATTCATGAGACATTCAAGCACATCTGTCAATGGCTTCCCGTCAGTGGGGACACTGTGACCCGGAGATGCAGGAGCCCTTCTGAGGCAGAGCACTGCCCAGGCGGGGGGAGGGGGCCGAAACCATGTTACCAAACACAACAAGGTGTCCATTACCCATAGGGCCGAGCGACCCCTAGAAACAGAACTTTAGTTGAGGGCGCTTTCTTTCTGGTGCGTTCCGGCACCTGGGCTGTGGCGGAGCCTCAGTGGGGGGGGAGGGGGTAATCAGTTTAAAGGCATTATCCACTTACCAGTGATGAGATGATGAGATGAGAGCGGGGGGGGGGGGGGCATTAGCAAAACATGTTTAGGGAGTGGGCCACTGAGCCGTGGCTTGCCACCGGCAAGGTTAACCGGCGCCCCCGATGGGCCCCTCCCACCCCCCCCGGATCCTTTCATTTTTGATTGGGTGGGTGTGCCTGGGCG
>JAAGVU020000110.1:1420388-1436117 GCA_011763525.2 Mormyrus iriodes | reverse complement strand
AATCAACTGATACAGAGTTTTCTGTTATGTTTTGCCTGTCAAACAAATGCACCTCCCACAGATGTCCATGTTACCTAAGCCACTGCAGCTCATGAGAAAACAGCTGAGTAGCCCTCATTACTAAAGCTGTTGGAAAACCTTCTCCAGTAATCAGGTCTTTCACAATTACCCAAAACAATGTCCCTCAGCCAAAGGTGTGGATCCTCCATTAGCGTGTGTTCCGGCGGGGTCCGTGCTGCCACTGGGTGGTGCATAAATAAATATGTTCCAATGACACGTGAATGCCATTGTGTTACATTCTCAATGACTTTAGTCTTTAGCTTACAAATAAATGACGGAGACATTGCGTATAAAGCCAACGGAGAGGTTGAAGTCACAGGGTTGCCAACTTTGGTCAGCTGGCTGGAGTGGGATTTTCAATTTGACACAAATCTGCACAGACATGCACACGCATTTGCATGTATGTAACAGTTTTATTACCTTGTAGATAGTCTGTAGGGTTTGCAAACTACCCCAGCGGTTTTGATGTAGCAAATTTTTGGTTTATAATGAAATAATATATATTTGCTGTAAGATTTCTTGTGTAAGCATGAGAGTCGGAAAGTGTGAGAGTCACACCAGATACGTGAGAGCTGGCAACCCTGGAGTCACATTGTTATTATACAGGCTGAGCCGGGAGATAACACGGTATAGTGCCACCAAAGTGTGGGCTATTCAGCCACTGTTCCACAAGAGCCTAAGCAGAGTGGTTTGTTAATTGCTTAATTAATTCAGGAACCACACTGGTGTGGAAGCATCTCTTATGCATCCCTCATTTACTCAGTTGATTGCTTTATTTTGGCAGTTACCTGTATGTATCAGCAAGATCATCAGTGTGCAGCTCAGGCAACAATAACAGCACAGCCGGGCGCAGCAGTGGCAGTGACTGCTGTTGCCATGTTACTACCTCACCTCCTAATCCAGGTCTTAGGCGGTTATCATAACCATCCAGAAGTCTGTCGAGGATTCTTGTGAAGAGCGTGATGTTGTTTTTGAAAGCATCTGTGGTAGGGTCGGCCTCAGCACACCTGGGGAGCAAGGACAACACATGTAGCTGAGATGTTCCTCTAGAGCAAAGAGCAAGCACAAGACACGTAGCTGAGATGTTCCTCTAGTGCAAAAAGCACGCACAACACATGTAGCTGAGATGTTACTCTGAAGCAAACGCTTCTCAAGTTCAAGAACGCAAACAACAGACTGTCCAAGAGAAAATAACCAACAATTCCAAAAAGCACATTCATTTTCTTAGCATTTTTCAGCAAATCATTGTTAAATAAAATCTGGTTTTGTGTCATTAATAATTTCCTTCGGCAGGAATCATTACTCACTGATGAAAAATTAAAGCTATTTCTGAGAAGATTATTATTTTTAATATAAAAATCATCTGGTGAAAACTTGTAATGGTAAAGCCCCGGTCAGTATAGATGGCACTCAGCAAAGAGAATATATCCTCAGCTGCCAATCAAATGTCATGGGTCATGTCACATGATGAGACTGAATCTGGGGGTGGGGCTACCTTGTTCTTCTGTGGGATATCATGCATGACTGAGTCACTACAATGAGACACAAAGTGTCCCAGTCAGATGGCTTGTTCAGAGTAGTGGAATGACACATTTTACTTGTCACCAAAAGTTCTCTTGGTGATTTATAAGTTGTAACAAAATATCTCATTTTATTTCAAGGACAAGCTTGGTGGGGTCTCCCTCCGCTGTCATACATGTCATCCAGGTTCCTGCCACACATTTCCAGATGGCTGACAGAGCTAAACCCAAAGGCAGCACTTTTCGCTGCCCCACCCACGCTCATCAGAATCTCCTCCGCTTTCATTTCCACAGGCTGCACCTGCATTCTGGCAAACTTTTTTTCTGCCTATCTGACCAGATCTAAATATCCATCTGCTAGCCACTGCTCTGACAAATAGACTCTCTACAGCAACCCCGGGAACTTTCTAGATAATTTGAACTCAAAAGGCAAAGTATCTTTTATTGTCAGCTTCAAGTATGCGATGCGTGGCGTCATACAGTGAGCTGAAATATTGTTCTCGTTGCTTATAGTGCAAATTACAAAAAAGTAATAGAATGTAAATACTAAGACATAAATGTAATACAGACATGATGTTTTAAGACATGACATTAAGATAAGGACAGAAAGTTAACCACCTGATTAGTTGGGGTGCAAATTGATACAAAAGTTTGGCATTGATGCAGAATATTCAAGAAATACATAGATTTATATACAGTGTAACAAACCCATTGAAGTTCCTAAAGTATCAGTATTTTTGTTTCACTCGTATTAGTTATAGCTATTAGTTGGCTAGATTGCAGGTTCCGGTTGGAGTCCACACCACTGTACAGTCCGCATTTTCTTCCTGTATTTGCCCCGAATCCTGTTAGAAGATCGGATCTCCTGCCACAGAACAAAGACATGTTGTCTAGGCGAACTTGTGAGTGTAAACTGGCCTTAAGGCATGACTGTGTAAGAGCCGTCTGCCATATGTGCACCATGACATACACCTGGTGCTTCCAGGGACAGGATTGACATTTCCCTCGGTGGGGGAACTGTGCAGAAGGGTTTTTTTTCCCACTATGTCTATTATTACCTATTTTCCTTTTAGGCTGAATATGCCATCGAATATGCCATTTACTTTTTAAGCAGGCCAGCAATAGGCACTGCTAGGAACACAATCTCTCAAACTGTCAAAGTAAGAGTCGTATGTAAGCGTCGACCCGCCCCCCCGGACGCATCAGGTGTCGGTGAAACACGTGCCCGGCTTCTTACGGCTCCGCTTTCCCACTAAATCCGGCGCACGTCGCCGTTAGTCAGCTACTGGCAGCGCACAACGTGCCCCCGCCATTCTCCACTGTGCCCACTTGCCCTAAAAATAGTGAAGTTATGTAATTTTCTGGTAAATGAGTATATTATCAACCTTCTGCATCGTCGGGTTTTAAGGCACAGGAGTGGCTCTGTTACGTCAGTTAATTTGCAATTCCCCACAGAACATCGGCGTAGCAATCCCGTATCAGATCACAGCACCGTGGAAAACAAATGAATAAACAAACAAACAAATAAATAAACAAATAAATAAAAATACAGACAGATAGATAGATAGATAGATAGATAGATAGATAGATAGATAGATAGATAGATGAGCAGAAAATGAAAATATTTTCTTCACATCGCTGTCCCACGGTGGAGTAGTGGAGTGGTTTTGACAAAGCAGAGAGTACTCTCATCTCAAATAAACTCAGAGTGCCTTTTTTATTTTGCTTTTTACAATTAATGTTAAACCTGTCTATCAACTACTCTTAATAGTCGCCTGTCTTCTACAATAAAATTGCTGAACACGTTTCCTAAACCGTACACGATGCCCATGGCTCGCCTGTCATCACGTGTACAGCACATCTCACTCACAATTAACAAGGCAGACTACATCTAAACCCGCCTAACTTAGAAATACTGCTAAACAATGCTGCAGAACCATCACTGGCCCCTCATTTAAAACCCCGGTGAAATAGAACGAACGAAAAGAAGCGAATCTTGCACTGTCTTTATTGGAAGATGTAATCGCAATATGTCAGGGTTTGGAAAAAGGGCTGGTAAAACAGACTGCGCTGATCTGAGAAACGCAGTGTGTGGTTTGAACTGGAGATAAGGAGAAATAAAGCGTGGCACGCCCCATCTACCTTGTAGTATTTATCTTAACAAAGAAGTGCTTGTCGGCATCCCGGAGCACTCCGATCCGGATCCGTGAAGCTGTATGGTATCTCCACCTAGAGGAGTTGCCTCCAAACGACTCGCCCGAGCGCAGCCTACACGGGTCTCCTGCAAATAAAGCACGGTGGACCCTCTCCCTTCCCTCCATCTGCGTGAAATCTGCAATCATGTGAATTTAAATGCCACTTGCGCTCTCTCCTCAGACAGTTTCCTGCGCTGAAGCCAATTAAAAGCATCGATGTAAATGAGAGGCTGGTACCAGACACGGTACACCGTGTTCGCTAGGCATAATGACACCGACTAACAAAAGAAGATAAGAAAAGCAAAGTGTAACACTTACCTCTCATGCCAAAGCACCATTAACGAAAGGCAGACGAATAAACAGCGGGTATTAAATACTCTATCCCTCATAGCTGGTATTTACACCTATACAAACAGACACAAAGATGAAATTAGGAAGATGCGCGCTTTACACCACAACAGACAAAGCGATCCAATTCACCCTCAGAAAAATGTATTAAAGTGCAAATGCAATACACTATACAAGGAGAAATATAGTTTTCAGCTTCGTAGAATAAAGGTATTTTTTTAAATATCTGTAGTGCCATAAATCGCTGCATTATATACATCTTGTTAATAGTTATCCTTAATGCCCGTCGCTTTGTTGTAAACATAGGGAATTCCATGAGATAACTTTGGGGGATCTTCTCCGTCACCCACCGACGTTTTAAGACATCTGCGCACATGTGGATCTGCCGTTTCAGTTTTTTTGCTCCCAGTTGTTGTTTAGGACATTCTCCAATGCATAAATAAATTTATGCGTGTCTTACACAGGTGGCATGAGACATTTAAAGCAAAGACACTTAGTTCTGAGTCCCAGAAGCCGAGGTGCTACTGCCGCCTTACCTGGAGGAAGGACGCCTTTCCTTATAGTTCTCCAAAGAGGATGCCAAAGTTGAACCCAGGAGCGCTCTAGTGCAATAAGCGGCGTTCAGCACGGTGTCGGTGAAGCCCCGGGGGGAGTGCACGGAGCAGTCGGGAGCGAGCCTGGATCAATTGCCAAGAAATCACTGAAAGCCCCGCTGGTGTCTGCGCATCGCGGAGCCTTTCTCTCAGACCGCGCCGTTATCTCCGCTCGGATATCCCCGGATCACTGCATCTTTCCCATTCCGTTGGTAAAAAAATTGCGCACCTCAAACCGGCGAAACAAAACTACAAAGAACAAAAAAATGAAATCTGGAGAAAGGGACACCGGGTCCTAGCGCTGGTCGAGTTTAAGTCCGTGCCATCCTACACTATTCCTTAAGTATTGCGCTGATGCGCGAGCACCGTCGCGGAATAGCTATACTGTGTGCTCTTCTATGAAATACCGAGGTGACAGTCTGTGAATTATTAAAAGAGTGGAAATAACCCTCCCCTCCACCACCACCTTTATGCATTGCGCTTTCTGTACAAATGAGTGCAATGCCAGTTACAGTCGGTGTGCTAACTGTTGAGCGCAAACTATAGATCGCGTGCCAGAAGGCATGAAGAAACACCCGTTTTTAATTAATGATCAAATACGACGTGTGTGTAGTTTTGCTTTAGACCACGTTTTTCCATCATTTTAAGAGTCTTGGATATGGTAGTGTATTAAACAATCAAGCAGTGATATCTAGTTGTATTGATGATGAGAAGTATTCACTTGTTATTAATGTTATTGAGGTTCCTAGCCTGACATCTTTTATAGCCTCGGGCAACATAACATTGCCGGTCTAATTTTATGTACTCTTTGGGGTGTTCAATTTATGGCTTTGATGTTATTTGGATACGTTGCAGGTAGCATATACGTGACTCTTCGTTCACTGTTGGAGGAGTGCATCGTGGTTAAAATTCATTATGACCAGAGGCACAAATTCAATTGAAATGCAAGACAACCTACTTACAGACAACAGCCCTTAACGCGGGATCAGCTCAATATTAACATATGACCGCAAACTACCGTGCAACGCAATTTCATGCAGGCAAATCAATGTGCAAAATGAGATTCACTCGCTCGGGTTTGTATTTCATTCTCTGCTTCCCGAATAGTTAGTTGGAAACAAAAGATTTGCCATTACACTCACCAGACAGAAGCCACCTTTACCCCTTTCACAATTTATCTTTGGACCTTTATCAGAAAGCACAGGCTATATTCATTTCAACCCCCAGGTTTGCATAATCTGTTAGAGTGGAGAGGTATTATATTTTTATTAACGCTAGACCGCAAACACAGTCGATGTTTATTAATGAAAGAATATTTGATGTCTTTGATGCTACGCAAAACACCAAAATACCCGGAAAAAAACTGAAAAAGATGCGACCGAATCGGTTCGAGGGAGCGAGAACACGATTCCCTGTTTTCCTTGTTTTTCAGCAAATATGGCATGTGAGAATATCACTTGCAGCCATATAGCATCTGTAATTATTATTATTATTATTATTAATATTAATAATATTGACGTTTTTTTGCAGAAACAACGGCCGGCTTCATTAATATTTAAATGTTACATTTTTTTCTTTTTTCAACATCTCTAGACAATAAGAGTTTGTTTTGAAGGTTTTCTTTTGCACAACGCATTTACAATTTAACGGCTTGTGACTCCCCTTTTTCTTAATGAGATTTAATGGATTTAATTATGTCGCTGGCTCAGCATTCTGGATTAAAGTCCACATCATTCCAATATGCAAAGAAACAAAAGCAAGCTAGTCTCCTTATAGTGTTTATTTTAAAATTAGGTAACACTTCCAATAAACCGCCCCGCAAATGGCCTTCAAAACACCTCCTGATAGTGCTATAGAGGTATAGAGGGCCCATAAAGGACAGCACTACTCTCAATTCTGTTTCCTAAACACTGAAAAACCCCATAGCTGTAGCCCGATTGTTAGAGAAGTGTTAGTTGCAAACATCTTTGTGTTCTGCAGAGCATCAGAACTGCTTCTCAGCTGTATGTACAAACTCAATGGCCTGTACACATAAATAAATTAATCAGTTCCTCACAGGATGGGAATCAAGAAGGTAGAATAACATCATATAATAAAGAGCTGCTGACAGAGGAACATACACACGAAGCATGTTCAGCAAAGCTTTCAGCAAAAAGGCTGGATGTTATTCTATTCTATTCTATTCTATTCTGTTAATTAATTTGTTTGTTTGTCTTTAAGACGTCCAGGCTGTTTTAGCCTTGGAGATTTTTGACAGGACCACCGCTCACTGTAAAAGCTCTTATTTTAATTTATGATGGAATGGCATCCCAATCAGGTCGCCCCCCCCCCCAGCCTGTCCTTTGTGAGATTGGTTCCTGCTTGGTTCTCTAGGACCTTGTACTAGATAACTGGTTATGGTAAATGATGGATATTAATGAAAATGACTTCTGGGTCCTCAGGATCTTGTTTTGAACTCATGCCTCAGAGCTTGGGCCCATTGGCTGTCAAACGTGGCATCGTAGCCTGTTGCCGTGTAACTCATCCCCACGGACACCATGCCAGAGGTTCTCCGCTTCTCCTTCTGGTTCCTCCAGGTTAGACTGCACCACTTGCCTCCACCTCTGGTCAGCTGGCTGGTCCTTTACCCCCAGTGCCGTCCAGGTATCTTTCATCCCCGCTTCTGTTTTCCACCGATTACACCTCATCCTGTGCCCAGCCCTTATAATCGAATCGTGGCTTCTTTGGACCGGTGATGCAGCGCTTCGGGATTTTTCTGTGTATATTTCCGTTTTGCGCCGTCGAAGCTGATTTTCCAGAACACTGCAGAGCTGTACGGACACCTTAGCAATCATGGCAAGGAAGGAAAAAGAAAGGAAAAAGTACCTGAAAGGGTGGGAAAAGGCAAGATTATTTAGATTAGGATTTATCATCTGCGTCTTTGCTGCTGATTGGATGTTGCAAAGTGTGGTCTCCGTTGTTTTCGAATAGACATGAAACTCTGCGTTCCTCCTCAGGGCTAACAGAGGAAGTCATATCTAAAGGCAGTGTATCTACATTGAACAGGGACAAAATGTCAGATGCTGACGTGAAGTGATGCTAAACTTATATTTCAGAGTCCTCGAATCCCAATAGTTGCATTTTCTTAAATTTCCTGGAACTATGCAATACCTTGTAAATCCAAATGGGCGGGGGGCGGGGGGGGGGCGATTACTGAAGATTTTAAACAAAGGACCGAATCTGAGATAACTGTAAAATTCATCTTTAAAAAGGCTAAGACCGCTGTCAGAGAGGAGTTGAAATGCCAGATGGCTTTTCAATCTTGTTAGTTAATGCAGAATTACTGACAGTGCTGTACAGAGTTTTCTCTAGTCGCTGATTCTTTAGCTTGCCATCAGATCTATGGCTGAGGGGACGCTTATGCACCCAAATCTTCCTTCGGGGTGTCTGTGATGTGGAATGAATGAGCCTGTCGGAGAGCATTGGCTAACCCCGTGGCAGGCTGATGCTCGTGTTTATCATGCTGCTTGGGTTTAACGGAAACATTGAGAGTTAAAGTGAAAGTAACTTTGTCCCAATATGTTCTCTTGTCCCATGATAATTTCCTTGCTGAAATCTGTTTGTGAAGCAACGGCATGTGGGAAAAGAAGCCCTTTGAAAAGGAGACAGGAATCATAAATCAATATATTCATTGGGGATTGAGCTTGTGGTCACCTCAGCCAGGACTATTCCACACTCCAAAGTCTGAGTATTCCAACTAACCATTTCACAGCTGTTTATACCTTTTTTTCTCTCTCTGAAACATCTGCTTTCTTACCCTGGCATAATTAAGACATCTGACGGTAAAGTTCTATGACCAAGCTGTCCTCTGTGCTCCATCAGGGTGACAGAAACTGAAACCGGAACGTACACTTCTTACAATCAAGGAAAACCTAGCTGATATGCGCACATGCAAAATCATATATACACTATGTGCTGCAAAGGGTTAATAACTCAGTAGGCGATTAATTATCCAGCAAAATACATGATTTATTTTACGGCAAATATAGATGATATATCCACTGTAAATTACGGTTGGTATAGTAGTTGTTTATAATAGCTTAACAGTTTCAAAGTAAGCCAAACGCAGAATAATCAGTTGTATATTGTCTTCTAATTTGTCTTGTAATTAGACGCTTGTGTCAGTACAAATCACTCTTACCTATGTACTTGTGCTTAAATTCAAATTTTATTGTTCTTGAGACTGCAGTGTATATTGACACGAGCAGATTTCCCAGGGCGAGCATAACAGGAGACGGACCTTCTGAATCGGAACTGAACCCCTGTCTTCAATAACCATGATCTGGGCAGCACAACCTCAGATCCACGGCTAAGGTGATAGGACTGGTTCACCAGCAGAGTCTGCATGGAAGACACATAGAAATCAGCCGGAAGCACGTTCACCTATTACGAGACATGGTTTGCAAAGAGCAATTATGTAACAGTTTCTGAATGGGCAATAACTTGGGTTATATAACGGGGATAAGTAGTTTTGGTACAGTGTGTATTCTATTTTATTTTTGAAATATTCGACCTCTGCAGGGCTGGTTCTCCTCTCTCCCTAACGTTTACCATGAAGCACCAGAATATTACTGAATTTATTGATTGTTCTGATCAATCATACATTGCGAAACAAGGTGATCAGTGTTTTCACACAACAGAAAGCAAACACCTACCTTCTGTTTTACAGAGAGCCAGGGAAAACAGAGTTCTAATAGCCTGTTCTTCTGTAAAATGCTCCACGACAAACAGCTGGCTGTGTGTTATTTGCTCAGATTGTCTGTATTTTTCCTGGACGAATAAGCTACTCGTGGAAACGTTGCTAAGACGTTTCATTTTGTTGGTGAATTTTCTAGCCCGACCGTCAGAGTGGACTCTCACAGCAGTGTACTGACTCTTATATATTTTTCATTTTTCTCAAAATATTTTTGCATCCATCTTTTACTGGTGCCAGGTCACGGTGACCCGGTTTCCGCATCCAGGACACGCAGGTCATGAGACAGGGGTGGCATGCCCATCCATCGCAGGGAACACACTCACAGTATGTGCAGTGTGCCCATGAACCAGGGTAAACAAGGGAAGATGTTGAGAAGATGCAAGTTTCACAAACACAAACACAGCCCTGGATGAGAATCAGCATTATAGTGATAAACACTTAGCTCATATGCCTTAAAGTAATCTCCCCATTTTAATACTATCAATAAATACGATTAAAACATATTATAGCAAACATTGCTTCAATACCAATTGAAAATGTACCACATGAACAAGATCTACCGGAAGAATTAACTTCATTTCACAGTCAGTATTTTTGTCATTTTTCATTTTTGGACTGATGACCTTTTACTGCCTTTGTTAGGGCAAATTGTTACGTTTATTTTAATTAATTTAACATGATTTATGGAATCAGGCCTCCAATCTGGCTACAGAGTAGAAAAACTTGTTATTAGTGCACAAGGTAAATCTGTGAAATGTTACATGTGTAACAGGCATGTTATTTATTTATTTCAAGCTACAAAGGTAAACTCTATATGGATTTTCAAAACTTTGTCCATTCACATTATAGCATATTTCAGTATCTGTCCATTTTGCAACTACCAGTATAGCATCGCAGTGAGCCTAGAGTCCACCATAGTGGACACCCAGGACGTGATGTCAGTCCATCTCTCGGCACACATACACAGGCAAGTTAGAGATGTGGATCTAGCTAATTCCTGCAGGAAACTTGTGCAGCACAGGGAAAATATGCCAATTGCACAAACATTTTGCCGGGGGTGTGATTTGAACTCCAGTCCATCAACTGGAACATACACTTCCCCCTTAGAATGCTGATGCAGTGGACTTCCCAGGACATGCATTAGTGGTCACATTTACCAATATGGAATTCCATAACCCTTATTCACTTGCACTAATGGGTTACTGCCTGCTCACTACATTGCATATGAATTGGTCGCTGCTTTTCTGAAACCAAGAGCTAAACTTTGTCGGTAGTATCATTCATCACATGCTGAGAGGCTGCAGATAAAGATTGGAAATTGATCTTCTCCTCCAATGGCACCAGCACCATTCAAATGCATGCCAGTGGATATTATCAGCTGACATGATGTTATCAGCTTGCTTACTGATTGGAATCTCTATGCTATCTGGGATGGGCTCCAGACTTCCTCATGACTCTATAGTGGATTGGTAGCTAATTCAGAACCTCTTGGCTCTCTGAACTCAAAGTCATTTTGTTGGTATAATGGCCTCTCAACTATCACGGAAGAATGTCCTTCATACTGTCTGTAATGCGTATTGTTTCTATTCAGATCAATATTTTAATCAGCCACATGTTCATTCTATTATTTATTACCGTAGTTATTTTTTTATGTGGCATCTTCAATATATGACGTCTATACAGTTATAAATACATAACACATGTGCCAAAACTATTCCGGGAAAGGCATAAAAGTAACTCACAAATAATCGATGCCCGTGACTTCACCATTTAAAGTGAGGAATCTGCATAGAATGGTTCCAAATTGGAGGAAGATTTAAATGCCTATTGATTCAATTCCATCTCCACAATTAATTGCAATTGTTAAACTTTGCTTCTTTTGACGCAGGCGCAGTTTTCGCTCCACTCAAAACTTGCTAGAGCTTAGACTTTTACAAGGATTTGTGAAAGCTGTTCTGCAGAGTCAAGAACCTTCCCTGCAGTATAATTGATTATACATTTATTTTTTGATGAGGCCCCGGTAGGCTATTTAAGCTTTGTAGCAGCAAGCAATCCCAGCAAAATCATGGAGTAAACTTTCTGGCTGGGTACTAACCTCAGCTTCCTCTCAAGACTGCTTTAGGAAAACGAAATGTTTAACATATCAAAAATGGTCATGTCGAGCTACAGTCACATGATTAGCATCTAATTACATAGTGAAACTAATTCTTTGACCACCACAGTCCGCATTAGGCATTTATTAAAGCCATCCATCCATCCATCCGTCCATCCACCCATCCATCTTCTAGCTACTTATTCTTTACAAGGTTTTGAAAACAAATAAAAATTTGCTCTGGGTTTTATAAAGACTTCTGTTAAGAAAAGATATTTACATATGTAGCTTGATAAGAAATAAGACTTATGGGCAAAAGATTTTTGGTTCAAGCTGGGATGCTGTTGGACAATTTAGGCCCCATGAAAGTACATCATATTTGGCCCCCAACCCAGACTAATGTGATTCTGTTCCAAATTTTTAGGGCCCCTGTCAGTTAGGGGCCCTAGGAATCATCCTAAGCACCCCCCCTCCCCCCTGGCCCACATCCCCCAATGCCAGTCCTAGCATAAAGATCAAAATACTAGCCAGTGAGTGGAACAAAAGTAAAGGACAATTCAAAAAGTGACCTCCAATTATTAACCTCAAATACGACCTCCGAGCCACGGATACAGATGGGCAGCAGACCTACACTCGAGGATCTCTCTCATACATCCGAAAACAATGAAAAGTCTCTCACAAGACAAATACGGCGTCTCAGCTCTGTCCACGGTCCTCATAAATCACAATCACGAGCAACATCTGTTATAATGATCTGATCTTTCATTACTTCTTCGGGCGAAGCTGTCATCCGCGCCCCCCTGCTAGCCTCCAGGGAACACTTTTGTAAGTTTGATGGGGTTTTCGATTGCCCTGTATCCCTTGTGCTTTGAACTGTATTGATTTACATGTGATTTATTCTTGTCTGTAAATGGAAACGTTTAGAAACAGTGAGAGCTTAAATGACCATGTATAGAAATTGATGCTTTGGGTCACTTTTTGTTTTAATCCAGTCGTTTTTTTTTTACAGTCTGACATTTAAAAAAAAAAACATTTCATCAACCTTTGCCTGTGGGTTTTGAGTAGAAATAACTCTGAAATCCCATTTCATTTAATGAATGGTTTCAAAATTACCACAATGACAGTAGTACAGGGGCAATAAAAAATCACTTCAGCTCCCAAAGAGTAAAAGTAAATATCCTGCTATGGTAATTGTGGTTTATTTTTTATCAGTTCACACATTTATAAATACTTTTAATATGTGCAGGTCCCCTAACACCTGCCCCAGAGCCTCAACTGTAAGTTGATTTTCCCAAGAACAGCTTCTCCGTTGAGCCGATTGCTATCTTTATGCAATGCAGGTCATGTGATACTAGAGAAGGGGGTGCTACAGACATGCAGCCAATCATTCGCAGGCAACCAGAAAAATGACCAATCAAAAGGTCTGGTCACCAGTTCCCCATCTTAGCATTTTAACCAGTAAACATTTAATGAGTTAAGGGCCAATTCGATTTCAGTACATATGCAAATATTGTAGATGTTGGAAAACAAGACTGGGAAGTTACATAAAGACAGAGAAGGTGCAATGGGACGCAAGTATTATCCCAAAGATTTCAGCTTGAAGTCACAGAAAGCACTTTTGTGCAATATGCAAAAAATTCAGCCAGAGCTGTTCATCCATTCATCTTCCAACCACATATTCATTAAAGAGACTTTAGAGTCATGGAGCACATACTAGGCAGCATTGGGCACATTTTCGATGGAATGCCAATCCATTGCAAGACATACACTATGTGTGTTATCGGGATAGCAATTCACCGAAATACATGTCTTTCAATTGTGGGAGGAAACTGGAGAATCCAGAGTAATCCAGCACAACCTGAGGTGAAGGTCGAATCTCCACACTCATCAAATAGGGGTGGGGGTCGAGCCCCCGACACTGGAGCTGTGATTGTTCCCCACTTCACCACCATGTCAGTCAAGTGAGAAACACGTTCATCCCAAGCAGCTTATTGACAGATGTAATTGCTAAAGCATTTCAATTCATATCGCAGTCGCGGATTCCCCTTTGGTGTTCTTTCGGCTGCATATTAGTGTGACATGTGATATTGCAAACTAGCTGCTGTTGTTTTACATGTGATTAATCAGCTGTACTGCGTATTAGGGGGTGGAGTGGTTATGAGTTTCTCAAATCAATTCCTCTAGATGAGACACGGGTCACTATGGTGTGCTGGTAGGGATATTAATGTAAAATCGTGAAGGCGTCATTATGGCCGCGTACGTCTTGTCGGTGATAGAATTTATGGCCGGATAGCGGACGGCAGCGGTAAGTGGTCACGCTCAATGAAAGGAGGGTTGGCGACCTCCACCAGCAGGTGTTCAGTGTGTACTTTATCGTGCTTTCACTCCAATGAAGGTGTCTGCCTTAAGTCTTAATACTTCTCTGTGCACCGTGGTTTCTTCTGCTCTCCATGCACAGGTCGATCAAATCAGAGATACGTGTTGAAAATGTCTAGGGACTAAATATTCAGCAAGACCCGTGCGGTGCATTCAGGCAAGGAGAAGCACAGGAGGGGGGTTTCACTAGCAGGGTTAAGTACCTGGAACAATGACCAAAAAGCAGCTGGCTCATGTCCTACTAAACAATATCTCGTTAAAAAAATGCAATGCATGTCCTTTGATACTTGGTTATCTTAAAATTCTGGAATTAAACTGATACGTTGCATATATTAGGAGGTATTTGAGAAATTATCTGTAGAAATGATCAACAGTTTTAGTGTAATTGAGTTCCAGAATTCCAAAATACGAATAGGAGCACTTTCCTGCATGTAAGATGCGTAGTGATATAGCAGAAGGTTTTGGCCAAAGTGAGGAAAGCTTGGGCTGAGAGAGCATGGTCAGCCTGGAGCAGCTGGCGATTTGCTCAAGGGTCCACGGGTGATATTATTCCGGCATTCATGGGATGTGTCCCCACAACCTACTGGATGCAGGCACAGATCCAAACCCCACTGAGCTATACACACAATATCTCAGTGTGGTGAGAGCTAAGCAGACCAGTAGTTTGTTTCTATGACTTGTGAATCCTGGTTGTTCTCCGTTTTCCATTGACACATTGTGGGAAATGAGCAACAAATGATCTTACACAAAGACAACACAGTATGTAAAAAAGCAGGAACCAAACTTTTGTCCTCTAGAATAAAAATTTAAGCAAATATTATTGTTGTTGTTGTTTTGTTATTATTGTTGTTGTTATCATTGTTATTGAGGTGATTCTGAGATATGACACAGTGAATTTCAAAGTGCGTCTTGTGACTCACTTAAAAGGAAATCCTATAAACAGAGATGGAATTTAATCATGAAAACATGCTTGAGGACAACCATTAGTCTTATTAAGTTAATAATACATGTTAGCTCTTCCAGCAGATAATTTTTCATAGTAAATTCCCTTTTGTATGTATTAATGCACGTTTCTGTGACCAATGGCAAAACCTAAAACTGTATCATTAGGTAAAACTTCCGCCAACAACCATGTGATCTAAGGAGAGGTGTCTGCCTCGCTGCGAAGGGCCCCGTTTGTGTATGAGTGCAATGTGACCACGAACAGTTCCTACATACGTCAACTCACAAGTTCACAGTCTGGTGTCTACGTGTGGTTTCACAGTGCCTGGTGGCCCTCTTTAAGAGTGAAGGCACGCCTGAAGCCCGCCCTCTGGGGGGCCCCCATCCACCAGCGCCCCGTCTGTCTCACCTTTTGCCACAGCTGTCAAGCGGCTTGTCCACAAAGCCCCCATGGCTCAGATGGTGTGATGACAGGTGCTGATGGCAGACACAGCGTGACAGTCACTATTTATACATGGTGATGCCAAAGAAGGAGCATTACATACATTCTCCAGAACAATGATGAGAAACATTGTGTTGCACGTTAGAGTATATTATTACTACCAGTATTACATACTCCAAGATACCAGTGACAAGGAACACTGTACTCTATGTTACACACTAGATTATTATTAGAAACATTACCACCTCCAAAATAACAATGAAGAAGGACTCTATACTGGAAGTTCATTGCATTTTATTGCTACAGTTATTACATTCTACTGAGTAACAATGGTAAGAGTCTCTATGCTTGTTACGATCCCCTGTCTAGGGTAGGGGATCGGCAGAAAGGTAAGGGAAGGGAAAGGGAAAGAGACGAGACAACCAG
>JAAGVU020000110.1:1404284-1420288 GCA_011763525.2 Mormyrus iriodes | reverse complement strand
CGAACAGCGGTAATAGACAAGCAGTGTCCGAATGTCCGAAGGGGGAGAGTGTCTCACGAACCCGGGGTTCGTAACAATGCTATATATTACATAGTATATTATTACTATATACTATTCACTATATGGACAAAAGTATTGGGACACACCTGTTAATCATTGAATTCAGGTGTTTCATTCAGACCCATTGCCACGGGTGTATAAAATCAAGCACTTACCCATGCAGTCAGGTTTACAAATATTTGTGATAGAATGGGTCTTTCTGAAGAGCTCAGTGAATTCATGCGTGGTACTGTCATAGGATGCCACCTTTGCAATGAGTCAGTTCGTGATTTTTTTTCCCTGCTAGATATGTCATGGTCAATTATAAGTGGTATTATTGCAAAGCTGAAGCATTTAGGAACAATAGAAACTTAGCCACAAAGTGGCAGACAATGTAAAGTAGGTGAAGGTCACCAACACTCTTGATTCAATAACTGCAGAATTCCAAACTTCCTCTGGCATTAACCCCAGCACAAAAACTGTGTGCCGAGAGCTTCATGGAATGGGCTTCCACGGCTGAGCAGCTGCATGCAAGCCTCACATCACCAAACGCAATGCCAAGCATCGGATGGAGTGGTGTAAAGCACGCCACCACTGGACTTTGGAGCAATGTAAATGTGTTCTGTGGAGTGATGATTTCACAGTCTGATGGACAAGTCTGGGTTTGGCAGATGCCAGGAGAACGTTACCTGCCTCACAGCATTGTGCCAGCTGTAAAGTTTGGTGGAGGAGGGATAATGGTATGGGGTTGTTTCTCAGGGGTTGAGCTAGACCACTTAGTTCTAGTGAAGGGAACTCTTAATGCTTCAGCATACAAAGACATTTTGAACAATTCTATGCTTCCGACTTTGTGAGAACATTTTGAGGAAGGACCCTTTCTGTTTCAGCATTGCTGTGCCCCAGTGCACAAACCAAGGTCCATAAGGACATGGTTGGGTGAGTTTGGTGTGGAAGACCCTGACTGGCCTACACAGAGCCCTGACCTGAACCCCATCAATCACCTTTGGGAAAGGAGACTGCGAGCCAGGCCTTCACACCCAACATCAGTGCCTGACCCCACAAATGCTCTTCTGGATGGATGGTCAAAAATTCCAAATGACACACTCTAAAATCTTGTGGAAAGCCTTCTCAGAAGAGTGGCAGCTGTTATAGCTGCAAAGGGGGGACCATCTCCATATCGATGTCTATGGGTTTAGAATGGGATGTCATAAAAGTTCCTGTGGGTGTAATGGCCAGGTGTCCCAATACTTTTGTCCATATAGTGTACATATCATTTGTCTTTAATAACAAAGAAGGGAGACTGCGTTATGTGTGACGTAGAATATTATTACTGCACATATTACATTCTCCAGAGTAGCAATGGGGAGAGACTAATCTTTATATGTTACATAGCTTATTATAACCACTGTATATGTATTACATTCCCCATACAGTGAGGAGAGACACCACACGTATGTTACATGCATGTTATTATTACATTACATTCTCCAGAAGGACTTTATGCACTGCATTACTTTCCATTAGATGAATTAATGGTAAAGACTTTTTTTTTTTATGAACAAACTTCCAAGAAAACAGTAAATTATTTATTGTAAACTTCTTTCGGTAAACTTCTTCAACCTTCCATTTATGTGAAATGAAAATGGTGGTACTTGTGCTTGTTACTGTCTTAGTAAATCATATGAATATAATGACGTTTTTAAAGAGATCTAAAAAAATCTGTTTTAAATTTGATTGGCACATAAATGAGCATTGTCTGAGTTTCTCGACATTGCTATGGATGTTGCTAGTGTGGTCCAATAAATACCCACCCCCCCCCACCCCTCCCGCTTACATCTGCATATGACCTCCGAAACGGGTTAAACATCACATGCAGGGTCACATCCCAGGATATTGAAACTAATTCTTATTCGCTCAGTATTGGGTCTCTCTTTCTTTCTTTCTTTCTTTCTAATTAATTCCATTCGTCTCTTTAAGCAGCATTTCAGTACACATGCCAGCACATTATGGGTGCAGACCAAGAGCAGGAAGCTATGCTAACTGTCTGGTGTCCATGTTCCATTAGTGAGAATGCCTTCTCCCATTAAGACATTATTGCATCATTTAGCTGGTTCCACAGCTGCCAGGCTGCTGGAATGCTCTGACACATGTAGCGTGTCTTTGCCTGCATTGATAGGCTTGTAAATCGCAGGCAAAAGCAGACTGCACACAAAGATAGAATGAATTACTTCCACGCGCATAATAATGGGTGCAGAGACATTGACTGCCACTCCCTGGAGCATGTGTCATGTGACCTTAAGGATTTTCCTTGCCTTCTGATTTCTGTTCCTCACCTGATCCCTTTGGTCCCACACTGTGCATGTATACATATCCATGCATCCATCCATCTTCCAACTGCTTATGCAGTACAGGGTCACCAGGGGTCCTGGAGTCTATCCCAGACACACATTTATGTACATTACAAAAAACCTGATGGTCAAGCCAGGCCTCAACCATATCCCTTCTGAAACCCGCCATCCTTTGGGGTATTTAACTGCCTTTCTTTCCTCCCACTGCTAATTTTCAACCCTTCTCCACTGGGTATCCTCCTCACCTGATAGCCCCCTGCTCCTCCAGGCACTCTGACCCTGCTCTCTGACCTTCTCTTGTATGTCGCCTTGGGCAAAAGCATTTGCTAAATAACCATAAGGTAATGGCCTTCTCTGTATTTTCATTAAAATCGTTCCTACTATCCCAGCATGGTCCGGCGCATTAAAAAAGACCCCATGCTTGCAGGTGAATGATTGTTATACCTGCAGGCAGGATTTCTAGCAGGATTCACATCTCACTGCTGTAACACTCCAGCGACCCTGTCCTGCCCCATTAAAAGCAGTGGTGGGATGGGATATTCATCATTAGGCCTCGCTTTCAACCAGCAGGGTTTAGGCCTAACAGATGTGCCTGGGCGCCTTAAAAGGCATTTTACTAGGCATCTCTCTAAATGAGCCATCAGAGGTAATCGTATGTCAGAGGCTGCAGATTGAGCATCGCTCAGTGTAACAGTGTCTGTTTCTGTGGTGGGTTTTGTTATACAGTATTCGCTCGCTATATCGCGCTTTGACATTCGCGGCTTCACTGTATCGCGGATTTTATATGCAAGTATATCTAAATATATATCGCGGATTTTTCGCTGGTTCCCGGATTTCTGCGGACGATGGGTCTGTTTATTTCTGGTACATGCTTCCTCAGTTGGTTTGCCCTGTTGATTTCATACACGGGACGCTATTGGCGGATGGCTGCCAAATCGGCCAAAATCGGCTGAGAATGTAAACATTATAGGAATACAAATGGCGCATGACTGCAGTGTTTGTATTTTAGAAATATGATACTATTAAAGGAATAATCATATTATATCTAGTATAACTGGATAAGTAAAACGAGTGCATTATAGTAAATATAAAATTATTTTTGTTAAAATATGTATTATTGCAATGTGTTTACAACTACATTTTACGTATTAAATAAAACTCTTCAATGATATACGATACGTATATTTGTGCGTAGTATATAAACAGTGAGTTTACATACATAATTACATACAAAACGAATCTTACCTAATATCTAAGACAATATAAAGGGTTTATAAGGGCTTAACGTATACAAAAATAACCATATAAACATATGGCTTTTACTTTGTGGATTTTCACCTTTCCCGGGGGGTTCTGGAACGCAACCCCCGCGATAGACGAGGGATCACTGTATACTGACACATGCGAGGGTACCAGACCAAACAGAATTCGAAGCATCCTTTGAGCTAGACGCAGGTTTATAGCGGCAATCCATTACTGTCTCAGATGTGTCTTCCACCTCTTTAGTCGTGGACATGCCTGCCAGGCCTTGTCTTTTCAGAACACGGGTGAGGGTGGTGGTCGTGCTGGGAGGATGATTGCCCATGGGTTCTGATAAGAAGTTTGGCCTGCATCCTGTGGGGGAAAGGGCACCTTGGAAGGGCCATCTCACAAAAGCAATGAAGAGCCGATGCCCTACTGCCAGGGTTTGGAAGGAAATGCTGCAGACCAATGTGCGGGATGTCAAGATGGACACCTTCTCTCTGATATGCTCCACAGGAATGTGTCAGTTTGACCATTCGCCGCCTTAGAGCAGTCAGGTGACCAGCCCCTACTGTGCACCGCTTACTAATCACATGGCCTTTGCTGGAGCCCTTCTGCTCACCATCCACACGGAATTCCACTCCGAGGCCCTCGCGCTCTGGCCGTTCCCCCACTCGATGACGGTAAACTTCATCACCCTGCTGACTGCACCCCCCCCAGTCCATCAGAGATGGCCATGGGCCATTGCTCTTTTGTCACAGATTAGCATGATGGACGTGCCATTAGCGGCTGGCGAGATGGAAGCGTGGCACGACTCCGAGACTCGCCACCGAGGACGGAGGATGAAATGCCCGCCTGTGATGGACAGGTCACTCCTCTGAGATGATTCATTACCCAGGAGCCAATATGACTCAACGAAGCCGACCAGATAATTAAAGTCTTTTATCAAAGGATTACTTTATATAACATCAAAGAAATGGATCAAATAAAAATAGTTACATAATATCTGTTGAGGTTTTTTGCATGCTAATTGTGTAATTAAATAATTACATGGTGTTAAATTGGGGTGGTTCACTGGGTAACAGTGTCTCCTCGCACCTCCAAGGTTGAGGGTCTGACTCCCACCACCCTCTGGGTGGAGTTTACACACTCTCCTTGTGTTAGATATGGAGTACCTCAGCTTTCTCCCCCTGTGTATGTGCGTGTGTGTGTGTGCTGCTTTGTGAGGGCTGGGGATAGACTCCATAATCATAATGATACTTGCTTTACTGTACAAACACATAGGAATTCATTTCATTTTGTTTCAGCATATGGCATCTCGCTCTCCTGTGAGACAAGCCTATATATATGAAACAATGTTTTATTTACACAAGCACATTGGAATTTTCACATATCCCATTTTCACTCCATTTATATATACTCATTCATTCATTCATTCATTCGCTTGTTTGTTTGTTTTCAGGTTCAAGGGCCCCTATAATGTGCTGTGGCCCCTGAATCTGCCAGGGTATCCATGCCCCTCTGAAGCTCCTGCTTGAAATACCAGAAATTAGGCAGTCAAGGTTCCCACATTTAGGAAATTTGCAGGGGTCAGCATGGCCACAGTACTATGGCTGAGTCTCAGCCTGAGCAAACCACCTTCGCGCTCAGGCTATGTCTCCTGCCAGTAAGTATCTATATAGAGGCGAATGAGTGCTGCTTGGGCTCACAGTGCAGGCTCAGCCATTTTTCAGGCACCCCTGAAGAAACAGCTCAAAGATGCCCAGTTACCAGTCCCAACATTACTCATTGCCTAATAAATGTTCATACTGTCTTCTGACATGGCTTGGCGCTTACACCAGTTCAAATTGAAAGATATTTCATGATTATTTTATGAATCTCAAATTTTATTGGCAACCAATCTCACTAAAATTTTATCTCACCTCTTTCACCTCCTAGGGATTTAACTGAGGGAGTTAATGAATGTTAACATTTTTGTACAAAATACAGTGAAAGCATAGTGAGATGTGGTTTTTCTTACATTTAACCACCATTTTTAATATATCAAGTTGATTTGTGTAAAGACTGAAATTTCCCACTGGAATCAGCTTCATACTAATATGAAAATGTAAATGCTCGGGGAGGTAATTCTTCTACCTTTGAATCTTAAATGATTTCAAAGTGTAAAAAAAACAATGCCTTTAGCAACTTTGAAGTAAGCAGTAGAACTCAAAATTCCCCCAAAAAACTGAAAATAACTTTCTGCTCCAAATGAAGAATGAACTGGAGCATTTGCAACGGATGACTACTGGCAAGGTAACATGTGTTTTGCAAATAATGTAAGTGTGTTGCTTGGAACGATCCAACTATTTGGTAAGAGAGACGAAGGACAAAATGTGGTTGTGGCGGCCTCTGCTGGTGAGATGTAGAAGTACAGGCTAAGCGTGCATTAAAATCATATCACTACACTTATTTTGATAAATCCCCAAAACCGCTTTGACTGTCCTGTATCTATATGAATGTTGACCAATAGCCACAAACATAGATGCATATATATGCATCTTCATGACCTGCAGTGGAGTTGTAACACATATTTATTTCAAAAACTTCCTCACATACTTTACGATCATCACAACTGTGTCTAAAACATAATGTGTCGATTCACCTGAGCACCAATCTTTAAAGCAAAACTCCAAAATTACAAAACTTTAAGTATAAATTTGCGTCCTTTTGAACATTTCTCATCCAGTCGGCTGTCGAAGCGAGGGACGTCTCACATGACGACAAGTTGATTGAAATGGCAACATTTTGATCTGGAGGTGAGTCTACGACACGTCTGTTACCATGACAACATGGTCCATGATGCTGCATGCTGCCTTAGATTTGGCCTCTTCTGGGTTTATGGATCGATCCTCGATTCTAGCTTTTGTAAACCGAAATGTAAGAATGTAAGCAGACTAGTGCTTACGAAGCCACCACAAGTCCCTTCAGGATTACTTCAGGATTACTTCAGGATGCTTAATTGGTCTGTTTTCAAATCTCGACTGAAGACCTATTACTTCAGTCTAGCTTACCCGTACCTTAACACATAATACACTGTAAGTATGGCTGCTGGTGCTGCGGTACATGCCATTTTGGTCTACTGTGCTTGTCCGTTAATGTGTCAATGCATGTTCTGACCACCCAAGTTCTCTGCCTTCCAACTGACATGCCTGGTTACTGGCCGGGGTGGGCACCATCTGAGCTGGAGTCCTGGTTCAGCATCATGGAATTATTTATGACTTCATGGATATGGCTTATTAACTGTGACATTGTGGGTGCGACTTACGAACTGTGACATTGTTGGTGCAGCCTTCAATCTGCCGACTCACACGGACTAGCACAGAGAACTGACTCATTGATGAACTTTGGCTTTGACCATGACCGCAGTTTATACCTTGCTTTTAGCAAGCAGGTACATCACTTCTGTTGTCTTTAATGTTAGCATCCCTGGTTGGGCAGCCAGTTGACTTTGGACCCCCAGAGGTTGTTTCCCTCAACTTGTGAGTTTTTGGTTCCTCTCCTCCATTGTCTTCTGGCCTTCTTACATTCATTATTTGTTTTGTCTTCCCTTTTTACCTGCTTCATGTATTTTTCTGTATAAATGATATAGTAATGTATTACAGCACACCCATGTCAGGCACCTTGGCATGATATATAAATCAATTGTACTGGATTAGTCTATTTATGGAAACACTGAGAGGCTCTGAATACAGCGCCATGGTCTTCAAACACCCAGCCAATGGTAGTCTTTAAAGTGGAGATGTGGGGGCAGCTCTGAGAAGGTGATTTGGCAGGTGCCCCCCCCCCCCCACTTGAGATAATTTCACTTTGTGAACAGGAGAGTTTTATTCCTCAAAGACCAAATTCAGGTTGGTTCTCCGTTAGTGATATCCATCTGTGCAAAATTTATCCAGAAGCTTTTCAAGCCTTTGTTCTTCTCCTGCTTGCCAGATGCCTGCATGTTCTTCTTGCAAGAGCTGGAGGATAAGCGTCATCACAGCAGGAAGCACTGAGCCTAAGCAGCTTGCTGTCTATGTGCAATTGCAGGTGTTTGAAGATGCCATCTATGAGCATTAACATCAAGCCGCCGGCAGGCATGTCCGCAGTCACACAGAGAAGCCGTCATTACAGCGCAAGCATCAACTGCCACCCCCCCCAATCAGCACTCAATGGGCTGGACACGGTTTGACAGATGCACTGGTCCCAGGAGCTTTGTGAAACACCTACCATGGAGTCCAATCCTGCAATGACTGTGGGAATCATCATCCACCTGCCTCCAGCTATGAGCTTAGGTAAGTCAACCAGTTGTGATGATGTTAGTGGGCAGCGCCGGGGCTTTGACCAGTTTAAAAGACATGGGCCTTGAGGTTCAGGCATCAACCAAGGAACTTTTTTTTTAATTAGTTATTATTTACACTGCCTGGTCAAAAAGAAGTCACCGTTTGAATTTAAATCAGTAAGTACTTAAGAGACAATGACTGGATTATTATTACAGCTCAGCAATGATATGCAGCAATAAAGTGAAGTCAGCTGAGTACCTGAATCTACTGAATGGCCAGGTTTCTTTCCTAATAGCATGAGCATATTCCAGGACGGCAATGCCAAGATCCATGGGGCTCGAATTGTCAAGGAGTGGTTCAGGGGGCCTGAGGAATCATTCTCACACATGAATTGGCCACCACAGAGTCTTGACCTTAACCCCATTGAAAGCCTTTGGGATGTGCTGAAGAAGGCTTTACTTTTTGTTGGCCAGGCAGTGTATTTCTTTTGATTTTTCTGTTAGGATGAATTTAAGGCACAAGGAAGAAAAGAGTTGAAGATGCAATAAGTAGTAATGTTCATCCTATGCCTCACAATGCATTCAGTGGTCTTCTGAACACTTAGCCTGTGAACTGGAGAGGGGTGGGCTAAAGCTCATTATGACAACCTAATCATTCCGCCGGCTAATTAACTGTGTCCCAATGAGATTGGTCACCCAGGATGCTGTGAAGCTGCAAGGAGTATGTGTGTGATTGTGAGCCCCTGATGGGAAACAGAGGGCGTCCGACAGCTATAAATTAAATGTGATTTCTACCACGACTTGTCTTGAGCCTGCAGTGAATCTAGCAGGGTGCTGCAAACAGGCTAAGGCAGCCAACAGATGTGAATCCATGTTGGCAAACGCATGCAAATAATGCAACCAGTCAGACCGGAATTTCATATGAAATGTTCTTCTCTGTCTCCCTCTCTTTTGCTCCTCCACACTCTGGCCCTTCTATCTTCTGCTCCCCAAAATCTCTCCATCCCTCTCTCCATCTCTCACTCATTATTGTTTTCAAAATTTGATTTATATACTGAATTATCCACCCAGTCTCGGAGTGCTTCACACTCCCCTTATTATTTAAGCTTGCTTGGCTAAAATCGAATTTACATAATTAACACAAACTATACAACCTCCAATGACCCATGTTAACAGGATGGGTTGCCTCATTTCAATCTATGTAGCATCACATTTATTGATTTACAGCTGAAACCACCTGTTTCCGGGGATAGCATCTCCAGAGAGTGCTGATTATCTTCTGGAAACAAACCCCTTCCCTATTAGGATAATAAAAAATTAGGCCGTTCTCATTGCTCCTGGCTACTGCCCCACCACAATGAAAAACCTGGAGAACTGGCAGGAATCAGCAGTTACCCTGTTTACTAAAGGACTACCTTTTCCCTGCCACCCAAAGCCAAGGGCTTGGTTTGGCTTCTCGGGAGAACTTTCCAGCTCATTCTGTTTCTGATTCCTTGCATTTCCGGATTCGGCAGGGTTTGACCCGATGCTTTCCATAAAAGCATTGTAGCTGGAGGATAAAAAATGGAGGGGAGAAAGCCAGAGAGGTTCAATGTAAAAAGAGTAGGGACATATACAGGGGCGGGGCCACAGGGGCACTAGACTCAGCTGAAAGCTGATTGGCACCCACAGAGCCTCTCCCATGTCACTCACCGATTCAAAGCATATCATTGGCTAATGATAAGGTTGGCCCCTCTGTATGAATTATGATCCCTCTTATGTCCTTTACTTTGAAAAATCCTAGAATCAACTTTGGAAAAGAGAATCAACATGGTCTTGTGGTTTGCTTTAACACATCCAGGTATCTCTTGTTTTATCCCGTCTTCACTCAGCCCCAGCTCTGCCATTCTGCCCAGATGCAGTTGAGGACCAATGTTCTGCCCGCTTCCACAAACCCTGACTGTCCTCAATCAAATACCACACAGTTGATTAATCTACGCCCTTGTGCAAATTACTTGAAACAAGTAGTAATTTTTTTTTTACAATCTGATTTTCAGTTTCATTCCAGAAAATAAACAACACCTTCATGAGTCTGTTTTTCAATGGGTTGGGGTCACATGATCATATGTATGAAATTTCGTCATCGTTTCATTTCCTGACGGGTCAGGCATCTTTCAGCATGATCTAACTCTCTGCCGTGTGCCGAAAATGGGGAGTAATTTCATCAAGAAGAAGAAAATCAAAGGTACTTGACCGGCCTGGAAACTCTCTGGATATAAACCCTACAGAGAATCTGTGGTCAATCTGCAAGAAGTGCCTTTATGGAATGGACTGTACCACAAAAGATAAGCTTATTCAGGTGTTAATTCAAGTATGGTACTAGTACTCCAAGATCAACAAAGACTACTCAAAATTTTTTAATTTCATGCAAAATTGCATCCAAATACTACTAAAAATGAGAAGGTCATATTATATATGGAAATGCTGATATGTTTAACTTGTTTCATTTAATTTGCACAAGGGTGTGCTCTAGTTCCTACTGAACAAGATAAGAGAGGAATTTAGCAACAGTTGGCCATTTCCTAACTTTCATTCCTGAGACTCTCACAGACACGTTAAATTCATTAGCGAGGCTACAGAGTCAACCTGTGGCATATCAACATAGATATTCTATTAAACCCTTTAGCTACGATGCTCTGAAGCAGTGTCATGAGGATTGGCTTCACCGTAATGCACCCCAGCTCATTGAATTTAATTCAAGGCATTGCAATGACTTATAAAAGTGCTCAAACTGCACACAGTTCTCAGAAGGTGAGTTTAGCACTGACAAGCTCCTGTCATCCCGCAATCCGCACGTCAAAGCTCATGCCAGGAAGCACATGATTGGCGGGAAGATGTAGCACAGCTATGAGCCAAATGTCATTTTCTCAGCGACTTCCCAAAGAAAAGTATCTCTTTGGAGCGTGAGTCTGTATATCTGCTCCACGAATTTCTCACCTCCTGCCAGAAACGTCTTCAGGACCCATGGGGAAACGGCGTCAGAGCTCGAAGCGAATGGTCGTTTAATTAGCCGGGCCCTTTAACGCAGAACGAGCCTCTCTGGGAAACTCGAGGTAGTGGATTTTTTTGTCGGGGGTTCAAGCCTCCCAGCTCGCAGATCACTTTAATTATCAGGCGCCCGTGCGGCCGACCAGCCTCCAGCAGTCCGTGGCCTCCAGAAGGATGTCTTCTGAATATCTGCAGAGTCTCTCACACTCGGACAACGGTAGGGCACTCAGCTGCACGGTTATCACAAAAGACCTACCATTGAAAAGAGAAAGAAAGGAAATGACAGGGAAGAAAACTGAAAGTAACAATTCATGGGTGAGGGTTAGGAATCCTGCCTCCACTCTGTGTATGAGGAGTTTGCAAATTTCCCTGTGTTGCATGGCTTTACTCCCTTCCTCTTCCCAAGGTCAGACAAATTGGCATCTTGCTCAAAGTGTGTGTTTTGTGTATGGCTGTGTGATTTTGTATGCCCGGTGTTTGAATAGTGGGGTTCTGTTGTCCCGTATCCTATACTGCCTGGGATAGGCTCCACCCCTCCTGGAATAAATAGTTTGAAGAAGAATGGATGGATGTATATGTACCACGGATATACCTGCTCAAATTAGACATCAATTACAGTGATGATAATGTGCAAATAACCTCTCACTGACTTCCAGGCCCTAAATGGGTGGGTTAGGGTTACTATGAGCATGTACTTATTCCTGATGAAGCCTCAGGGAGTCTCTGTATTCAATCTGGAATCAGGGCCAAAGTCACCCATCTTTAACTGAAAAGATGACACCGTCACAGGAAGTTCACAGATGAGGAAATGGGCTTTAGAACAGAATAGTGTAAGATAAATGAGATTATCACTGTGACTGGATGAGGGGTTGTAAGGGACAGTTGGATAGAAAAATTAGATACATCTGGTGTGACCACCCTTCCTTTAATCACACATAAAATTGTATCATATCTGAGAAACATAGACCTCCACAAGCATCAAACAATGTTGCACGTTGTTATATCTGCACCTCCCTTCAACCCCATCTGATCTTGCAGTGCAAGGACAGTGGGGATGGTGGTTCATTACTACCCGAGGAGTGGGTGGTTAATAAAACGGGGGGTTGGGGCTTCTTGTTTTGGGGGTCTCAATTTGTAACTTTCTTTTTTGTCTCCTTAGTTGTTTTTTTTTTTCTTTGGAAGTAAATGTTTATTTAATCCTGGGTTTCCCCTTAATAAATATTGGTTATATCAGTTTTTATACTCTCTCCCTTTATGTCACGGTTCATGTGAGCCGAGCCGTAACTTGCTTGTTTAGCTTAGAAGAAATTCTTTTCTTGGGAGTCCTCCTTACATCTTGAGAACCCCCGTAGCGTGCATACCAGGCACTCGATCCCATTCTGAAACGCAGAGACTCCTAACTACAAATGCGGTGTTCGGAAAATGCCACTGGGGGATCGTATAGGGTGAGTTGAAGTAAAACTGGATGGGAAACTGGAACATGGGCTGCACATCAAAAGTCACTGTACACATAAAATATGATTCCATTAGACACACTTATATGGCCAGTGTTTGTATCCCTGTTTATTAAGCATCTACCATCAAAGTATGTCCTGCAATGAATAATTTCCCTCAAAGAGGACTAAATGGGATTATAATTATATTCTGACAGCACACATTAAGATACTGGATGGTTATGCAGTGATATTCCATTTAGGACATTCTGTACAATCTAATAAGGCAGTGTAGACGTGCATCCTGTTATTTCCATTTTGTGCCATCCACAAAATTTAATATATTGCACTTTGCTTTTTTTTCTCAATTTTTTGCTTAATAGATTCTTTTCTCTCTCAATTTTTGCTGAGGCTGGATCTCAGAATATTAAATAAGTTAGTAGAGATAGTTCAGGCCAGTGGCTAAAACAGAGCTTTGTTTGATGTTCCTTATGGAAGCCCCATGACTTCAAAGCTTCTCCTACTCCTTGTGTCAGAGTGTTATATTTATTATCAAGATTTCGTCCATCCAGGGTACAAAAATGATTTTACTGTTTCTGCTGGAAATTACATTTATATATTTAGTAACATACAACTTTGTGAGAAAGCAGACTCAGACTGTCCCTGTGATGAAGGACCTTGCTTAGTTGCCTAATAGTGAAATGACCCTGGGATTCAAACCATTGACCATCCCATCAAAGGTACAGCCCCTTAACCTTGTGAGCCACATAGTGTCCCCATTAAAATGTGATTAAAATATGGTGGGGGGGCAGGAAACTTTATGTGTTTTTGTGATGTCTGTGGGCCATGTGGAAAAGTGCCCACGCTCCAAATAGCAATGATTTAACTATATTGTGGGGTTGGGGGGGGGGGTGTACCTCTTCACTCCACCACGAGGAGGCGCATGACTTTGATCTCTATCCCAGCCTTGGCGGTAATGCACACTCTGCTGCAGCATACGGCACTCTCTGCCTTTTCTGGCCCGAGGGAGTTACTCATTTTGAGTGAAGAGGCAGCTAGCATCAACACGGCTTCGTGAGGATCTATTGGCAGGTGCACCGGGGGTGGGCTGGTGGGAGGCATGTAATGGTACAACAAACAGTCCCTCTGAGCGGCCGACGCAAGCCTTCGGGCAGATGGAGGCAAGTGGGTCGTGGCGTTTGTCAAAAGAATGGAGCGCTGGGCATGAGTCAGCATGTAGATCAGCCTCACGAGAAGATCAGGAAGATGTACGCCGGCCTTGTGAGTAATGAAAACTGCAATCAGCCCCCCCCCCCCCCCCCCGTGGCTGCCGCCCCTCACAACATATGTACCCTAACACAGCACGGCTCCAAAACTTCACCCATTCTTCATTTTAATTACACTCTCGCATGAATATGCTTCACACCTATTAATCGTCTGAGACGAAAATTAGACTTAATGGCCAAATATCATATGGAGAGCTAAGCGTATTGTTAAATATACTTTAAATCTACAAAAAGATAAAAGATCTGTCCGTTTTCTAAATGTGTCTGGACTACGTGGTGAAGCTTATCAGCGCACCGTTGTGAAAGAGGGCTGACTCTCCAGAATACCGCTGCTTTAAACCCACATAGCCCTGTTATCCATTTCAGCAACATAAGGACTCATCTGGCCCATCAGCAATCCTCAGGCAGGGCAGAATCAATCTGATAAAAAGAGTCACGTGGGTAGAAACAGGCTTTGTGTGTGCAGTATAATGAATAACTGGAGGCCTGACATTCCCCGCATGGGGGGGACAGATCTCATGACCACCTGGCTCATTTTCTTGGAGAATATTCTGAATTGTTGCCCGGAAACTGTGGAATTTTCATTCATTAATTTGCTTGTTATTATTATTGTTATTGTTGTTGTTGTTGTTATAAACGACAAAAATGACAAATGACAAAATTATAATGATGATGATAATAATAATAATAATAATTCTTATTATTATTGTTGTTGTGTTATTATTATAATTATATTTGTTCATTTCTAAAACTTCCCTGATAAAAATTTTGACAAAACTTATGTTTCCACATTGTAATCAGGATCTCATTTGCAAGACGGATACATAATATAAAAAATAAAAACAAAAACATGCACTATTTTAAATGTGCATAGACATGGTATTTGTAAATGTCTTTGTGTTAGATCTGAAATATTAATTCCATTTAGAAAGGTACAGGAGCATTAGTTTATCATGAAGGGGAGTGAAAGCAGCAGAACAGGTGGTCGCTGTCACTGTCCACGGTTCTAACCCGCCTGCACTCAGCGGTTTGTTAAACTGCCACTTAGTGCATGAGGGGCCTCCTAATCAACCAGACTCCTCAGAGGGCCAAATCCATGGGCCACGTGGTCTTCAGAATGGGGATGGAGTAGGCAGAAAGGCGCATGAGAATCTTTGTTGTAAGGGGTTTCACGCACCAGAAATAGACCGTCATCTGCCCTTGAGGAAGGCAATTTGTGTTGCATCAATAAAATATTCAACTTCACAAACAGATGTCTTCAACAAGCAAATCAGTTCAAAGTCTTGTCTTTGCCTGTTTTTGCTCTTTCCTCGCCAACTGTATGCTACGGGGACCTGGTCCTAAAGCCCGTTTTTGCTTTTTTTAAAAGATAAAAAATCCTGCAATTATATCTTCCGTTATCTGCAGCAGCGATTCTACACACCACCTGGCAATTACCTCACTGTCCCAGTAGGTGGCTCTCTTTCGCTCTGTATTTTTAAGGCCGTGGTCGGTTTTAAAAAGTCGATAAAGACGCGGATAATGTAACATCTCTCTTGTTACGACACAGTAAAATTTAGCCTCCATTCCACTTGCTGATCAAACGAAAATAGATTCAGATCATGATACATGTATTCATATTAGCAACATGCAAAATATATGTGATTAGAGGCTTTTTATTTATATTAAATGAGTATAATGTATTTGCTCCTCCTGTTATTCGCAAAGGCAATAGGAATTTCACAATGGTCGTTATCCACAGACTAATATAGAAAGCCTTATTCTGAAAACGATTTGAAACGAAAATTAAACGATTATTGTTAGAATGAAAAACATAAAACCAGAAAAAGGAGTGGATTAACACCCACCAGCTTCTCATTACCATATTTCCCACACAAGTCTTGACCCTTTGTAATCTTGTGAGGGAAGTTTTTCTTCACGTTCAGCAGAGCACCGATATAAATAGGTACAAAATAACGGGCATAAACTTGCTGTGAAACAAAACAGATAATGGGAATGAACCTCTACTCTTAGCTCTACCGAAGCTCCTATTAATGAATGACAGCATATGTTGCCCTTTTGGCTAACTTTGGGTTTGATTTTGGTTCAAATAAGCACATTGTTATAGTACAGTTATAATGTAATTAGGATTATAATGCTTAGGTCTGCTTGGTTAGATAAGTGACATGTAAATTATGCTAGACAGAATGTAAAAAAGAATCTAGGCTATGCAGATGTATCTCATATGCACTTTTAGATATACCAAGTTATTTTGTTGCCTCACACCTCTGGGATCGGGGTTCACGTCTCCGCCCGGGTTCCATGTGTGTGGAGTTTGCATGTTCTCCCC